>SJYX01010015.1:531769-561979 GCA_006410675.1 Oreotragus oreotragus | reverse complement strand
ATTGGAATGAAAACTGACCTTTTCCAGTCCTGTGGTCACTGCTGAGTTTTCCAAATGTGCTGGCATATTGAGTGCAGCACTTTCACAGCATCATCTTTCAGAATTTGAAATAGCTCAACTGGAATTCCATCACCTCCACTAGCTGTGTTTGTAGTGATGCTTTCTAAGGCCCACTTGACTTCACATTCCAGGAGGTCTGGCTCTAGGTGGGTGATCACACCATCATGTTAGCAGGCATGAAAACAACGTTAGTCTCATTGCACATCTTGATCAGCGGCTGTTGGATGACCAGGTGCATTGACAATGAGCAATAATATTGTGAAAAAAAATTTTTTTTTTCTAAACAGAAAGTCTCAACAGGGAACTCCCTGGCAGGCCAGGGTTAGGACTCTGCTCTTCCACTGCAGGGGAACTAAGATCTTAAGTGCTACTTGGATTGGCCAAAGGGGGAAAAAGGTCTCAACAGTAGGCTTAACATATGCAGTAAGTCATGCTGTCAACCGATGTGCTGTCACCCAGCCTCTTTTGTTCCCTTTAGAGAGCACAGGTAGAGTAGATTCAGCATAATTCTTTAAAAAGAAATTAATTTACTTATTTTAATTGCAGGCTACTTTTCAATATTGTGGTGGTTTTTTGCCACACACTGACATGAGTCAGCCATGTTGCCACACACTGACATGAGTCAGCCACGGGAGTACATGTGCCCTCCATCCTGATCCCCTCACCACCTCCCTCCCCAGTGCATCCCTCAGGGGTGTCCCAGTGCACTGGCTGTGAGTGCCTGTTCCATGCATCGAACTTGCACTGGCCATCTGTTTCACATATGGTGATATACATGTTTCAGTGCTGTTCTGTCAAATCATCCCACCCTCGCCTGCACCCACAGAGTCCAAAAGTCTGTTCTCTATATCTGTGTTTCTTTTGCTGTCTCGCATATAGGGTCATCGTTACCATCTTTCTAAATTCCATATATATGCGTTACTATACTGTACTGGTATTTTCCTTTCTGACTTACTTCACTCTGTATAATAGGCTCCAGTTTCATCCACCTCTTTAGAACAGATTCAGATGTATTCTTTTTGATATCTGAGTAATACTCCATTGTGTATATGTACCACAGCTTTCTTATCCATTCGTCTGCTGATGGGCATCTAGGTTGCTTCCATGTCCTGGCTATTGTAAACAGTGCTGCGATGAACATTGGGGTCCATGTGTCTCTTTCAATTCTGGTTTTCTCAGTGTGTATGCCCAGCAGTGGGATTGCTCTTTAGGGCCCTACGATTTTCAGAATGGGCTTCAGCTTCAAGTCAGCAACTGCACGAGTCGCTCATAAGTGAGTCGGCCTATCCTTTGAAGTTTGGAAGCCGAGCACTGAGTTCTCTCTAGCTGTGGAAGCCCTCCGTGGCATCTCCTTCAAATAGAAGGCTGTTTCATCTACACAAGAGTCTGTTGTTTAGTGCAGCTGCCTTCATTCCTTATCTTAGATCTTCTGGATACTCTGCTGCAGCTTCTACATCAGCGCTTGCGGTTTCACCTCACATGTTTAGGGTATAAAGAGGGCTTTTTTGCTTCAGCCTCCTGAACCCATCTCTGCCAGCTTCAAACTTTTCTTCTGCAAGCTTCCTCACTTCTCTCCATCTCCACAGAAGTGAAAGGAGTTAGGGCCTTGTTCTGGATTAGGCTTTGGCTTAGGGAAAGGTGCTTGGTTTGATCTCTATCTAAATCACTAAAGTTGTCTCCATATCAGCAAAAAGGCTATTTTTCTTTCTTATCATTCATGTGTTCACTGTTAATTTTTAATTTCCTTCAAGCACTTTTCCTTTGTATCCACAACGTGCCTACTGATGAAAGTGAAAGTGAAAGTGAAGGTTGCTCAGTCGTGTCTGATTCTTTGCCATCCCATGGACAATACAGTCCATGGAATTCTCCAGGCCAGAATACTGGAGTAGGTAGCCTTTCCCTTCTCAGGGGGATCTTCCTGACCCAGGGATTGAGCCCAGGTATCCTGCATTGCAGGAGGATTCTTTACCAGCTGAGCCACAAGGGGAGCCCAAGAATACTGGTGTGGGTAGCCTTTCCCTTCTCCAGGGGATCTTCCCAACACAGGAATTGAACTGGGGTCTCCTGCATTGCAGGCAGATTCTTTACCAGCTGAGCTAATACAGTCCATGGAATTCTCCAGGCCAGAATACTGGAGTAGGTAGCCTTTCCCTTCTCAGGGGGATCTTCCTGACCCAGGGATTGAGCCCAGGTATCCTGCATTGCAGGAGGATTCTTTACCAGCTGAGCCACAAGGGGAGCCCAAGAATACTGGTGTGGGTAGCCTTTCCCTTCTCCAGGGGATCTTCCCAACACAGGAATTGAACTGGGGTCTCCTGCATTGCAGGCAGATTCTTTACCAGCTGAGCTATCTGGGAAGCGCGCTGATGCCAGAGGCCTAGTTTTCAGCCTGTCTCTGCTCCTGAAATGCCTTCCTCAATAACTGTACTCACTTCTAGCTCTTGATTTAAACAGAGAGATGGGCAACTCTCCCTCTCACTAAAACACTGAGAGTCCATTGTAGGGTTACTAACTGGCCTACTTTCAATACTGTCGCATCTCAGGAAACAGGGAGGCCCAAGCAGAAGGAGAGCGATGGGGGAACACACCTAGGAGAGCAGTCAGAACACAACAACAACCAGTTCAGCTTGCTGTCTTCATGGGCGTGATCTGTGGTGCCTGAAGACAACCACAAAAGTAACATCGCAGATCACCATAGCAAGCAATAATGATCACGTGTGAAATGTGAGTGTTACCAAACTGTGACACGGAGACACAAAGTCAGCAAATGCTGTGTGGAAAACGGTGCTGACAGATTCCTTGATCAACAGGGGGTTGCCACACACCTTCAATTTGTAAAAAAATTCAATATCTGAAAATGGTTATAAAACGAGGTATGTCTGTGTTAGACTAGACAGTCACAAATGGGCAGGAAATAATTTGCTGAAATATATTTTTTTACACATTTTTAATTCTCTACTATTGCCCTCTCTTTGGTAACAGTTTAGAAAAATGGAAAAGTACAGAAAAAATTAGATTGCATTTTAATCCTCTAGATGCCAAATTTTCATGCATCTATGTTAATTAAATAACTTGAATCAGGCCCTCATTTACACATTTACTCCTTAATTATTGTGATTACCTTCATCTTAAAATTCTACATCAACAGGAAATGAATCTCATAAAACAAAAAAATATTGTGACATACTAATATTGACAGAAGAGGAAATTATGATCATTTCAAAGGATTTCTCCCCCCTTTTTTTACTGTGTATATGTAGAAGATGAGTATGAGGCAATTATTTAAACATTTCAGATCTCAAATATCTAGATAACTGAATGAAACATTTCACACTTAAATGACTCCCATCTTTTAATTTTCCATTTTGCTTTTTGAGTATAGACACAGTTTCAAATAACTTGTATATGTCATTTTTTAATTGCCTTAAAGTTGAAATAAATAGCATAATTGGAGAACTTCACAAGAGAATAAAGGCTTCGCTCTTAACAAATGTACATTCTCAGCGGTGATTTCACATCTTTTGCACATAGTAGCTTCCTCCTCAGATGAGGAATCATGAAAATTAGCTTCCACCCTGATTCACAAAACTGAGCTGGGAAAGAATCCCTAATGTCACATATGCTATTTATACTCAGCATCATCAAAGGCTGAGCTAGTAGTCAACCAGTGAACAGCATCTTTAGTTGTATGTACCCAAATTGTAGTTACACTTATATTTTAAAATGACAGTCTTTATTTTTTAAATCTTACTTTCTTAAAACTTATTTCTTAAAAGAGTTATTATTATACCAGGATAGAGAAGATAGAACTACAATCTAGGAAGAACACTTTTGCTCTTCATATATTCAGATATCAGGGTTTTGTTTGTTTTTAAAGATTGAGAGGGTGGGGTGGGGAAAACACAATCTATCACGGTGATTTAAGGCTTGGTAACTGAAAAATAATGGACATATAATGTGTTAGATGCTGAGTCATGTCCGACTCTTGGAAACCCCAAGGACTGTAGCTCACCAGGCTCCTCTGTTCATGGAGTTCTCCAGGCAAGAATACTGGAATGGGTTGCCATTTCCTTCTCTAGGGGATCTTCTGGACCCAGGAATACTTTTTGTTGACACTCATTTGAGTCCTGCTGATGGCTAAATCTTCCTCTCCTGGGACTGCCCTAGTTCCACTGCCTTCAAGAAGCAGCTCCTCCCCCCACCCTCCCCCATTATCTCTGAGGGAGGCCCGGGACCTTTTTTTCTCTAAGGCTGGATCACACTTTGTATCCCATGTCTTTACAACACACTTGGCTCTTCTCTAATTACTGTATGAGACTTAAGTGTCTTTCCTTAAAAGGTGATGTCTTTTCCACCTAATTTTTTCTCAGGCAATAGCCTTAACGTATGTGTGCTATACATAATCAAATTTTCTTTGTACATTTATTGAAAACCTTCAGTGTGCAAAGCCTTAAAGTTGTATAATCTCCTAAACAAAGAAAGTTGAACATACAAACTGTGTGTGATGTAAACAGTTCTATTAGGTTCAAGCATGGAGAATAAGTTATATATGCATAAATATAATAATAAAAAAGATCTTTAGAAAAAGAAGCTACTTTGGGATTCAAAATTCACTTCAGTTCAGTCGCTCAGTCATGTCCGACTCTCCGCGACCCCATGAACTGCAGCATGCCAGACCTCCTTGTCCACCACCATCTCCCGCAGTCCACCCAAACTCAAGGTAAGATAAAATTATAAATCTAGGAAATACTGAAATCATTGCTAGAGGAAAGCAAACTGCTTCTACTTTGACCAGAACTGGTAACCATCTTGTTCTTCATCTTCACTAAAAGTTTTCCATTTAGTTTCTTTGCTCTTTTCCCTAATAGGGTTACAATTCAATTTTTATAATAAAAACAACTTAAAAAAATTTTCTCAAACACCCAAATTTTCAGAATGGCCATGACAAAAACTGGGAAAAAAAAAAAAAAAAAAAGAAGCCACAATTAGATGATAAGTGACCTTAAAGTCTGTGATGGTGGCAGTCACACTTGCCAAATAGTCCGTGTGTTTCTTTTGAGTTAGAACCATGTGACTAGTTCTAGCCAATGGACTGTGAACAGATGCATCAAAGCTATTAATTTCCAGTAGGAGGGCCTCCTATACAGACCTGCTATTGCCATGCCAACAAAGGAAGTATGCTGATATGGCAGATTCAAAGACAGAGGTGGCCTTTGCTGCTGAGTCACCACATGAAGGATAATGCCCCACACATTTGCTCACAGTTACTTTGCTTTCTTCAGCATACAGAAGCCATTAACTCTAATGTATGTTGTATGTGGCTCAGTAGGGCCTCAAGGTACATCTTTGTGCTGAACGAAATTGTTTCCTATGGGCCCATTTCTCATCTAAATGCCAGAACAATTTCACATGAGCAATACAGTAGCGTCTCCTTAAACATTCATCATCATAAATGCAGAACTCCCTTTTTGTGTTTGCAGAAGTAATTCTACATCTTTTATATTTGAGGGTAGCATGAAAGATTACATACTGTTTAATATGAAGGCTATTTCTTTTAAAAGCTAAACAAACACTTAACAATCCATTTGTATTAATTTGCTTTCTGTAGTTCACTGGGTACACAAGAAAGTAGGAAAACTGGAAATATTAACTGAATAATTTGGAAATAATATCTGGAAAATTGCTAGGAAAGTCTTTGAAAACTGTTGATGATTTTTGGTTTGTATTTTTTACTTCTATATCAAAAGTACTGATATTCTAATCATTACCTATCTGGTTGGATGTTCAAAGAGCTTAGGGATTTTTATCATGATGCAATTTAAATAAAATATTAGAGCCCAGGCAAAAATCCAGTGATAGATCTTTCATATAATAAATTTGAGGCATCCATTTCATGAAATATTTTGTAGACATTTAAAATGATAACGTATAACATCAACTTTCAGATGGGGTGTCCTAACATTTATTTATCTGCTTAGAGATGGGAAGAGTTACAGCTAACATTCTGGGACCTGAGTGGATCGTGAAGCCTAACTTATTTATACTTTAGCCTGATTGTCAGCATTTGACTATATCCCATGGATTTTCTGCAAGTGCACACATGAGTTGCTTCAGGGGAAAAAATAGAGAACTATCATGAAAAGAACATTTAATGATACGACAAGTGATGGAGAATAACAAAAGACAATGAGCTGGACTGCCAGCTTATGGCCACTACATAGAATTGCAGGGATTGACTTAAGGTTCATTAAGAAGTAGATAAATGATCAAAGAAACTTAGCACTGGGACAAATATTAGGCAAAACCAGAGAGGATGAACTGTCTGCTTTAAAAGCAGGGGCTTGTCTAACTTGAGGTGTGGTTATGCTTCACATATACTTTTCAAATTTCCTTTCTCAAGTGTAACTCTAGTTGTTGGACATGGGATTTATTTTGCTTTTCTTCCTTTGTTACTTTAAGAAAATTGAGGCCTGCTGATGTGTTTTTACTCTATTTGAATCTGAAGCAGAACAATTCCCATTGAGGGTTCTTGTGGAACTTCATTTTAGTTATGTTTTAATAAAGTCTTATTTGTATTGACTTCTGGGGCAGCATGGCATTCCCTAACTGATAAACTACTTGGGTTTACTTTTTTATGGAGAGATTTTAATTTAATATGATAGATTCAATCATTGTTTTTCAGGTTTTATATGCATGCCTGGAAGCCTTTTAATAACTTGCAATAACAAACAAAATGAATGTGACTTTTAGGGTAGACACTCTTGTAATTGATATTTCTACCAGCTCAGGGTGTTTATTTATTTTGCCAAAAAATAAACTGCATTCTTTCCATCCCTGGGGAACAAAGAGTAATGGAGTTGCAATTTACTAAAAAGTTATGAGAGATCCAAAATTGCAATGAAAAATTTCATACAGATTTATTTCTTGCTTAGACTTGATCTTTGCATAACTCACAAAGTTTTTTTTATTGTAATAAATCCATTTGCCTTTCTGCATAAAGTAATTAGGGATCAAGGTGTAATAAAATATTTAAAAAATACTTGAACAGATAGTAGACAAGGTTTGTATTCATAAAAAATATTAACTTTGACAATCATATATTTTCAATACTGAAGAATAGGATCTTGGACACAGAAATGATTTTGATAAATGACAGAGGTCTCCCTGAGGCCATAGAAGAAGCAAGAACAGGGAACATAAAAATTGGGAATCTGCAGATTAGCACATTATGATTATTCTCTTTCATAGCACTTAAGAACCGCTTTGAAAAGATCCAATGTCTTCAGCAGTTTAAACTCATTTCTCCTGTATCTAAGCAGCATGTACTATAATTCAAATTGACATGGTTCCCTGAGAAATATTGGGACAACTCTTAGATAGAGATGAGACATTACTGAACAATGTTTTTGGATGATGAACAGTGATAGAAATTTGAGATTGAAATAGCCTTTTCAAGGGAGTAGGTCACACCTGTGAAAACACGAGATAGGTATTTAAGTTCTTCTCTCATTGCTTGATACTGAGCCTCTTCAAGTGTCTGTGCATTAGTCAATTTGACACCTCACGGGTCCCTAATTACTATGGAGATCTTCAGCAGGCTGGTAACACTTTTTGAAAGATGTATTTAAAAAATTCTGGACCTTACTTGCCCTAAGACTGAATATAATTTTTCACAAGAGTTACCGGGTTGAAGAAATGCTGAAGGCTTGTGGGAAGAGGAGCTGCAGCACGTGGGGTGGGAAGACGAAGTGGAGGAATATGACGATTTCAGTCATTTGCCGCAGAGATCGCGCTTTGTCTCAGTTCTCAAGAAACAAAAGCAATAGCTACTGTTTATTAAGCTGAGCTGACAACTTGGGAGAACTGGAATCACCAAACCTCACTTTTCTTCACTTGTATATAAGGGAATTTTCTAACTCACAAATTATTGTGAAGATCAAATGTATATGTATGAAAGCTGTGCTGTGCAAAGTCACCTCAGTTATGTCTGACTCTTTGTGACCCTATGGACTGTAGCCCGCCAGGCTCCTCTGTCCATGGGATTCTCCAGGCAAGAATACTGGAGTGGGTGGCCATGTCCTCCTCCAGGGGATCTTCCCCACCCAGGGATGGAACCTGTGTCTCTTATATGTCCTGCATTGACAGGTGGGTTCTTTACCATTAGCGCCACCTGGGAAGCCTATGCATGAAAGCTATTCCAAATTAAATTATACAAAAGCATTCAAGATTTAAAATCCACAGGTATACTTTCATAAACAGAGGCACACTGAAAAGCCTTTTAGGAGACTACCCTAGAGATGTGTTCTGATGGAATGGACACACTAAAGAAAAAATGCTATAGCATTAAAAAAAAGGAGTCACATCTGGAGAGAACCATAACTAAAAAAATACATGCACCCCAATGTTCACTGCAGCATTATTTACAATAGCCACGAAATGAAAGGAGCCTATATATCCACTGACAGATGACTGGATAGGTGTATATACCTCACACACACAATGGAATATTACTCAGCCATTGAAAAGATTGAAATAATGCCATTTGCAGCAACATGACCGGACCTAGAGATTTTCATACAAAGTGAAGTAAACAGAGAAAGAGACATATATCACTTATCTGGTAAAGAATCCACCTGCAGTGCTGGGCTGGAAAGATTGCCTGGAGAAGGGATAGGCTACCACTCCAGTATTCTTGGGCTTCCCTGGTGGCTGAGAGGGTAAAGAATCTGCCTGCAATGTGGGAGACCTGGGTTCAATCCCTGGGTTGGGAAGATCCCCTGGAGGAGGGCATGGCAACGCACTCCAATATTCTTGCCTGGACAACCTCATGGGCAGAGGAGCCTGGCGGGCTATAGTCCATGGGGTTGCAAAGAGTCAGACAGGACTGAGTGACTAAGCACAGCACAGCATATGTGGAATCTAAACAAAAATTATACAAATGAACTCATTTACAAATAGACAACTCACAGACACAGAAAACAAATTTACAGTTACCAAATGGGAAGGCGGGGGAGGGATAAATTATAAGTTTGTTATTAACATGTATACACTACTATATACAAAAGAGACAACCAATAAGGACCTACTGTAGAGCCAGGGAACGATACTCAATATTTTATAATAATCTATACTGCTGCTAAGTCCCTTCAGTCGTGTCCGACTCTGTGCGACCCCATAGACGGCAGCCCACCAGGGTCCTCCGTCCCTGGGATTCTCCAGGCAAGAACATTGGAGTGGGTTAATAATCTATAAGGGAAACTAAATTGAAAAGGAATGTGTGTGTGTGTGTATGTGTGTGTAACTGAATCACTGAGCTGTATACCTAAGAAAAACATGATATTGTAAATCAACTATATGTCAATTTAATAAAAAATAGTCAAGGCTGAAAGAAACACCACCTAACCTAGACATCACAGGATGAGTCTATGCATTGCAGATGTTCACGGCATTATGCCCTTGACCCGCCACCAGATGTTGCCACACCCATTCTCTTATTGCAAATCTGATTTTATATATTTCTAAATTTAGGCTTAAATGGTCAAATATTCACATCAGACTCACAAATAATAAATAGTAGAGTCATTAATATAGTCCATTCAGGGGAAAGGCTAGTTTGAGAGTTTTTTGTTTTGTTTGCTGACCTTGTTTATGCTATTACTTTCATTAATGTTGCCACACCCATTCTCTTATTGCAAATCTGATTTTATATATTTCTAAATTTAGGCTTAAATGGTCAAATATTCACATCAGACTCACAAATAATAAATAGTAGAGTCATTAATATAGTCCATTCAGGGGAAAGGCTAGTTTGAGAGTTTTTTGTTTTGTTTGCTGACCTTGTTTATGCTATTACTTTCATTGTAGTAAAAAGTTTTGTTTCAGGTAGGCTTGTAAAGTTGTCCTGCTTGTTTATATTTCTAAAATGAACTTCCTGAATCAATTATTTCTCTCTTGCCTGTATAAAAATATTGCATGTTAAATATTCCAAGAAGAGTCTAATATTAATGTTGGTCTTTACACCAAGAGTTCCTATTCCTTTTAGTTTCTGAGCTTGCATCTCTGGGAGTTCTCTTAGAGTACTGCCTTTCCAGCCACATGTTTATGTCCACTGAGTCCCAATCTCTTCTTCCTTTTCAACTTTTAACTCCTGTTTCCTAGTTGATTGCTAATTTCATTCAGAGGTTGCTCTAATAATCTTCCCCACAAACTTTCTAAACTCATTTCCTATGACAGTACAGCAAGCCAAGCAAAGTCCACTCCTGCTACTCTTCAGCGATATTTTGATCTGGGGCAGGGTGATTGTAGGAGTATAGGAAGTTTGCTTTTGGCAGAGAAGGCCTTTCAGTGGGGACACCAGGCCTGAGGCGTGGATGATAAGGGATCCGCAGTGTGAAGAGCAGGGGGAGGGGAGCAAGTGAAAAGGCCGGAGTGGGGGTGTGGGCTTGCCACCTGTGAGGAAGAGAAGGCTGGCAAGAAGGAGGTGGGCGTGAGAAGAGGTGGGGTTAGAGGTGGGAAGGAAGCAGATCACACGGGGCCTTGCAGGAGTTTGTAGTTTCCCTAAGTGTGCTGGAAAGTCATCAAGGGGCTGTGAGAAAGGAGAGTGATGGTATCTGATCTGCTTTTTAAATAGTCACTCTGGTGGCTGATGCATTGGATGTTGTGGAGATGAGCCTCCCCTGGACACTCCAGGACATTCTTACCTCCTTCCTGTAAATTTCTGAAACTTCCTCTCTTACCCTCTTGGCTTTTAAGTAGATGTAATCTAGTATTAAGGAGAAGGCAATGGCACCCCACTCCAGTACTCTTGCCTGGAAAATCCCATGGATGGAGGAGCCTGGTGGGCTGCAGTCCATGGGGTCACTAAGAGTCAGACATGACTGAGAGACTTCACTTTCACTTTTCACTTTCATGCATTGGAGAAGGAAATGGTAACCCACTCCAGTGTTCTTGCCTGGAGAATCCCAGGCATGGTGGAGCCTGGTGGGCTGCCGTCTCTGGGGTCGCACAGAGTCAGACACGACTGAAGCGACTTAGCAGCAGCAATCTAGTACTAAAGAGAGCTGAGCACTGAAGAACTGATGCTTTTGAACTGTGGTGTTGGAGAAGATTCTTGAGAGTCGCTTGGACTGCAAGGAAATCCAACCAGTCCATTCTAAAGGAAATCAGTTCTGAATATTCGTTGGAAGGACTGATGCTGAAGCTTCAACTCCAATACTTTGGCCCCTGATGCGAAGAGCTGACTCATTGGAAAAGACATGTCGGACATGACTGAGCAACTGAGCTGAATTGAATCTTATATTATTCCACCTTAGGTGTACAGCACACAATTTCACCAAATGCTCTTTGAGGGACTCCATATCTTGGCCTCTGTGTCTTAGGACTCCCTGCTTTCCAGGGCATTTAGCCAAATGCTTTGTACTTGATAGGTACAGAACAGATAGTATAGTAATTGTTGATGGAGCCCTATTATAGAACTACCCATCCTGGCAAAACAGCATAAACTTGAGACGTGCAGAGAGGGATGTCCCAGGGAAGAGGTGGCCCTTGGAGATTAGCTCAGGTAAGCAGCCTGAAACAGGGCTCTTGAGTCTTGTCTATTCACTGAACCTCATTCCATGTCAACATTTAGCAAAGCTCATCAACACTGACTGGAGCTCACCGAAAGTTTGTTGAAAATCATGAAATGCTACACTTTAGATCTGAACATGTCATTGTGTGCAAATTTATCATCAAAGGAAAAAAAGAACAGTAAACAGCATTTGCACTCTAATGATACACACACTGTAGTATTTAGGAAGAAGTATACTGATGGCTGCAACTTATTTTGAAACAGTTCAAAAAATAAGATAGATTGGTGGATGGGTGGAAAGATGAATGGATATGTGCAAAGGCAAGTATAGAAAATGGCAGAATCACAGTGATGAGTATATGTTTATTCATTGTGAAATTGCTTCAACTTTTCTGTACATTTGTGATTTTTCATAGTAAAGTATGGTGAAAAATTAGTTGAAAGTGATAACTAAAATGATATTAAAAATTGTAAAGTTTACGGTCATTGTACTTTTATGCACCTGAGGTTTCAGGAAATCTAATCCTTACATAGAACACAGATTTCATCTATTAATTTATGGCTTTGAAAAGTGTCCCAACTTCTTAATTGACTTTATAAATTAGAATTTTGGTTATATTCGCCAATATTTTCTAAATAATGGCTATGTCTCTGATAAATTTTTCTTATCTATACAATTCATAAAATAGAGTTCAGACATTGAAAAATTGAGTGTTTTGTGATACTTAGTGATAATAAAAATAATTACACTTATTGGGCAGTATATGCTAACCTTGCTGCTGCTGCTGCTAAGTCGCTTCAGTCAGTCGTGTTCGACTCTGTGCGACTCTATAGACGGCAGCCCACCAGGCTCCCCCGTCCCTGGGATTCTCCAGGCAAGAACACTGGAGTGGGTTGCCATTTCCTTCTCCAATGCATGAAAGTGAAAAGTGAAAGTGAAGTCGCTCAGTCATGTCCAACTCTTTGCGACCCTATGGACTGTAGCCCACCAGCCTCCTCCATCCATGGGGTTTTCCAGGCAAGAGTACTGGAGTGGGGTGCCATTGTCTTACCACTTCATTATTAGTGATAGCAAAAAGTATAAACAACTGGATATAGTAACAATCTCTTTCTCTCTCTGCCTCACAGCTCCATCCATTCTTCCTCATTTCTTTTTTTCCGAGGCAGAGAAACTACATAGTGTAGGTAAGCATGGCATATAAGCAGGGGGAGAAATTATCAACATTAATGTGGTAAGATTAAAATTCTAGAACTGTATTTGTCTTTTTTTGAGAATAAAATGTCTAAAATCCTGAAGCACTCCTGTGCTACTGTATAACATGAAGATGAAAAACTGTTTTCAATTTGCAAACTTTTAGTTTTCACCTTTAAGTTCTAGACAGTTTATTTTAATATATTGCTTTTGTGAATGACTTCAAGGGGAAAAAATTCTTCTTTAGCTCTTTTAAAACAAGGAAATGTCCATTCTCACATTAACACCTTTTTATTTCTAGGGAAAATGAATGGAATGCCTACATGAAGTATACTTTGAACTTTCAGTGTGTACTGCTGACAATGGATATCTTTGAAGGAGAACACAAGTATCCCAGCTTCGACTGGGCCAACCTATGGATCACGTTTGAAGTCAGTGGAAGCTTTAAGTTTTTAAAAGGTCTGCCCAGGTGTCAAGAAATGTGGGAAAGCGCTCAGTTGTGTGGCAATGAAGGAGATGCATGCATTTCAAGGCGGTCTTATCAGAACACATTGAGAGATCTGGCATCCTTAAAATTGAGCATATGTCTTATCAGCATTCCTAGTACAGAGTATTTTGTTACTGCTTCTGTGCTCTAAATAGTCCTGTGCAAAGGCACATCACTGAACCAAAGCATATGGAGGTGGCTCTTCCGTGATGCTGAGCTAGGCTGCGGTATCCATTTGCTGCTGCCTTACCTTTTTCTACACACTTGCCAAAGGAAATTTCTGCTCTAGAAATTATACTGTAGCGAAAAACGAAGTATATGGCATGAGGTTGGATTCCGCGTCTCAGGACGTATCAGTATGAACCAGAGTTATTGCCTATTTCCTGAGACGACTGAATCCAAACACATACGCACTTACGCCTTAAGGAAGCAGTGACTCTTTAAATTGCCCTCTATATTTACAGTTACTTAATTACTTTATTTTGCCAAAAATAAAGGTCATTAAAATCATCTTGAAGCTTGACTTCAATCTTAGAAGTAGCCCGCAAGTTGTACCGTCTTTAACTATGTTCCATTTAACACGTTTAATAGATGTAAAAACCCACAAGTGATGATACAAAGGACAATTTGTGCTTGCGGTGCATTTTTGTCCAATTAATAGATTGCATGTGTGGTGCATATTTTGCATGACAAAAGAGCAGGATATTACACTGCCATTCATAATGAAAATGCACTTTGCAAATTAAAAGTGCCGAAACAGAAATTTTTCACCCTGTTTAGGAAATAAACAGTCCTTAACCAATTAAACTGCATTGTAATAATTCTATGATTTATTGCAAGTTGTTTAACTTTCAAAACTCGGCTAACCCATATTAAGGTCACAATCCATCATGTCTTGCTTGGAAAGCCAGCAAATAATGGCTGTTGTATTAGCTGCTTTTGATGATAGTATGAAAGAAGTATTAGCACTTGTCAACAAAACTGCTTACAACATAACATTAGCATGCATGGGCTGCTGTACCTATTTATTATTCTGGCAGCTTCACACATATTGTTACAAGCTTATAAAACATTTTGTCGGGTGGAAACGGAATGTACACTGTTTGGTTTTCTGATAGACTGGCAGCATAAATGTCTGGGCTGACTTAGTTTAGTTTAAGTGTAAATAGCTGTCTCTTATACACATCTAGATGTGTATAAGAGACAGGCTCTATACAGTCAGCAAAAACAAGACCAGGAGCTGACTGTGGCTCAGATCATGAATTTCTTATTGCCAGATTCAGATTTAAATTGAAGAAAGAAGGGAAAACCACTAGACCCTTCAGGTATGACTTAAATCAAATCCCTTGTGATTATACAGTGGGAGTGGGAAATAGACTTAAGGAGTAGATCTGATAGACAGAGTGCCAGAAGAACTATGGATGGAGGTTTGTGACACTGTAAAGGAGGCAGTAATGAAGATCGTTTCCAAGAAAAAGAAATGCAAAAGGCAAAATGGTTGTCTGAGGAGACCTTACAAATAGCTGAGAAAACAAGAGAAGCAAAAAGCAAAGGAGAAAAGGAAAGATATACCCATTTGAATGCAGAGTTTCAAAGAATAGCAAGGAGATAAGAAAGCCGTCCTCAGTGGTCAATGCAAAGAAATAGCGGAAAACAACAGAATGGGAAAGACTAGAGATCTCTTCAAGAAAATTAGAGATACCAAGGGAACATTTCACGCAAAGATGAGCACAATAAANTAAGAAAGCCGTCCTCAGTGGTCAATGCAAAGAAATAGCGGAAAACAACAGAATGGGAAAGACTAGAGATCTCTTCAAGAAAATTAGAGATACCAAGGGAACATTTCACGCAAAGATGAGCACAATAAACGACAGAAATGGTATGGACCTAACAGAAGCAAAAGATAGAAGAGGTGTCAAGAGTACACAGAACTATACAAAAAAGATCTTCATGACCCAGATAACCACGATGGTGTGATCACTCACCTAGAGCTAGACATCCTGGATTATGAAGTCAAGTGGGCCTTAAGAATCATCACTACAAAGTTAGTAGAGATGATGGAATTCCAGTTGACCTACTTCAAACCCTAAAAGATGATGCTGTGAAAGTGCTGCACTCAATATGTCAGCAAATTTGGAAAACTCAGCAGTGGCCACAGGACTGGAAAAGGCCAGTTTTCATTCCAACACCAAAGAAAGGTAATGCCAAAGAATGCTCAAATGCTGCACAATTGTACTCATCTCACAGGCTAGCAAAGTAATGCTCAAAATTCTCCAAGCCAGGCTTCAACAGTACATGAAACATGAACTTCCAGATATTCAAGCTGGATTTAGAAAAGGCAGAGGAACTAGAGATCAGACTGCCAGTTGGATCATTGAAAAAGCAAGAGAGTTCCAGAAAAACATCTACTCTTGCTTTGTTGACTATGCCAAAGCCTTTGACTGTGTGGATCACAATAAACTGTGGAAAATTCTTAAAGAGATGGGAATACCAGAGCACCTGAACTGCCTCCTGAGAAATGTGTGTGCAGGTCAGGAAGCAACAGTTAGAACTGGACATGGAACAACAGACTGGTTCCATATTGGGAAAGGAGTACACCAAGGCTGCATATTGTCACTCTGCTTATTTAACTTATACACAGAGTATATCATGTAAAATTCCAGACTGGATGAAGCTCAAGCATAAAGATTGCTGGGAGAAATATCAATAACCTCAGATATGCAGATGACATCACCCTTATGGCAGAAAGTGAAGAAGAACTAAAGAGACTCTTGATGAAAGTGAAAGTGGAGAGTAAAAAAGTTGGCTTAAAACGTACATTCAGAAAACTAAGATTATGGCCTGTGGTCCCATCACTTCATGGCAAGTAGATGGGGAAGCAATGGAAACAGTGAGAGACTTTATTTTCTTTGACTCCCAAATCACTGCTGATGGTGACTATAGCCATGAAATTAAGACTCTTGCTCCTTGGAAGAAAACCTATCACCAACCTAGACAGCATATTAAAAAGTAGAGACATTACTTTACCAACAAAGGTCCATCTGGTCAAAGTTATGGTTTTTCCAGTAGTCATGTATAGATGTGAGAGTTGGACTATAAAGAAAGCTGAGCACTGAAGAATTGATGCTTTTGAACTGTGGTGTTGGAGAAGACGCTTGAGAGTGCCTTGAACTGCAAGGAAATCAAACCAGTCCATCCTAAAGGAAATCAACTGTGAATACTCATTGGAAGGTCTGATGGTGAAGCTGACGCTCCAGTACAATGGCCACCTGATGTGAAGAGCTGACTCACTGGAAAAATCCCTGATGCTGGGAATGATGGGAGGCAGGAGGAAAAGGGGACGACAGAGGATGAGATGGTTGGATGGTATCACCAACTCAATGCATATGAGTTTGGGCAAACTCTGTGAGATGATGAAGGACAAGGAGGCCTGGAATGCTGCAGTTCATGGGGTTGCAAAGAGTGGGACCTGACTGATCACTGATCAGCAACAAAGGGCTCCCAGCTAGGTCTGAGGTCTGAGGTCCTCAGTCAGTTCAAATGCAAGATATGCTCTCCTGGGCAGAGTCCTCAAAGTGACAGATGAGGGAACATTCTGAGAGAAGGAGGTTCTTAAAAATCAGGGAGTAAGGCCCAGTGGACAAAGGAAGGGGAAAACATCACAGGCTTTGCTTACTACTCTCCAGCCATTCTGCGCATTCTGTCACCAAGAGGCCTGAGCATTGAAGTTTCAAGGTCATAGAAAATCTAAGTAGTTCTAGGAATGAGGTATTTATTTCCTGTTTGTGTTAAGTTTCTCCTATCACTGAAGGAACATATATACTGTCTCCTTTCTTTCTCCTCCTCCACCAAAGAATCTTGTTGGTTTTTGTTTTTGCTGAAACCTACTTCCCTTGCTCAGAAAGAAATAGATATAAGGGTTAAGAAGTTAGAATGTACGTGACTGGTTAGATATTGCATCAGCCTCCATTTTTCTCACCCATGTTTTTGCCTACTGCTAAGTCACTTCAGTCGTGTCTGACTCTGTGAGACCCCATAGACAGCAGCCCACCAGGCTTCCCCATCCCTGTGATTCTCCAGGCAAGAACACTGGAGTGATTTCCTTCTCCAATGCATGAAAGTGAAAAGTGAAAGTGAAGTCGCTCAGTCGTGTCCGACTCTTCGCGGTCCCATGGACTGCAGCGCCCCAGGCTCCCCCGTCCCTGGGACTTTCCAGGCGAGAGGACTGGAGTAGGCTGCCGTCGCCTTCTCCATTTTTGTCTACTGGTCCAGCCAAAGCTGAAGTGTGTTGTTCTCCTAGTGACCTTTCTATTTCAATTTTGTTTAGAAATCGCTCTTCCTTTTTCTCTCAAGCCACCTCCAGGCTATGTAAGACTACTTGTAATAAAACATTTTATGGTTGAAAGGAAACTTAAAAGTCATTTATTACAACCAGTAGCCAGATTCTCCTGAAATCCTAGTCAAAGAAGGACACCTGGTCTCCACTGCAAAGTTAACCATTTTAGCTAATCAGATAAAAGGATCCATTCTAATAACTAATGGGAGAAGATTGAAGAGGATTCTAGGGCCTTTCTCTTCTCTCTTCTCCCAGGCAACCAACCTATGTTTCAATGGCAATTCACTCAAGATAATATTTCATTCAATTTATCAGGTAAGGAAGGAAAAGAAAAAGAGGGGACAGGATGGTATAACGATAGGATGGAAGGGTGCTGTGGCTTTTTTGAGCTGGTGGGCCCATTTATTTATTCAAAGCATAAACCTTGATCCCACTTAGTATTTTGAGCAATCAAGAAAAACAGCTTTCTAGCTGATAACAGGAAAGTGGTGTGAAAAAAAAGCAAAGATTCAAAGAGCAAGAATGTTATTCTTAAATTGGAAACTAACCTGGAAAATCACAGATGAATGTGTTAAGGGGCCATTTATGACCAATGACTGGAATGCCATTTTGCATTTCTTTGCAAAGATGCACTCTTACATAATTAGCTTCCATAATCGTAAAAGCCATCCTCAATTTCATAAGGCATCATTTTATTTGTTTTTCTATATGATGTTCATATGAAAATG
Organism: Oreotragus oreotragus; assembly: GCA_006410675.1. Taxonomy (NCBI): domain Eukaryota; kingdom Metazoa; phylum Chordata; class Mammalia; order Artiodactyla; family Bovidae; genus Oreotragus; species Oreotragus oreotragus. The sequence continues at coordinate 543,607 of SJYX01010015.1, read as the reverse complement.
TCATGCTTTTTTCAACCATCCATCAGATACTCCTTACTTCCAACAATATCACTATGTTTTTATTGGTAAAAATAATATATATTAAGACTATCTTCTAACCAAATAATACTTTATCATTTTTTGTTGTTGTATCTTTTAACTTTGAAAAGTTGATCTGAGATTTCGTCTTTACCGTGTTACAATCCTGTAAGAAGGATCCTATTAGTAATAAATAAATGGGTAAACAGGCACAAAGAGACTTGTTCAAGTCAGAGAGTTAGGGACTAGGTAAGTATTTGTGGTGCCATGTCTGGGGCATACATCTCCTGTGTCCCACACCCAGACTCTTTCAGCTAAAAAATGTGATTTGAGTGGACTGTACTCTCTTGGGAGCTTGGTCCTGCTGACAGCCTTCATAGAAACTGATTGCAGATGGAATACTCTCTCTGTGTGTTACCTTTTCTCATCTCATGTTCTGTCCCTACAAGCCCCTCTGAAAAGACAGGAGCCACATATGCAACTCTGTCATGTCAATCATGTGATAAACATTCTCCGAGTAAAATTAATATGCAAGACTCCACGTACATTTTGTAAGCATCCCGACAGTGTACAAACATGCTGAGTCTGTCTAAGATAGTTCTGATCCAGAATGTATTGTCAAAGGAACAAGTGAAACTATATTTTCTTTTTTAGGAATCATTAAAGATGTCTTCTTTAATTATTACACAAAATATTCTCTAACCGACAACATAGCAAATCATGATAGCTTTCTAATGGGAGGCATTTGAAATGCCTTAGCTAACTGATTTAAAGAAAAGCTTTCTGTCGGATTCATCTCAACACCTATCAGGTGGTATTATTTGTCCAATAGTTTTTTACCCTGTCCTTTGCCTTCTAAAGAGCTGTGCCCAAGCTATAATTATTTTCTGCTAATTAGAGTAATCCACGATTAGTTATTCAAAATGATTCCTTTCCAAAATCAAATCCATTTCCTGTCATTACACTAAAAAAAAGATATAAATAAAGTATTGTCAGAATCAGATTTGTCAGAAAGGAATATTTTTTAAAGTTTTCTTTAGTTAGCATTAAAATATTTTCTACTGAAGGTGCTGTGATCCCCTTCATCAATTAATGTGGACTAGAGAAGGGCAACTGCCCATGAAGTGATAGCAACTAATGGTTTTGATAATTGCTAAGGATTACTTATACTGATGACATGCTGCTGCTGCTGCTAAGTTGCTTCAGTCGTGTCCAACTCTGTGCGATCCCATAGACGGCAGCCCACAAGGCTCCTCCGTCCCTGGGATTCTCCAGGCAAGAACATTGGAGTGGGTTGCCATTTCCTTCTCCAATGCAGGAAAGTGAAAAGTGAAAGTGACTGATGACATAGGAGTAAGCAATTTACAATATTCTTAAAAAAAAGCTTCAAAGCAGTAAGACCTAGCAATGACTAAGGGGAAGTGATAAACATGTTCACTTGGGAAACTGGGGCTCCAAAGATGTATTTCTACATGGCTCATGCCTTTTTGTTGACACTCATTTGAGTCCTGCTGATGGCTAAATCTTCCTCTCCTGGGACTGCCCTAGTTCCACTGCCTTCAAGAAGCAGCTCCTCCCCCCACCCTCCCCCATTATCTCTGAGGGAGGCCCGGGACCTTTTTTTCTCTAAGGCTGGATCACACTTTGTATCCCATGTCTTTACAACACACTTGGCTCTTCTCTAATTACTGTATGAGACTTAAGTGTCTTTCCTTAAAAGGTGATGTCTTTTCCACCTAATTTTTTCTTAGGCAATAGCCTTAACGTATGTGTGCTATACATAATCAAATTTTCTTTGTACATTTATTGAAAACCTTCAGTGTGCAAAGCCTTAAAGTTGTATAATCTCCTAAACAAAGAAAGTTGAACATACAAACTGTGTGTGATGTAAACAGTTCTATTAGGTTCAAGCATGGAGAATAAGTTATATATGCATAAATATAATAATAAAAAAGATCTTTAGAAAAAGAAGCTACTTTGGGATTCAAAATTCACTTCAGTTCAGTCGCTCAGTCATGTCCGACTCTCCGCGACCCCATGAACTGCAGCATGCCAGACCTCCTTGTCCACCACCATCTCCCGCAGTCCACCCAAACTCAAGGTAAGATAAAATTATAAATCTAGGAAATACTGAAATCATTGCTAGAGGAAAGCAAACTGCTTCTACTTTGACCAGAACTGGTAACCATCTTGTTCTTCATCTTCACTAAAAGTTTTCCATTTAGTTTCTTTGCTCTTTTCCCTAATAGGGTTACAATTCAATTTTTATAATAAAAACAACTTAAAAAAATTTTCTCAAACACCCAAATTTTCAGAATGGCCATGACAAAAACTGGNACTTGAGACGTGCAGAGAGGGATGTCCCAGGGAAGAGGTGGCCCTTGGAGATTAGCTCAGGTAAGCAGCCTGAAACAGGGCTCTTGAGTCTTGTCTATTCACTGAACCTCATTCCATGTCAACATTTAGCAAAGCTCATCAACACTGACTGGAGCTCACCGAAAGTTTGTTGAAAATCATGAAATGCTACACTTTAGATCTGAACATGTCATTGTGTGCAAATTTATCATCAAAGGAAAAAAAGAACAGTAAACAGCATTTGCACTCTAATGATACACACACTGTAGTATTTAGGAAGAAGTATACTGATGGCTGCAACTTATTTTGAAACAGTTCAAAAAATAAGATAGATTGGTGGATGGGTGGAAAGATGAATGGATATGTGCAAAGGCAAGTATAGAAAATGGCAGAATCACAGTGATGAGTATATGTTTATTCATTGTGAAATTGCTTCAACTTTTCTGTACATTTGTGATTTTTCATAGTAAAGTATGGTGAAAAATTAGTTGAAAGTGATAACTAAAATGATATTAAAAATTGTAAAGTTTACGGTCATTGTACTTTTATGCACCTGAGGTTTCAGGAAATCTAATCCTTACATAGAACACAGATTTCATCTATTAATTTATGGCTTTGAAAAGTGTCCCAACTTCTTAATTGACTTTATAAATTAGAATTTTGGTTATATTCGCCAATATTTTCTAAATAATGGCTATGTCTCTGATAAATTTTTCTTATCTATACAATTCATAAAATAGAGTTCAGGCATTGAAAAATTGAGTGTTTTGTGATACTTAGTGATAATAAAAATAATTACACTTATTGGGCAGTATATGCTAACCTTGCTGCTGCTGCTGCTAAGTCGCTTCAGTCAGTCGTGTTCGACTCTGTGCGACTCTATAGACGGCAGCCCACCAGGCTCCCCCGTCCCTGGGATTCTCCAGGCAAGAACACTGGAGTGGGTTGCCATTTCCTTCTCCAATGCATGAAAGTGAAAAGTGAAAGTGAAGTCGCTCAGTCATGTCCAACTCTTTGCGACCCTATGGACTGTAGCCCACCAGCCTCCTCCATCCATGGGGTTTTCCAGGCAAGAGTACTGGAGTGGGGTGCCATTGTCTTACCACTTCATTATTAGTGATAGCAAAAAGTATAAACAACTGGATATAGTAACAATCTCTTTCTCTCTCTGCCTCACAGCTCCATCCATTCTTCCTCATTTCTTTTTTTCCGAGGCAGAGAAACTACATAGTGTAGGTAAGCATGGCATATAAGCAGGGGGAGAAATTATCAACATTAATGTGGTAAGATTAAAATTCTAGAACTGTATTTGTCTTTTTTTGAGAATAAAATGTCTAAAATCCTGAAGCACTCCTGTGCTACTGTATAACATGAAGATGAAAAACTGTTTTCAATTTGCAAACTTTTAGTTTTCACCTTTAAGTTCTAGACAGTTTATTTTAATATATTGCTTTTGTGAATGACTTCAAGGGGAAAAAATTCTTCTTTAGCTCTTTTAAAACAAGGAAATGTCCATTCTCACATTAACACCTTTTTATTTCTAGGGAAAATGAATGGAATGCCTACATGAAGTATACTTTGAACTTTCAGTGTGTACTGCTGACAATGGATATCTTTGAAGGAGAACACAAGTATCCCAGCTTCGACTGGGCCAACCTATGGATCACGTTTGAAGTCAGTGGAAGCTTTAAGTTTTTAAAAGGTCTGCCCAGGTGTCAAGAAATGTGGGAAAGCGCTCAGTTGTGTGGCAATGAAGGAGATGCATGCATTTCAAGGCGGTCTTATCAGAACACATTGAGAGATCTGGCATCCTTAAAATTGAGCATATGTCTTATCAGCATTCCTAGTACAGAGTATTTTGTTACTGCTTCTGTGCTCTAAATAGTCCTGTGCAAAGGCACATCACTGAACCAAAGCATATGGAGGTGGCTCTTCCGTGATGCTGAGCTAGGCTGCGGTATCCATTTGCTGCTGCCTTACCTTTTTCTACACACTTGCCAAAGGAAATTTCTGCTCTAGAAATTATACTGTAGCGAAAAACGAAGTATATGGCATGAGGTTGGATTCCGCGTCTCAGGACGTATCAGTATGAACCAGAGTTATTGCCTATTTCCTGAGACGACTGAATCCAAACACATACGCACTTACGCCTTAAGGAAGCAGTGACTCTTTAAATTGCCCTCTATATTTACAGTTACTTAATTACTTTATTTTGCCAAAAATAAAGGTCATTAAAATCATCTTGAAGCTTGACTTCAATCTTAGAAGTAGCCCGCAAGTTGTACCGTCTTTAACTATGTTCCATTTAACACGTTTAATAGATGTAAAAACCCACAAGTGATGATACAAAGGACAATTTGTGCTTGCGGTGCATTTTTGTCCAATTAATAGATTGCTTGTGTGGTGCATATTTTGCATGACAAAAGAGCAGGATATTACACTGCCATTCATAATGAAAATGCACTTTGCAAATTAAAAGTGCCGAAACAGAAATTTTTCACCCTGTTTAGGAAATAAACAGTCCTTAACCAATTAAACTGCATTGTAATAATTCTATGATTTATTGCAAGTTGTTTAACTTTCAAAACTCGGCTAACCCATATTAAGGTCACAATCCATCATGTCTTGCTTGGAAAGCCAGCAAATAATGGCTGTTGTATTAGCTGCTTTTGATGATAGTATGAAAGAAGTATTAGCACTTGTCAACAAAACTGCTTACAACATAACATTAGCATGCATGGGCTGCTGTACCTATTTATTATTCTGGCAGCTTCACACATATTGTTACAAGCTTATAAAACATTTTGTCGGGTGGAAACGGAATGTACACTGTTTGGTTTTCTGATAGACTGGCAGCATAAATGTCTGGGCTGACTTAGTTTAGTTTAAGTGTAAATAGAGACACAAATTCTTCAACCTGTTCTCTTATTGATACTGAAAAGTGCTGAATTATTCAGCATCCAACTCTTCTGTTTGTGTCTATCACAGTTATCAATTACCCATCAGTCTTCTTGTCAAAACAGAATGGATTAATCTGGCTGAAAATAAGACAAATAAATGGATACTATAACAGGGGTGCGGGGTTGCCAGACTGTCAAAGGGAAATCCAGGCACTGACATTTGCCGTCAAAAATAGGATCTCTGGCTTAAGTGAGCAAATGACTCCCCTTTGTGAGCCAAGAATGCACTTAGCTCACCGTAAGTAAATTAATCTGCCTTCTTTGCCTGCTGATGCATTAGCATTGGGGTAGTAGTTCAGTTTCTAAAACCCCTTTATGTTTAAATAATTTTGGTGATTGTTATTGTTCTTCACAGGAAATGCAGACACATGCAGGTACTTTATCTTGCTAAAGAGAGGGCTGCCTGGTAAACGAATGGACCCATTTAACAACGAAGTGATTGCTGATAGTTCTGTACCACTTCATAGCTCTCAGCTGATGTGATACCCAGTAACTCTTTGCACAGATGGCTGGTGGAACACATCCAGCATCTGCAAAGTCCATCCCTGTTTTCTTTCCCAAACATTTTATTTGGAATTCTTGTTTGGCAGACTTCCCGAGACTCTGCCTAGCTGTTCAAAGTACATATTTCCAATCTATCTCATTTGGCCCTTCCCTAAAAAAAGAGCCAGCAAAGTGCCTTCTTATTTGGCACAAAAATCGCAGCTACAGACTGAAGCAAGTTTTGGGTTCCTGGCCAAAAATTTACAAGAATTTTATCTCAGATGCTTCCATACTGGACTGTTTTACATAGTCATCATTAACATTCTGAAGCCTTCACATCATGACAGAATCAAAGCTCCCCAGTCTGTATCAGCTGATAGCTTAACTGCCAGAAGTTCCCTCTTGTTCTCATTCTCCTTTGTATCCTAACGATTGGTTCTTACCTAGACTGTAGGATGACGTGTTACTTAAGGAGTGCTCCCTATTAGAAAATGGCTCTACTTCGCGAGGAATGAGCAGATTACTTTTGAATGAATCACCATCTTTTTGTTCTTTTACCAGTAGATCATGTCAAGAATTTTAAGCGTTTGAAAACCAAAACAAAAGAAAGAAAAACTTCCTTTTTTGGGGGGCCGGTTTGGAAGAGGTCACACTAATAATTAAATTTCAGGTGCAACGTCTACAGATCTCTTAAAGACTTTGACAGACGGGAAATTTCAGTCTCATATTCCCAGAACATTGCCTCAAATTTCTCCTCAATGTAAATTAGTTTCCCAGAACTTCAACTTTAAAAGGAAATGCACTAATTGACTTGGTCATAACTCATCTTTGCTAAATCTCTTTTGTTTGGTATATAATCTCAAAACGACCTCATGGAAGACAGCTATTTAAAATGTGCAAACACCAAACCTTCTCTTGAAAGGAGGCAGTATTTTTGTTACCACGAAAGGAGGCAGTATTTTTGTTACCACTCAATTTATTTTATTTTGTCTCTCATGACCTTCTCCTTTTCAATAAATAAATGTTTTATATGGAAAGGAGTGCTGTACAATGGTGGCTCAGACGGTTAAGCATCTGTCTACAATGTGGGAGACCAGGGTTCAATCCCTGGGTTGGGAAGGTCCCTGGAGAAGGAAATGGCAATCCACTCCAGTACTATTGCCTGGAAAATCCCCTGGACAGAGGAGCCTGGTAGGCTACAGTCCATGGGGTTGCAAAGAGTCGGACACGACTGAGTGATCTTCTTCTTCAAAGTATTTTCAAAGTTTGAGCTTTTATTTTTTGAAAATTCCTTGCACCACTAGCAACTAAGTTAATTGACAGGTGTATATCATGACTTAATTTCCAACTTCCAGATGCCATTTCCCAGTTCTATGAGAAGCTTTCCAAAATACAAGGCTGCCATTTCAGACCCAACTTGCCCGAGCCTAAACACTCTCTCTCAATGGTTCGCTTTTACCAAAATCCCAGTTAGTGGTTAAGTCCTAAAGAGCCCGCCTTTCCCATGTCTCTTCTGTTATCCTCCTTTCAGTTACGACTTCATCATGCTTTCACACTCCCTGCCACGTCATTCATACATTCATGCATGCACCAAGTCATTTATTCAACAATTCTTTGAGTGCCTAACATGAGTGGTCTCCACTCTGCTTTTCTTTCCAACACCCCTTCCACTCTGAAATGCCCTCTTCTGCCAACCTACCTATAAATCTCAGTCCTATTTAAAAAAATATTTAAATCTCAGTCCAAAAAAAAAGAAAAACACCTCACTTCAATGCAGCCTCTATACTTTGTCTTATTCCTTCACCTATATGTTATTTCTTACTTCAAGTCTCTTGAGCATTTTATTATTTCCCTTATCACAACATGGGAGAATTCCTGTCTTGGTCTCTAACTGTGTGACTGTGGGCAAGTTAGAGATCCAACTCAGTGTCTCCTCTAAAATTGGGGATATTATTACTCCATAAAGTGTGAGGTTAAATGAGATAATGCACAAGAGTGCTTAGGACAGTGCCTGTGAACATTCAAGATGTTCTTGTATTATTGTATGCAGCAGGGGCTTATAAATGCCTGTTGTAACATTTGTATGTTGAGGGATAACACTTTTGGTTGCTCTTGGTGTTTCTGAGGAGCTTAAAACTACATTTACCCACTTGTCCCAGGTGGTGGGCCAGAGGATCGCATTCTGGGCTGAACACAATGCAGCTAGGCGGCCTGTCTACAGGCTGCCTGGTGCTTACCCTTTACTAGCTCATTTTTAGGGGGAGCAGAGGGGAGTCAGGAAGCTAAAAGTTTCTGTATCTAATAGAAACAGCTGTTAAGATTAGCTGAAAGTGTCTGGGAAAGTCTCCTCCCTGCCCACCCCCACCCCTATCCCAGGATATGTGTATAAGTATGGATGAGTTCCTTCACTGTTCTCCTGAAACTACCATAACATTGTTAATCGGCTATCAGTTCAGTTCAGTTGCTCAGTCGTGTCCGACACTTTGCGACCCCATGGACTGCAGCAGGCCAGAACTCCCTGTCCATCAACTCCCAGAGCCTATGCAAACTCATGTCCATTCAGTCAGTGATGCCATCCAACCATCTCATCCTCTGTCATCCCCTTCTCCTCCCACCTTCAATCATTCCCAGAATCAGGGTCTTTTCCCATGAGTCAGTTCTTCGCATCAGGAGGCCAAAGTATTGGAGTTTCAGCTTCAGCATCAGTCCTTCCAATGAATATTCAGGACTGATCTCCTTTAGGATGGACTGGCTGGATCTCCTTGCTGTCCAAGGGACTCTTAAGAGTCTTCTCCAACACCACAGTTTGAAAGGGTTGATTCTTTGGTGCTCAGCTTTCTTTATGGTCCAAATCTCACATCCATACATAAGTACTGGAAAACCATAGCTTTGACTAGATGGACCTTTGTTGGCAAAGGTTGGCCATACCCCAATACAAAATAAAAAGGTTAGCTGAAAGTAAAATGCTGAGTAGTGTCTGGCCCATAGCAAGAATTCCATCAATGTAGCTTGTCGATAACCAAGAGGGGTTTCAAAATGCTCCATGACCTAATTCTAGGTGGTGAGCAAGGATCATCCAAATGAAGGCATTTGGATGAATGCCCTGAATCAGTCACATCCTTCTAAAAGGTCTTCCTGAATAACACTTCATCCAATCCCAGTCTATCTTGTGTCTCCTAGACTAACTAAAAACTCCCCAAACAGAGGATGATTTACATTCTCCAGCTATTGGGACATCACTTCTATCTCCAGCTTGCAGACTGCTTCCTAATCACCTCCCTTCTCCCGAAACAGTTTGCCTTATTTTCTCCCTCAAGTGCATTATCTTCTAACACGTCAGTTACTGTCCTCCTGGATCCATGAACTCTCCAAGAGGCCACACACTCTTTCTGGCCTTTTATCTTCTCTCATGTTGACTACATCCTTCCCTGCCTCAAGTCTAGTAACCTCCCTGTCTACATCCATCTTTCTCCTGTTAAGAAGCTTGCCTCTGCCACAGATTTCCTGACTAATTTGCCCTCAAAGATTGATCATCCAAATGCTTCAAGCATTTAGAGATTTTACCACACAGTGTAACTGTCGATGACAAATTGTCCTGTAGCATTTACCATATTTACTTGCCTTTCCAGATACACTTCACCATTCTTTCTGTTTCTTAGCTCTTTCTCGTTTTGGCTAATCCACCTGCCCTCTGGACAGTCTCCCTGGCCTGTTACAGTCAGCATGCCAGTGTCCTCCAGCTGTCCTGCTATTGGCCAAGTCTGTTTTTACGCACCGGGAAGAATTTTCCTTCTTTTGAAACTATTGTTTCTTATAAACCATAAGAAACCACCATTTCTTAAAGCAAATGACATCTTTTATTCTATACCCAGCCTTACCCGATTAAGGCAGCACTCTGTTAATTGGAAGACACGTGGGCTTTAACGTATTAGCGTTTTGGGTTCAAGTCCTGGTTTCACCACTTTCTAACTGTAGGACCTTGAGCAAGTCATTTTTCTGAGTCTCAGTTTTGTTCAGTATAAAAATACTAACATCTAGCTCATAGAAAAGGTATGAAAAATATAGGAAATAAATAAGCAAGTGCCTGACACATATCAGGGAGTAAGCTTTAGATACTTCATCCCACCTTTATCATACCTACGGTCTATCCTTACTTTATATACACATTTTCATAATGATGAGTACACTATAGATGAGGTTTATGTCGGGTACTTAATACTGCAGTGGGTAGCTAACTTCTTCTCCAAGGGATCTTCCCAACCCAGGGAGTGAACCTGAGTCTCCTGCATTGCAGGCAGGTTTTTTACCATTTGAGCCACCAGGGAGGCCCCATATTAAATACATCACTCATTAAATGATTAATTCTCTACGAGTGGTATACATACTAAACTTAGTATTTACAAACTAAACTAAGTGCTTTGTCATGAAACCCACAGAAGCCAAAACTTACTAGCTGTTCAGAGCTGATTAACATTGGAATGTATCTTTTCAATGAAACATTGGTTCCTTTTCTCCATCACATTTAAGGAAATTGAAGGCTAATGACTAAAATTCCCTTGGTTAAGGATAAAATGCAGAGGAGTGGAGCTACTACATGCATGACTTAACTTCCAGTTTTTGAATTCCGGAAATGTATTCCAAGATAGCGAGGCAGTGTTTTACAGGATATCTAATGAAAGTTTCCTCTAGAGAAGTCACAATTATCAAGCCAAAATGAGTCTCGTAACTGAAATTACCTTCAAATTTTAATGAATCCCTCAGCAAACACTTGTTCTGGTTGGGTGTACTCAGACTTTGGTTGAGAAATGAGCAGTTTAAAATTGAAGACCTGCTTTAAGCAGAGTTTCTGAGTAGGAGGAATCACAATAAATATTGAATTCCAACGTTTAAATGGGAAGCAAACTCGTACTTACTTTTTTCCTTCTTTCTTCTCCTCTTTTGAGGACAGTCTAAACTGCTCAACCTAGGCTGTTTATTGTTTCTAGCTATTTTCATCTTCCCTCAGTTCAGTTCAGTTCAGTTGCTCGTATCCAACTCTTTGTAACCCCATGGACTGTAGCACCCTAAGCTTCCCTGTCCATCACCAACTCCCGAAGTTTACTCAAACTCATGTCCATTGAGTTGGTGATGACATCCAACCATCTCATCCTCCGTCGTCCCCTTCTCCTCCCTCCTTCAATCATTCCCAGCATTAGGGTCTTTTCAAATGAGTCAGTTCTTAGCATCAGATGGCCAAAGTATTGGAGTTTCAGCTTCAGCATCAGTCCTTCCAATGAATATTCAGGACTGATTTCCATTAGGATGAACTGGTTGGATCTCCTTGCAGTCCAAGGGACTCTCAAGAGTCTACTCCAACACCACAGTTCAAAGGCATCAATTCTTCAGAGTTCAGCTTTCTTTATAGTTCAACTCTCACATCCATACATGACTACTGGAAAAACCAAAGCTTTGACTAGATGGACCTTTGTTTGCAAAGTAAGATCTCTGCTTTTTAATATGCTGTCTAGGTTGGTCATAACTTTCCTCCCAAGGAGCAAGCATCTTTTAATTTCAAGGCTGCAATCACCATCTGCAGCTATTTTGGAGCCCAGAAAAATAAAGTTAGCCACTGTTTCCACTGTTCCCCATCTATCTGACATGAAGTGGTGGGACCAGATGCCATGATCTTAGTTTTCTGAATGTTGAGCTTTAAGCCAACTTTTTCACTCTCCTCTTTCACTTTCATCAAGAGGCTCTTTAGTTCTTCTTCACTTTCTGCCATAAGGGTGGTGTCATCTGTGTATCTGAGGTGATTGATATTTCTCCTGGCAATCTTGATTCCAGCTGGTCCTTCACCCAGCCCAGCATTTCTCATGATGAACTCTGCATATCAGTTAAATAAGCAGCCTTGACGTACTCCTTTCCCAATCTGGAATCAGTCTGTTGTTCCATGTCCAGTTCTAACTGTTGCTTCTTCCCTGCTGCTGCTGCTAAGTCGCTTCAGTTGTGTCCGACTCTGTGAGACCCCATAGACAGCAGTCCA
>SJYX01010015.1:481315-531379 GCA_006410675.1 Oreotragus oreotragus | reverse complement strand
CCAGGATCCTCCATCCATGGGCTTTTCCAGGCAAGAGTACTGGAGTGGATTGCCATTGCTTTCTCCAGCTTCTTCCCTAGAGATAGTCTAACCTTCCGAGTCAGAGTCAGCATGCAAGGGTTAAACAATCTCTGTAGGCAAAATACCAAGCAGAGGAAATTTAAAACCTCTTATGACTCATCTGTGACTGAAATCACAACCTATCATATGTGATGAACACAGTTTCTACCCTCATGGGTTCATCTTTGAGACTAGAAGAGAGCTTGAGAAGTCATAATTCTTACCATTGGCTTTGAGGAGGAGGGAAGGCAGGGAATATTTTCCTCCTTCTACTTTAAACTCTTATTAAAAGGCTGTTGAGAAGTTCTGACTCAGGAACTTTTCAAGTTAACCAGTCCATTAAAAAGGTTTACGTGTGACCTCAACTCTGGACAACACAGACTTAAAATCAGTGTTCTGTTTGGGAAACCAAACCTTTAGAGAAACTGAGTAAATAATGCTATAATAATTGTATTTCAGCTCAACAATGAGATATTCTCATATATATATATATATACATACACACACACACAGATCCTGGGAAAAAATTTCAGGCGCATTTTATTGTTTTGATGGAATATAATAAAATCTGTTATTATGAAGTTATCATAAGATACCCTTTCTCCTTCTGGAAGGAAAAGATACAGCAAAATATTTTCTTCAGTGGCAAAGTGAACAAGAGTTTCTCTACATAGCCTTAGAAGTGGAATTCCCAGAGCGATAGTTCCACCCCATGTTGTGAAAGAGGTTAAAAATACATCTTTTGTCACAAGGTATTAGCACTGATAAGCTTATTATAGCAAACCAAGTCTCTTCTCTACCCTTTTCCCTGGGCTGTCTAATTTACCACATCTGAATCGGGTTTAGGGAAGGAGGGTTAGGGCAGGTGGGATGCATAGTAAGTCTGCCAGTAAACCTCCATTAAAATTCTCTTGAAGATGAAACTGTCCCATAATTATCAAATTATTTTCACACCAATTGTCCTCTTTGTCCACAGACTATTCTAGTAGAAGTTTGTTATTATGATGATCACTCCATTATAACACATACATAGAACAGATACTAGTGGTGTCATACAATCTCCATTCTTGTTCTGTACGTTAGGTATTAATACTTTTATATCTGAGCAAAAACTGAAGTGCAGAGAGGTTAAGTGACTTCTCCATGGTCACACAGTGAGCAAATAGCAAAAACCAAGATTAAGACCCAAACCTCTCTAACATGTCATGCTGTCTAAACTGTGTGAGGCTGGCTGTAGAATAAAGATGTCACATGTTCTAACAAGTGGCAGAAATAATTTGGAAGGAAAGTAGAAGGAATTTGATCATTTTAAGTGCAGAGAGGTTAAGTGACTTCTCCATGGTCACACAGTGAGCAAATAGCAAAAACCAAGATTAAGACCCAAACCTCTCTAACATGTCATGCTGTCTAAACTGTGTGAGGCTGGCTGTAGAATAAAGATGTCACATGTTCTAACAAGTGGCAGAAATAATTTGGAAGGAAAGTAGAAGGAATTTGATCATTTTCTCTCATTCACATTTTCACCGCTCATATATTTCTTTATTTTTTTCATCTCTTCATTTTCCCTATCTTTAAAGGCCCCATTTTCATAACTGAATAAATAAGATTGGTTCTCGATGTATAAAATAGTGGCAAATGTGTGCAGTTTCCTAATTAGTGGAATAAGGGGAAGCTCCTGAACAGCCCTGACTCAAAAAATCCCCCAAACTTCCCATTCACCTGCCATCAGTTCAGTTCAGTCGCTCACTCGTGTCCAACTCTTTGTGACCCCGTGAATCACAGCATGCCAGGCCTCCCTGTCCAGCACCAACTCCCGGAGTTCACTCAAACTCATGTTCATCGAGTCAGTGGCGCCATCCAACCATCTCATCCTCTGTCTGCCCCTCCTCCTCCTGGCCCCAATCCCTCCCAGCATCAGGGTCTTTTCCAATGAGTCAACTATTCACATCAGTTAGCCAAAGTTTTGAAGTTTCAGCTTCAGCATCAGTCCTTCCAATGAACATCCAGGACTAATCTCCTTTAGGATGGACTGGTTGGATCTCCTTGAAATCCAAGGGACTCTCAAGAGTCTTCTCCAACATCACAATTCAAAATTATCAATTCTTCGGCGCTCAGCTTTCTTCACAGTCCAATTCTCACATCCATACATGACCACAGGAAAAACCATAGCCTTGACTAGACGGACCTTAGTCGGCAAAGTAATGTCTCTGCTTTTGAATATATTATCTAGGTTGGTCATAACTTTCCTTCCAAGGAGTAAGCGTCTTTTAATTTCATGGCTGCAATCACCATCTGCTGTAATTTTGGAGCCCAAAAAAATAAAGTCTGACACTGTTTCCACTGTTTCTCCATCTATTTGCCATGAGGTGATGGGACAAGATGCCATGATCTTAGTTTTCTGAATGTTGAGCTTTAAGCCAACTTTTTTCACTCTCTACTTTCACTTTCATCAAGAGGCTTTTGAGTTCCTCTTCACTTTCTGCCAAGGGTGGTATCATCTGCATATCTGAGGTTATTGATACTTCTCCAGGCAATCTTGATTCCAGCTTGTGGTTCTTCCAGCCCAGCATTTCTCATGATGTACTCTGCATAGAAGTTAAATAAGCAGGGTGACAATATACAGCCTAAAGTCTGACACTGTTTCCACTATTTCCCCATCTATTTCCCATGAAGTGATGGGACCAGATGCCATGATCTTCGTTGCTTTCATCAAGAGGCTTTTTAGTTCCTCTTCACTTTCTGCCATAAAGATGGTGTCATCTGCATATCTGAGGTTACTGATATTTCTCCCAGCAATCTTGATTCCAGCTTGTGCTTCTTCCAGCCCAGCGTTTCTCATGATGTACTCTGCATAGAAGTTAAATAAGCAGGGTGACAATATACAGCCTTGACGTACTCCTTTTCCTATTTGGAACCAGTCTGTTGTTCCATGTCCAGTTCTAACTGTTGCTTCCTGACCTGCATATAGGTTTCTCAAGAGGCAGGTCAGGTGGTCTGGTATTCCCATCTCTTTCAGAATTTTCCACAGTTTATTGTGATCCATACAGTCAAAGGCTTTGGCATAGTCAATAAAGCAGAAATAGATGTTTTTCTGGAACTCTCTTGCTTTTTCCATGATCCAGGAGATGTTGGCAATTTGATCTCTGGTTCAAATTATTAATTATTAATTTAGGCAAGTATTATACCCAGGCATATGTTTGATATGGATTTAATGATTCATACTGTGTGCAAAGTAACACCAAGTACATTATTTCCCAGTCACAAGGAGAAAAAGGTGAAACTCTACAATGAAGAGATCAGTCATCACCCTAAATCAGTAGTCAAATTCAGTCTCATTAATGATAACCCATCCAGATATTGTGCCTCTTGATAAGTTAAAATAAAAAATACATAGCCTATTGCATATCCCAGACAAAAATGTTTAACTTGGATCTCTTAGGCCCAACGATTTAACTTTGAGTTAACAGAAAATACAAGGGACAGAGAAACCAGTTAAATGCAGATGCAACCAATACATCTAGAAAATGAAACACCCTGCAGGAGAATTAGCTCCATCCCCTCAATAAATTAATGGTATGAAAATAAAAAGGAAATTGAGTTAGATTCTTTAAAATAGAGAGTTAAGGACTGTAACAACGAGATGTGAAACTTGGTCTGAAGCTGGGAAATTTGACTATGGCCTTGATAAGAAGAAAACATGGAAGGATATATGGAGGTTAACACTGAAAAAATGAGGTTACAAAATAGCACATATAGTATGATTTTCTAATTTTCCATGAATATATTTAATGTTTTTTAAAAACCATATAATAGAAAATTAAGAAGGTCAAAGTCACTTTTGTTAAAATATTAAATGTAAATTTTGAGTTAAAATATTTTGTTTTCAAAACAGACACTGATATATTTTGGAGGGGAGGATGGAGAGAAAGAAAACTCTGAGTATTGACATGCAGTACCAACTACCAAATAGGCTTATCTAAAGGTAAGTGCAATAAATTTATTATGTTTCTCAGATTATAGAAAACTTTTACATTTCAAAAAGTAGACTGCATTGACATTTTGCTAAGTATAAGTGATAGTAACTTTAAAAGCTAAAACCAGGGTTTTCTGCTGAGTAGTGATAAGCTTCCTACTCATTTTAAAGCCTTCGCTACATCCAAGAATTAGATTAACCTTTCAAGTTAAAGGGGAAAAAAGTAAATAAATAAATAAATTCAAAACCCATGAAAGCTTATGTACTGCTGACCTTAAATATTTATTTCATTAGAGACATAATACAATTAAATTTAGTTTAGCAACTTTTGAGATCTAAATAGGAAATAACATTCAGTAAACATCAAAAAGAAACTGTGGTAACTTATTTGCTGAAACCGGTTAAAAATTAAGTAAAGCAAAATATAACTTAGTTTCCCTTTGGGACAGCAAACAGTTCTCTTCCAAAATGATTTGCAATTCAAAGAAATTTTCCTGATATTTTATTTTTCAAATTCATTTTCCTAACTGAATATTTCAAGTAACCATTAGAGTAATTTAGTAAACATGAAAACTGGATATCACCATGAGTTTTTAAACTGGGAAGGTCATATTTCAGTTAAGAACAACCTTTAAATAAATATGTAAAGGAGTACAGTGACAGAAATTATCGGCTTCTTCTTTCCTCTGAATAATGTGGACCAAAGCTTGCCTGCCTGTTATTTTCTCTTATTTATTTACATATCTAACAACTGATATTCTTGTAATCCTGGAAATGGCATCCCATTCCAGTATTCTTGCCTGGAGAATTCTATGGACAGATGAACCTGGTGGGCTACAGTCCATAGGGTCACGAAAGAGTCGAGCACAGCTGAGTGACTAACACTTTCAACACTTTGAACCCTTTGGTACCAAGTAAACAGAAGGAATAGCAGTTGCTCAATAGATAATCAAACTGATTCAATCAGTACCCATTCAGCAGCTAACATGCGGCAGATAAGGCACAATTCCTTCCCTAAAGGCCAGGCTGGTGGGAAGCATAGGCATAAACACGATAATGCAACAACACACCAACTGTAAAAAAGAAAAGTTATATAGAACGTGATATGAAACACTGTAACAGCTTAAGTATGAAGGAAAGTGAGCACACTGACCGTCAAGCATGCTCAGAATCAGGTGTTTCCATTCACCATCTCCTCTGCTTGGAGACTTGTTCCCCAGATATCCACCTGGCTTGCTCCCTTACTTCTTCAGGTCACTGCCTAAGAGTTCCTGTATTAGAGACTCTTTCTGACCGCCTGATCCTAAGTAGGAATTCTCACCCCATCTTCTCTAGGTTCTTGATTTTTCTTCACAGACTTTACCATTACTTGAAATTTTTGTTGCTGTTGTTCAGTCACTGTCATGTCTGACTCTTCACAGCCCCATAGACTGCAGCATGCCAGGCTCCCCTGTCCTTCACTATATCCCAGAGCTGTTCAGATTCACATCCACTGAGCTGGTGATGCTATCCAACCATCTCATTCTCTGCCATCCCCTTCTCTTCCTGCCCTAAATCTCTGCCAGCATCAGGGTCTTTTCAAATGAGTTGGATCTTTGCATAAGGTGGCCAAAGTACTGGAGCTTCAGCTTCAGCTTCAGCTTCAGCATCGGTCCTTTCAATGAATATTTAGGGCAGTTTTCTTTAGGACTGACTGGTTTGATCTCCTTGAAGTCCAAGGGACTTTCAGAGTCTTCTCCAACACCACAGTTCAAAAGCATCAATTCTTTGGCCACTCAAGCTTTCTTTATGGTCCAACTCTCATATCATACATGACTACTAGAAAAACCATAGCTTTGACTAGACAGACCTTAGCTGGCAATATGCTTTTTAATATGCTGTCTAGGCTTATCATAACTTTTCCTCCAAGGAGCAAGCGTTTTTTTAAAATTTCATGGCTGCAGTCACCATCTGCAGTGACTTTGGAGCCCGGGAAAATGAAGTCTCTCAGTTTCCGTGGGAAACTGTTTTCCCATCTATTTGCCACGAAGTGAGGGACTGGATGCCATGATCTTAGGTTTTTGAATGCTGAGTTTTAATCCAGCTTTTTCACTCTCCTCTTTTACTTTCATCAAGAGGTTCTTTAGTTCCTCTTCACTTTCTGTCATAAGGGTGGTGTCATCTGCATATCTGAGGTTATTGATATTCTTCCCAGCAATCTTCATGTATATATAATAATCAGAATCTAAAACACTTCCTTTACCCCACAAAAGTTCCTCACGCCCCTTTATAGTCATTCTCTTTCTGCCACTACTGATCTTTTATCCCTAAAATTTTTCTTTTTCCAGAATGTTATATAAATGAAATCATATTAAATGGCCTTTTGTGTCTGGCTTCTTGCTCTTAGCAAAATGCTTTTAAGATTCATCCATGTTGTTGGTGATATCAGGCATCAGTTTATTGCCGAGTTGTATTCCATTGTATAGATGAACCACAGTTATTTACTCAGTCACCAGTTGATAAGCATTTAGTTTATTTCCAGTTTGGGATTATTATGAATCAACTGCTATAAACACTCATGTTTATAACCTGTTTAGTTTTAGAATATTTGGGTTAAGATGGCATTATCTTGAGTACCTGGCATTCTGTTGAGTGACTAACATAGATTCCTTAGTCTTAAATAATCTAAAATATGAACCCTCTATTAGAAATTAGAGATGAAGA
The DNA here is from genome assembly GCA_006410675.1 of Oreotragus oreotragus. NCBI lineage: Eukaryota > Metazoa > Chordata > Mammalia > Artiodactyla > Bovidae > Oreotragus > Oreotragus oreotragus. The sequence continues at coordinate 524,643 of SJYX01010015.1, read as the reverse complement.
AACTTGTTGACTGTTTTCAATGATAATTTGGAGGGTAATTACTATATGACATTTGGGACACACTTTTTGTTTTTATTTAATTTATCATGCTATAGTAGTAAAAAGATAAATAATACATAGTGGAGTATATAGAAAATGTAGTATAATGGCAAACACTAGACTAAGAATTTAGAAATTCAGTTCTAGTCATTTAATCTGGTTTTAATTTCCAACTCTATCTTTTATTAGACTTCAGACACATTGTGACTTTGAACAAATTAGTAACATTCTGTGTGTGAAGAGAGAAAGAAGTAATATTTCCACATTTTTAAGTATATTCATATCTCATTTAGTCCTAAAGACCACCCTATGAGGTACCTATGAGCTAAATAGTACTAGTCCTATTTTACTGTTGGCTTCCCTGGTGGCTCAGGGGGTCAAGTGTCTGCCTGCAGTGCGGAAGACCCAGGTTTAATCCCTGCGTCGGGAAGATCCCCTGGAGAAGGAAATGGCAACCCACTCCAGTACTCTTGCCTGGAAAATTCCATGGACAGAGGAGCCTGGTAGGATATAGTCCATGGGGCCGTGAAGAGTCAGACATGACTTCACTTTCACTATTTTACTGGTAAGTTAACCAAGATTCACAGAAGTGAAGCAATGGGCAATGGCTGAGTCGACATTGACTCCATATCAGTTTTTTCTGGAAAATTGAGATAATACTCTTAAATGTGATTCTATTGATAAGACTCAAAACTGCTTATCTCTTGCTTCACCCCTGCCCCCCACACCCCGCCTTTAAACTGAAGTATAGTTGATTTACAGTGTTGTGTTTCTGGTGTACAGCATGGTGATTCAGTTATATATGTGTATATATTATTTTTCTTTCTGTTTTATTACAGGATTCTGAATATAGTTACCTGTGCCATATTGGTTGTTGTTTAGTCACTAAGTTGTGTCTAACTTGGAATCCCATGGGCTGCAGCCCACCAGGCTCCTCTGTCCATGGAGTTTTCCGGGCAAGAATACTGGAGTGGGTTGCCATTTCTTCTCCAGGGGATCTTCTCAACTCAGGGATTGAACCCAAATCTCCTGCACTGGCAGGCAAATTCTTTACCACTAAGCCACCAGGGAAGCCCTGTGCTGTACAGTAGGGCTGCGTTATTTGTGCATGTTCTCCTTCCCTTTTTCCTTGTCTCCTGTCCACCTATTCTGCTACCTGTTAAGAGAAATCTAAAACATGAGGGCTAACCTTACCATGTTTATTTTTTAAATGCAAAAGATTATACACTGGCAAACATTCCACTGGCTGGAACATTCATTTTTCTTTTTATCATAAACATTAGAAAAACACTAAGTTGCCTAGCAAATATTTGATCAAATTCCACAGTATAGTCTCACAACCTGACAGACTGTTCTCACATGATTCCTATTAGCACATTCTCTCAACCATTTTTTCCAATGTGATTCTTACTGCATTGCTTTGTGCAGTAGCTCAAAACTGCATTCTACTACTTCTGTGTCACAGTCAACCCAATCATTACTCACATTTGAAAATCAGCTTGGTATGTTCTCCTTCCCTTTTTCCTTGTCTCCTGTCCACCTATTCTGCTACCTGTTAAGAGAAATCTAAAACATGAGGGCTAACCTTACCATGTTTATTTTTTAAATGCAAAAGATTATACACTGGCAAACATTCCACTGGCTGGAACATTCATTTTTCTTTTTATCATAAACATTAGAAAAACACTAAGTTGCCTAGCAAATATTTGATCAAATTCCACAGTATAGTCTCACAACCTGACAGACTGTTCTCACATGATTCCTATTAGCACATTCTCTCAACCATTTTTTCCAATGTGATTCTTACTGCATTGCTTTGTGCAGTAGCTCAAAACTGCATTCTACTACTTCTGTGTCACAGTCAACCCAATCATTACTCACATTTGAAAATCAGCTTGGTGGCTAATTTCTTCCACATACAGCTTCTTCTTCATGGCCAAGACTCTATCTTTCTGCCTTATGGTTGTTCAAAATTACTGTAAGTAAGCAAGTTGATGAATCTCTCCCCTTCTGTCATTCGTTTTGCAAGATTACACCAAACTTGATAAAAACTTATTATCAGCGACTCTATTCTGTAGAACTTCTTAGGATAGTTCTACCAACTTGTTCTGTAAAGTCCTCCTATGTGTGAATTATGCAGAGTAAACACATCATCAGGTTTTCTTTCTCTTGGCTTTCCTAATGAGGGTAGAAATCTTATACAGCTGGAGAAGCCTAGTATTCCTTTCCGAACTGATTTATTTACATAGCATATGCTTCATTTGACACTTGCTTAGAAGATGCAGAGAGCTTTTAAGTTAAGTACTGTACAGTATTTCAAAGGATATTATAGCTATGCTGTAGCTGTTCAGCTTTTCTGAATACAAAGCCGTTCTTTGCTCTTTAAAAAACATTCCTATCCTAGTTCTTTCAATTACTACTTTCAGAATTCTTTATATTACTGCTAGAGAGAATTAAGCTGAATCCATTTAGCAGCTCTTTTCAGAAACAAATTTTGGTTTCAGAAGCTGCTGCATGAAGCCAGGAGTTTAAAATGTCTGCAGAAACCAAGGGCAACTAATTCTGCTCTTATCTAGTTGGTGAGAAAATAAATAGTGATTTGGAGTCAGATAATACACTGTTGTGGTCTGATATAAAGAACCTATGCTTAGAAGCCAGGTAAATCTAGGTTTAAATCCCATTATGTGTTTGCTGATAGTTTTTCTTCTTCAGAGTTAAAAACTACTGTTTCCTCAAGTATATGCTAGTGGTAACAAGAGCTTCTTTATAGAGCTTGATATCAGTAACTGAAAGTATGTACAGTACCTGTATGTGCTTAGTTGCTCAGTCGTGTCCAGTTCTTTGCAACCCTGGTGGACTGTAGCCCACCAGGCCCCTCTGTCCATGGGGATTCTCCAGACAAGAATAGTGGAGTGGGTTGCCATTTCTTCCTCCAGGGGATCTTCCCAACCCAGGGATCAAACCCAGGTCTCCCACATTGCAGGCAGATTTTTTAACATCTGAGCCACTAGATAAATAAATCTACTCTTTAAATATTTCCTTTCCCTGTAATCTTTCCCCTATACCCTCAAAAAAGAACAACTTTCTTTATCACTCAAATGTGATTTGTTGTTGTTAATCTAAATATGTCTCCTGAAGGTCTGAGATAGATGAACGTAGCAGGGTTGACCTCCTCAATAGTGCTGATAATCATCTTCAGCACAAACTGTGGACTATGGGAAGACTAGATTGCCGTAAGATTAGTTTGAAAATGTATGTGACCATAAACACTGTGCCCAGATACAGACATTTGGTATGACTGAATAAGGCACATTCCATCTTAATATTTTATGTTTTTGAAGTATCTACTACAGTGAATATGGATAAGACATCTTATTGAGAGATGTATTCATTTGCCCTTCTGTCATTTTTCCTTCTTTCTGGACTACAACACAGACAAGATGGCTGAAGCTTCAGCAACTCTCTTGGGCCAGAGAATGATGTAGAAAGATATAAAGTACCTAGGTCCTTGATCATGTAGCTGTATATTAGCTCTAGACTGCCTAATTATGGTTCTTTTACATGAGTGGAAAATACCAAGAGGTGGAACATATAAGGGTTTATTTCTGGTGTCTGTTACTAGAGGCAGAACCTAATCCATACAGATTCAGATATCAGTCTGGATACAGGCATCTGCCTCATCTCACACCACCACCGAAACACCTTAAAATAGTACACCAGCATTTAAACATGGAAAAGGCACACATAGATCTGAGATACAGAAATGTCAAGAAATTTCTATTAGAAATAACCTAGATATTCCCACTGAAAGCAACTAGAACTCTTTGAAGAATGGTTGTTTTGGATCTTTGGTAGGACATGTACATGATGACCCTGGGATACCTTGTCATAGAAGAAAGCAAGAAAGCTCTCAGAAACTATTTTGTTGTTCAATCACCTAGCCATGTCCAACTTTTTGTGATCCTACAGACTACAGCATGCCAGACTTTCCTGTCCTTTACTGTCTCTCTGAGTTTCCTCAAACTCATGTCTATTGAGTTGGTGATGCCATCCAACCATCTCATACTCTGTTGCCCCCTTCTCCTCTTGCCTCACTCTTTCCTAGCATTAGTGTCTTTTCCAATGAGTTAGCTTTTCACATCAGGTGGCCAAAGTGTTGGAGCTTCAGCATCAGTCTTTCCAATGAATCGACTTCCTTTAGGATTGACTGCTTTGATCTCCCTGCTGTCCAAGGGACTCTCAAGGTGTCTTCTCCAGTACCACAATTTGAAAGCGTCAATTCTTCACCATTCAGCCTTCTTTATGGTCCAAATCTCACATCTGTACATGGCTACTGGCAAAACCATGGCTTTGACTATAAGGGCCTTTGTTGGCAAATGTCTCTGCTTTTTAATATGCTGTCTAGCTTTGTCATAGCTTTCCTTCCAAGGAGCAAGTGTTTTAATTTCACAGCTGCAGTCACCATCCACAGTGATTCTGGAGCCCAAGAAAACAGTCTGCCACTGTTTCCACTGTTTCCCCATTTGTTTGCCATCAAGTGATGGGACAGATGGCATGATACTAATTTTTTGAATGTTCACTTTTAAGCCAGCATTACCACTCTCCTCTTTCACCTTCATCAAGAGGCTCTTTAGTTCCTTTTTACTTTCTGCCATTAGACTAGTACCATCTGCATATCTGGGATTATTGATATTTCTCCTGGCAATCTTGATTCCATTTTGTGATTCATCCAGCCCAGCATTTCGCATGATGTACTCTGCATATAAGTTAAATAAGCAGGGTGACACCATACAGCCTTGACGTATTCCTTTCCCAATTCTGAAACAGTCTGTTGTTCTATATCTGGTTCTTATTGTTGCTCCTTGACCTGCATACAGGTTTCTCAGGAGGCAGGTAAGGTGGTCTGGTATTCTCATCTCTTGAAAATTTTCCACAATTAGTTGTGATCCACATAATTAAAGACTTTAGCATAGTCAATCAAGCAGATGTTTTGGGGGAGGATTCTCTTGCTTTTACTATGATCCAATGGATGCTGGCAGTTTGATCCTCTGCCTTTTATAAATCTAGCTTCTACATCTGCAGGTTCTCAGTTCACATACTGGTGCAACCTAGCTTGAAGGATTTCGAGCACTATCTTGCCAGCATGTGAAATGAGTGCAACTGTGCAGTAGTTTGAACATCCTTCGGCACTGCCCTTCTTTGGGATTGTAATGAAAACAGAAACTACCTGGGTTATGTCAAAAAGACTTTGGAGTCAACCTGAAGAGATCTGCACTGGCTAAAGATGGGATGGGCTTCCCTGGTGGCTCAACAGTAAAGAATCTGCCTGCCACTGCTAGAGACATGGGATTGATCCCTGGGTCAGGAAGATCCCCTGGAGATGGAAATGGCAGCCCACTCCAGTATTCTTGCCTGGGAAATCCCAAGGACATAGGAGCCTGGTAGGCTACAGCCCATAAGGTCACAAAAGAGTCACACACAACTGAGCAACTAAACAACAGCAACAAAGATGGGGTATTTTGAGCATCAAAAAGTAGTCACTATGGTGAACTGAAGCACACTGAATAGTATAAAATTAATGAATTCAGACGTCACTTAAAAAAACACTCATTGTTTATTTCTGGAGGTCATTAGGGACTCAATTCATTACTTTGAAGACTGGTAAATAAAAGGAGAGATTCAAGCATTAGTTCTGCCTCTCCTGTACGAACTCTATAGGGATAACCAAGTTGTTGGGAAGGGCAAGATTTTCTTTAACAGAAATATTTCAGCTACTATGCTAGGAAAATCTAATAGAATATCACCATTTTGCAGCCCATAATGAAATAATTACTTTCAGCGCTTGCTAAAGCTATTTGATGGATTGCTAATGCAAAACTTTATGATAACTGGAACAGGCTGACAACAGCTGAACACACAGATTAACCTTACAGAAAAAAAGAGATTATCGGACATTTTCTGATGTAAGTTCACACCTCTACCAAAGTATTCTTGCTGAAAAATCAAACCCTATTTTTGTTAAGCTGTGTAATCAGCTACTGGTTTACAGGAAATGCCCAGGGATAGAATCTGAGTTAGTACTCTGCAACCACTAAAAGAGAAGAAACTAGGACTCAGCACCAGACAAAATCATTTTCTTGACATTACAGGTTCCTTCAATGACAAGGAACTTTTACAAATCATTTTTCTGCTAACAAATTGTTAAAAATTGTCTTTGCATTAACACAAAGAAAATGAATTCATAAGACAGTAGACTGAAATGAATCAGTTCAGTTCAGTTCACTCACTCAGTAGTGTCCAACTCTTTGCGACCCCACAAACCACAGCACATCAGGCCTCCCTGTCCATCACCAACTCTCGGAGTTTACCCAAACTCATGTACATTGAGTCGGTGATGCCATCCAACCATCTCATCCTCCGTCAGTCCCTTCTTCTCCTACCCTCAATCTTTCCCAGCATCAGGCTCTTTTCAAATGATTGTAAAGACCTCACCAGACCTACTCCCATAATTTATATTTTAAGATAACAGAATTAGCCAGAAGATTTAATCCAGAGACAAGGAATGTAGAGAAGGAAAAAAAAAGCTTGTCCTTTCTTCCTCCTTGAGAATTCCAGACCTTTCTCTCCTTGGGGACCCCTAGACTTCTTATCAACCTGCCTAGGAAATGACTCTCAAAAGCAAACAACCTAATTGCAATATAGGTAAAATAAATGAATGAGCCTTTAACTGAAGGAAAACACGGCTAGGAAATGAGTATATGAAAAGATGCTAAGTTTCTTTGGTAATAAGAGGAATGCAAAGTAAGACTTCAATAATGTGAACATTTTACCCTAATTATATTGGCAAGATTTTTTAAAATATGCCAATATAAAGTGTTTATAAAGATTCCAAGCAATTAGAAATCAAACACTACTGGTTAGAGCATACACTGGTTTGAACAATTTGAAAATATTTTCTTACTTTTGTACAAAATGCACAGATAACAGGTCACAGAGAAGTTTGCACATCTGTACCAACAGGCAGGTACAAGAGCATTTATAGTTACATTTTTTACAATAGCAAAGGACTAGAAACAAACAAGAAGATGGACTCTAACTATNATTGGTTTGAACAATTTGAAAATATTTTCTTATTTTTGTACAAAGTGCACAGATAACAGGTCACAGAGAAGTTTGCACATCTGTACCAACAGGCAGGTACAAGAGCATTTATAGTTACATTTTTTACAATAGCAAAGGACTAGAAACAAACAAGAAGATGGACTCTAACTATAGATATCAACCTGAATGAATCTCAGACGCTGTATTTAATGAAAAATAATAAATAGTATCAGAAGACTTCCTACTGTGTGATACAATTTTTATAAAACTCAGAAATGAATAGAATTTTAAAATATTTATGTGCATGTATACATAGGTGAAATATACATATACAAGCTGAACACAATGTAGAAAAAAGCAAGTATAGAATTAAGCCTTGGGACTAGTCATGGAGGAATACATAGGCAATTGCAATTGTACTGGGAATACTGTCTTTTTCAAACTGAATGGTAGCTTCACCTTGTTGACTTCACTGTTATATTTAGTAACTAAACTTATGTTCTATATGTCATAGTCTCAGAGAATTATTCCTTCTCTGTGTTCCCAAAGAACACTTCTCACAGCACTCTAGAGCGGGAAGGGAGGCAATGCGACATTAGTATTGTCGTAGTCTTAAATCCTTTGGCCCTGAGCATAGATCTTGTTCCTTATGTTTATTTAAGATTTTTTTCTTAAGTAAACTAATGTTGAGAAAAGTAAATGTAGCGAGAAAATCCTATTGGTAGACCATTTCTAAACAAAGAAAATTTAACCATACTATTGTATCATTATATTTCATGATTTTGCTGAATCGATTTCTTGCCTGCTACAGGACAAACTAGCAGATTATAAACCTACTTTGTTCATATACTTGGCCATTATTATAAAGTGATAAACATTAAAATACCATTTTTAAATTTTATATTAAGCAATAATATGTCTGTGTCCTAAGAGAGAATAAAAAAGATTTCCAGCCATATTATGTTCATTTTGTGTTTTAAAATAAAGCAAAATGGCTATTTTCTCTTCAAAAAAGTCTTACTTAGGAAAAATTAATTGAAGTTCAATAAGATATTTGCTCCTAGACTTGCTCCTGATTGGCTTAAAACTTTCATTGTTTCACAATGAACAGATTGAAATATTGTTTGGTCAATGCTTTGAGTCGTATTTTGGGAATATAGTAGAGGACAATACACTTGCTTTACACAAGACAGAGGAAGGTGTTCACACAAAGTAGAGCATGGTTTTCAGTATATAATTTCCAATACACAGTTATTAAGAGTCAGGTCGGGGGAGGCGCTCTGATGATACTATGTGATTATTCAGAAAAATGCTCAAAACTATGAATAAGAATGAGAATGAACCTCTAGTTCACATTGAAAGATGAATTTATAGCTGTGAATGTGCATCATTGAAAGGATTAGGAGAGACTGCTTTCTTACCACAACAAACTTGGCCAGATGTTAACTGTTAGATTTAGCAAAATTCTTGGAGAAAAGCCAGATGTAAATTTGTGTCTTCCTCCTTAATTTTAATAATTCCATCATCATCTAAAGTCTCTTTTTAGTGAAGTGTATCTCTGCTATATTAACCAGGATCTTATGCTTTTCTTCTGAAACAAAAAATCATTACACTATATTAGAGGTTAAAAAGCAAGGATTCTGAACTGAACCTTCCGTTTGACTTTTTACTCCATGCATTATTGCCTGTGTGATCTTGGGCAAGGTATTTGTCCTCTCTAAGCCTCATTTTATCATCTCTAAAACAGCACATAGAACACAGTTAAGCAATGTTAGTTATGATATTCAGCCTATACTTGCAGCAGCATTGCCATCTTATCTGAAATTTTAGTGGATATCTTAACAAAATAACAATTTCTTATATAGCTAGAGAACAATAGAAAGCAATTAAATCTTTTATTGATTGTGATCCAGCAACTATTTGTTGAGTATCTACTATGTCATGAATAAAATCTGATAATCTGTAAGGTTTCTTATGGCCCAAGCATAATTCAATATGAAGTTTTTAGTGCTGAATTTTCATACACAAATTATTGTGTTTTCTTATATAAAGAATTTACTTAGGGATAATTTCATCCATTCTTTGGGAAAGTAAAAAAAAAAAAAGAATAAAATATAGGCCACACCCATATTTATTCTCTGAGTCATCAAGTTGTATATCAACCTTAAGTTTCAGAAAGCTCAACTGTAGAGTGGTTTCCTTCTATTTTCTTGATTGATAAAACTAGTGCTTTGACAATGTTTTAAGGAAATCTCTTCATTTTTTCTTTGTCTCTTGCACAATGGCGCTTATGTTTGAGGTCTAGACCTGCATTCCAGCCTAATCATTTCTTGACCAACCACTGTGCTCCTGCTCTACTTCCTAAATCCAAACTGAACTTATGTGCTTCTGCAGTCTCAATGTGTTTATTTCCACATGTATTCACTTGCCTGAATTGTACAGGGTTTACCTGTACATCTGTGAATTCTTAGATTGTATATTTCAAACTATTTGTTGTTTGTTTTTTTTTTTAATTGCTATCTGGCATCTCAGATATTGCTCTACCTTCTCTACTACATTTCATCCTATGAGCCCATGTATTGTGGCAGTTATCAATTTTGCAATTACTAACAAGCCTCTAAAAAGCTGAACCATGTCCTATTCTTATTTATGTTTTCAGAATTTTTCATCTCTTGTGTGCCAAAGTGTGAAAGTGCTAATCCCTCATTTGTGTTCAACTCTTTGCAACACCATGGACTATAGCCTTCTAGGCTGCTGCTGCTGCTAAGTCACTTCAGTACTGTCCAACTCTGTGCAACCCCATAGACGGCAGCCAACCAGGCTCCCCAGTCCCTGGGATTCTCCAGGCAAGAATACTGGAGTGGATTCCAATTTTCTCCTCCAGGGAATTATCCCAACTATGGGATCAAATCCAGGTATCCTGCATTGCAAGCAGATTCTTTACCCTCTGAGCCACCAGGGAAGCCAACAATAGTGTTTGTCACTCAGGCATGTCCAACTCTTTGCAACCCCATGGACTATAGCCTGCCAAACTCCTCTGTCCATGAAATTCTCCAGGCAAGAATACTGGAATGGGTTGCCATTCCCTTTTCCAAGGCATCTTCCCAACCCAGGGATCAAACCCAGGTCTCCTGCATTGTGGGTAGATTCTTTACCATCTGAGTCACCAGGGAAATTGCATGTAGGAGGTACACAATAAATATTAATGAAACTAAATTAGAATAGTATTTGAAGATCCTTAAAAATTAAATAGAAAAATGACACATAAGACATATTTTCTGAACATTCAATTGATGATTAACTGATTACTTCATTAAGTGATGCAACAACTATTTAGTGAACTTCTATTATTTGTCAAGCATTGTGTTGCTTGTAAGACAGTTGACTCTTTATTTTCATGGAGTTTGCAATTGAATGTAAACAAATAGACATATAAAGTAATTCCAGATAATGATAAGGTGATAAGAATACATAGTTCAGTTAAGTCACTCAGTCGTGTCTGATTCTTTGCGATCCCATGAATCGCAGCATGCCAGGCCTCCGTGTCCATCACCGACTCCCAGAGTTCACTCAGACTCACGTCCATCGAGTCAGTGATGCCATCCAGCCATCTCATCCTCTGTCGTCCCCTTCTCCTCCTGCCCCCAATTCCTCCCAGCATCAGAGTCTTTCCAATGAGTCAACTCTTCCCATGAGGTGGCAAAAGTACTGGAGTTTCAGCTTTAGCAACATTCCTTCCAAAGAAATGCCAAAGCTGATCTCCTTCAGAATGAACTGGTTAGATCTCCTTGCAGTCCAAGGGACTCTCAAGAGTCTTCTCCAACACCACAGTTCAAAAGCATCAATTCTTCGGCGCTCAGCTTTCTTCACAGTCCAACTCTCACATCCATACATACCACTGGAAAAACCATAGCCTTGACTAGACGGACCTTTGTTAGCAAAGTAATGTCTCTGCTTTTGAATATGCTATCTAGGTTGGTCATAACTTTTCTTCCAAGGAGTAAGCGTCTTTTTATTTCATGGCTGCAGTCACCATCTGCAGTGATTTTGGAGCCCCCCAAAATAAAGTCTGACACTGTTTCCACTGTTTCCCCCACCTATTTCCCATGAAGTGATGGGACTAGATGCCGTGATCTTCATTTTCTGAATATTGAGCTTTAAACCAACGTTTTCACTCTCCTCTTTCACTTTCATCAAGAGGCTTTTTAGTTCCTCTTCACTTTCTGCCATAAGGGTGGTGTCATCTACATATCTGAGGTGATTGATATTTCTCCTGGCAATCTTGATTCCAGCTTGTGCTTCTTCCAGCCCAGCATTTTTCATGATGTGCTCTACATATAAATTAAATAAGCAGAGTCACAATATACAGCCTTGATGTCCTCCTTTTCCTATTTGGAACCAGTCTGTTGTTGCATGTCCAGTTCTAACTGTTGCTTCCTGACCTGCATGTAGGCTGTCTCTTATACACATCTAGATGTGTATAAGAGACAGCTCCAGGAACAGTGTAAGTGATATTCTATTCTTAGAGCTTTAGATACTTCCTGAGTTACAGCAGCTTTAAAGGCAGAGCCATTGCCACTCTGAAGGCTCCGTGGCAGCCCAAACCTGGGGATAATTTCATGGATTAAAATCTTTATAACCTCCTTAGCCTGTTCAGTACGACAGGGAAAAGCCTCAATACATCCAGTAAAAGTATCTACCCAAACTTGTAAGCAAGAATATCCATTAGCTTTTAGCATATGAGTAAAATCAATTTCCCAGTCCTCTCCAGGATACTTCCCACTTCGTTGTAATCCAGATTTGGCTAGCTTTTCAGTCTTTGGGTTATTTTTCTGACAAATCTCACACCTTTTGATAATATTCTTTAAAGTTTTCATTACATTTTTACCTTCAAACAAACNAGGTGGTCTGGTATTCCCATCTCTTTCAGAATTTTCCACAGTTGATTGTGATCCACACAGTCAAAGGCTTTGGCATAGTCAATAAAGCAGAAATAGATGTTTTTCTGGAACTCTCTTGCTTTTTCCATGATCCAGCGGATGTTGGCAATTTGATCTCTGGTTCCTCTGCCTGTTCTAAAACCAGCTTGAACATCAGGGAGTTCACGGTTCACATATTGCTGAAGCCTGGCTTGGAGAATTTTGAGCATGACTTTACCCTGTCTCTTATACACATCTAGATGTGTATAAGAGACAGGGCATAGTCAATAAAGCAGAAATAGATGTTTTTCTGGAACTCTCTTGCTTTTTCCATGATCCAGCGCATGTTGGCAATTTGATCTCTGGTTCCTCTGCCTTTTCTAAAACCAGCTTGAACATCAGGGAGTTCACGGTTCACATATTGCTGAAGCCTGGCTTGGAGAATTTTGAGCATTACTTTACTAGCATGTGAGATGAGTCAAATTGTGCGATATTTGAGCCTTTCTTTGGGATTGGAATGAAAACTGACCTTTTCCAGTCCTGTGGCTACTGCTGAGTTTTCCAAATTTGCTGGCATATTGAGTGTAGCACTTTCACAGCATCATCTTTCAGGATTTGAAATAGCTCAGCTGGAATGCCATCACCTCCACTAGCTTTGTTCATAGTGATGCTTTCTAAGGCCCACTTGACTTCACATTCCAGGATGTCTGGCTTTAGGTGAGTGATCACACCATCGTGATTATCTTGGTTGTGAAGATCTTTTTTGTACAGTTTTTCTGTGTATTCTTGCCAGCTCTTCTTGACTGGGATAAAAGGATGACGACTTTATGGCAGTAGAAAACTTTAAGAAAGAGGTATCCTACCTAAGTCAGTGTTGAAAAATAGTGAGGATAAAGAACAACAGATTTGAAATCACAGGAAATGGCTAAGGAAACATGAAGTGCACTAAGCTTGGGGTTGAACAAATAGAAAAATGTCAGTATTGCTGGATTTTAGAGTTTTAAGAGACAGGCCAAAGAACTGAGGAGAAACAGATCACTAAGAAAACTTTTGTCCATATCAGAGATTGGATTTTTATTTTAAGCACATTTTAGATTTTAAAGAAACTGTTCTAATTTAAGTCTTTGAAAGGTATACTTGGTTGCTGTATAGAGAAAAGACTATAGGAAGTTAAGAATGTAGGTAGGGAAAGATAAGAAATGAAGCTAGTTTAGGATTGGAACACTATGTAGGAGGACTATGTGACATAGCTGAACAGGTGATGAATCAGATATGGAGGGTAAAAGAGGAACCACGACCGTGCGAGGCTTAAACAACTAGGTGGCTGGTAAATAGCATTAACCAAAATGGAAAACACAAAGAAGCTAGTCTGCAGACAGCAAATCAAAACTTTTGCTTTTGAAATATTAAACTTGTCGGTTAGCTTTTCAAAGTTGTCCAGTAGCCAGTGCTCAGGTGGAGAGGTTAGGCTTCTGGACATTGATTTGCCAGTTATCATCTTGTAGATGCCACTTAAAGCCAAAGGGATGGATGAAATCACATGGATAATAATAAACTTTATAGTGCTTGGTGCTTTGAAATCCTAGAACCTGTGCTCACTTTACTGGTAAGTTATCACATTATTTATTAATTCAATAAGACTTACTGAATGGTTACCATAGGCCAAATACTGGTAATATAACAAACAGTGAACAGGACAAAGTACTCTGCCTTCAAAGAGCTTAGATAATCTCCAGGAAGACAGTAAGTAAACAAATAACCATAAATTTATAGTTTAACTATGGTTTAAATCTATAGTTTAACTATAGTTAAACTATAAAAAAATGCTAATGTGCAAAAGAAAATTGAGAAGAGGGCTAGAGAATGACAGGGGTGCTATGACAGGATGATCATTAAGGGCTTTTCTGAAGAGGTGGCATTTCTGATGTAGGCAGATATAGATCACAAACATTTCTAATGTCTTATGCTTATCAATACAAGATCCTCCAACACTACTAGGCAAAAGCACTACTAGGCAAAATGTTCATACCTCAGATTATTCCTAAAAAGTTGGCATTACCTGAATTTATTGGCTTATTTTGTCTTAATATGAGGTCAATTCAGTGGTAGATTTTGATAATGGCTAAAATAGTAACAGGTATTTTTTATAAATATTTGAATTAAAGTCTGCTTGTAAAATAATACTTTATTAACTAACCTCTCCTTATGAATTTTTCACTATACCACTATTACTTCCATTTTGGTTCACATAGTACTTATTTATATGCATTTATAAGCTCTCTTCTTTGATTATAATCTTAATGAATGGATAATTCATCCATGTTTGATTCATATCTGTACCTCTAAGACATCTAGAATAGCATCTAGCATCTGATAGCTACTTAATGAATGGACAAGCTGTATAAAGTATGAAAGTCTGTAAGTAGCAAATTATATATATATATATATTTCATTTTTTATTCTGTTGAGTAGAGATATAGTTACCATTGTTTAAATATTACTTGGAGTTTTAAAACTAATTTTTAATCTCTACATTTTTTCACTATAAAAACATCAATGATCAGTACAAACACATATTTCCAGAAAAGGTTCTATGAGAAATTCTTGAGGGTTTGGGGTTTAAATGTATAAGGAGAATTTCTTCAAGCATCCCAAGTTCCTCTCCTCCTTTACCAAAAATAAATGAATAACATTGTTGATATATGTACCTGGAAAAGAGCTATGCCTCATTCCATTGTTGTTTAGTCTCTCAGTTGTGTCCAACTCTTTGAGACCCAATGGACTACAGCATGCCAGGCTTCCCTGTCCTTCAGTATGTCCCAAAGTTTACTGAAACTCATATCCATTTAGTTGATGATGCCATCCAACATCTCATCCTGTTTCCTCTTCTCCTGCCTTCAATCTTTCCCAGCATCAGAGTCTTTTCCAATGAGGTGGCTCTTTGCATCAGGTGGCCTAAGTATTGAAGCTTCAATTTCAACATCAGTCCTTCCAAAGAATATTCAGGGTTGATTTCCTTTAGAATTGACTGGTTTGATCTCCTTCCTGTCCAAGGGACTCTCAAGAGTCTTCTTCAGCACCACAGTTCAAAAGCATCAATTCTGCGCTCAGCCTTCTTTATGTTCCAAATCTCACATCCATACATGACTACTGGAAAAACCATAGCATTGACTAGACAAACCTTTTTTGGCAAAGTAATGTCTCTGCTTTTTAGATTGATGCCTAGATTGGTCATAGCTTTTCCTCCAAAGAGCAAGTGACTTAATTTCATGCCCGCAATCACCATCTGCAGTGATTTTGGAGTCCCCCAAAATAAAGTCTGTCACTGTTTCCATTGTTTCCGCATCTATTGGCCATGAAGTGATGGGACCAGATGCCATGATCTTAATTTTCTGAATGTTGAATTTTAAGCCAGCTTATTCACTGTCCTCTTCCACCCTCGTTGAGAGGCTCTTTAGTTCCTCTTCACTTTCTGCCATGAGGGTAGTATCATCTGCATATCTGAGGTTACTGATATTTCTCCCAGGAATCTTGATTCCAGCTTGTGCTTCAGTCCAGCTTGGCACTTTGCATGATGTACTTTGCATATAAATTAAATAATCAGGGTGACAATATATAGCCTTGACATACTCCTTCCCCAATTTGGAACCAGTTGTTTGTTCAATCTCTGGTTCTAACTGTTGCTTCTTGTCCTGCATGCAGGTTTCTCAGTAGGCAGGTAAGGTGGTCTGGTATTCCCATCTCTTTAAGATTTTTCCACATTTTTTTGTGATACACACAGTCAAAGGCTTTAGCATAGTCAATGAAACAGAAGTAGATGTTTTTTTTCTGGAATTTCCTTGCTTTTTCTGTGATCCAATGGATGTTGTTAATTTGATCTCTCGTTTCTCTGCCTGTTCTTAATCCAGCTTGTATATCTGGAAGTTCTTGGTTTTCATACTGTTGAACCCTAGCTTAAAGGGTTTTGAGCATTACCTTGCTAGCATGTGAAATGCGTGCAATTGTGCGGTAGTTTGGACATTCTTTGGCATTGCCTTTTTTTTGATTGGAATGAAAACTGACATTTTCCAATCTTGTGGCCACTGCTGAGTTTTCCAAATTTATTGGCATATCCTGACCCATTTTTCATGGTAGAAATATTCCCTGTCATTCAAGTGTTTAGGGGCTGAAGAAAAAAATGTTGAGAGACTCTATCATACATTAAGCCTAAATAGCTGATTTATTTTTGCAAAGTTATCGTTAGTTCCAGGTGACAGTTTAATAAACAGTAGTACTATGTTAAATAAGCGGAGTGAATTTTGGAAAACTGTCAGTGCCAAAGAATATCTTGGAGCCCAGTAATTGGTCAAGTGCCTTCCTTTTACTGCATTCTTTTGGTAATATCAATGTTATCTTCACAAGATAAAGCATTCCCATAACAATAAAAGTTACCTGTTACAGTTAATAGCTGATAAATTGGGAGCCAACACAGTGCAGCCACCTGTGAGTGACTGATGACAACTGCAATGTTTGCATTCTGTGTTTCTCAAAAAGACTTGCTGGATGCCTACACATCTGAAAAGATTAGAACAATGCATTAAAAAATGCTATATATTAAGCCTAAGAGATGAGGTGGAAGTAGAACTAAGTTTTGTCTATTTTGAAAAAGTTGTATTTTCTCACAGCTTGTCTCCATTTTTGAAATTTTTTATCTTTTCAGATTGCATGGTAAATGGCACACTTGTTTTTTGTTCAAACTTTTTTTTTCCTTTTCACGGTCTGATTAACATTACTTTCCCATGTTCACTCGGGCATAGCATTGCAAGTGTAAACACAGAGTGGTACCTGTCTCTTATACACATCTAGATGTGTATAAGAGACAGCTTCCATTTTGGTTCACATAATACTTATTTATATGCATTTATAAGCTCTCTTCTTTGATTATAATCTTAATGAATGGATAATTCATCCATGTTTGATTCATATCTGTACCTCTAAGACATCTAGAATAGCATCTAGCATCTGATAGCTACTTAATGAATGGACAAGCTGTATAAAGTATGAAAGTCTGTAAGTAGCAAATTATATATATATATATATTTCATTTTTTATTCTGTTGAGTAGAGATATAGTTACCATTGTTTAAATATTACTTGGAGTTTTAAAACTAATTTTTAATCTCTACATTTTTTCACTATAAAAACATCAATGATCAGTACAAACACATATTTCCAGAAAAGGTTCTATGAGAAATTCTTGAGGGTTTGGGGTTTAAATGTATAAGGAGAATTTCTTCAAGCATCCCAAGTTCCTCTCCTCCTTTACCAAAAATAAATGAATAACATTGTTGATATATGTACCTGGAAAAGAGCTATGCCTCATTCCATTGTTGTTTAGTCTCTCAGTTGTGTCCAACTCTTTGAGACCCAATGGACTACAGCATGCCAGGCTTCCCTGTCCTTCAGTATGTCCCAAAGTTTACTGAAACTCATATCCATTTAGTTGATGATGCCATCCAACATCTCATCCTGTTTCCTCTTCTCCTGCCTTCAATCTTTCCCAGCATCAGAGTCTTTTCCAATGAGGTGGCTCTTTGCATCAGGTGGCCTAAGTATTGAAGCTTCAATTTCAACATCAGTCCTTCCAAAGAATATTCAGGGTTGATTTCCTTTAGAATTGACTGGTTTGATCTCCTTCCTGTCCAAGGGACTCTCAAGAGTCTTCTTCAGCACCACAGTTCAAAAGCATCAATTCTGCGCTCAGCCTTCTTTATGTTCCAAATCTCACATCCATACATGACTACTGGAAAAACCATAGCATTGACTAGACAAACCTTTTTTGGCAAAGTAATGTCTCTGCTTTTTAGATTGATGCCTAGATTGGTCATAGCTTTTCCTCCAAAGAGCAAGTGACTTAATTTCATGCCCGCAATCACCATCTGCAGTGATTTTGGAGTCCCCCAAAATAAAGTCTGTCACTGTTTCCATTGTTTCCGCATCTATTGGCCATGAAGTGATGGGACCAGATGCCATGATCTTAATTTTCTGAATGTTGAATTTTAAGCCAGCTTATTCACTGTCCTCTTCCACCCTCGTTGAGAGGCTCTTTAGTTCCTCTTCACTTTCTGCCATGAGGGTAGTATCATCTGCATATCTGAGGTTACTGATATTTCTCCCAGGAATCTTGATTCCAGCTTGTGCTTCAGTCCAGCTTGGCACTTTGCATGATGTACTTTGCATATAAATTAAATAATCAGGGTGACAATATATAGCCTTGACATACTCCTTCCCCAATTTGGAACCAGTTGTTTGTTCAATCTCTGGTTCTAACTGTTGCTTCTTGTCCTGCATGCAGGTTTCTCAGTAGGCAGGTAAGGTGGTCTGGTATTCCCATCTCTTTAAGATTTTTCCACATTTTTTTGTGATACACACAGTCAAAGGCTTTAGCATAGTCAATGAAACAGAAGTAGATGTTTTTTTTCTGGAATTTCCTTGCTTTTTCTGTGATCCAATGGATGTTGTTAATTTGATCTCTCGTTTCTCTGCCTGTTCTTAATCCAGCTTGTATATCTGGAAGTTCTTGGTTTTCATACTGTTGAACCCTAGCTTAAAGGGTTTTGAGCATTACCTTGCTAGCATGTGAAATGCGTGCAATTGTGCGGTAGTTTGGACATTCTTTGGCATTGCCTTTTTTTTGATTGGAATGAAAACTGACATTTTCCAATCTTGTGGCCACTGCTGAGTTTTCCAAATTTATTGGCATATCCTGACCCATTTTTCATGGTAGAAATATTCCCTGTCATTCAAGTGTTTAGGGGCTGAAGAAAAAAATGTTGAGAGACTCTATCATACATTAAGCCTAAATAGCTGATTTATTTTTGCAAAGTTATCGTTAGTTCCAGGTGACAGTTTAATAAACAGTAGTACTATGTTAAATAAGCGGAGTGAATTTTGGAAAACTGTCAGTGCCAAAGAATATCTTGGAGCCCAGTAATTGGTCAAGTGCCTTCCTTTTACTGCATTCTTTTGGTAATATCAATGTTATCTTCACAAGATAAAGCATTCCCATAACAGTGCAATTGTGCGGTAGTTTGGACATTCTTTGGCATTGCCTTTTTTTTGATTGGAATGAAAACTGACATTTTCCAATCTTGTGGCCACTGCTGAGTTTTCCAAATTTATTGGCATATCCTGACCCATTTTTCATGGTAGAAATATTCCCTGTCATTCAAGTGTTTAGGGGCTGAAGAAAAAAATGTTGAGAGACTCTATCATACATTAAGCCTAAATAGCTGATTTATTTTTGCAAAGTTATCGTTAGTTCCAGGTGACAGTTTAATAAACAGTAGTACTATGTTAAATAAGCGGAGTGAATTTTGGAAAACTGTCAGTGCCAAAGAATATCTTGGAGCCCAGTAATTGGTCAAGTGCCTTCCTTTTACTGCATTCTTTTGGTAATATCAATGTTATCTTCACAAGATAAAGCATTCCCATAACAATAAAAGTTACCTGTTACAGTTAATAGCTGATAAATTGGGAGCCAACACAGTGCAGCCAACTGTGAGTGACTGATGACAACTGCAATGTTTGCATTCTGTGTTTCTCAAAAAGACTTGCTGGATGCCTACACATCTGAAAAGATTAGAACAATGCATTAAAAAATGCTATATATTAAGCCTAAGAGATGAGGTGGAAGTAGAACTAAGTTTTGTCTATTTTGAAAAAGTTGTATTTTCTCACAGCTTGTCTCCATTTTTGAAATTTTTTATCTTTTCAGATTGCATGGTAAATGGCACACTTGTTTTTTGTTCAAACTTTTTTTTTCCTTTTCACGGTCTGATTAACATTACTTTCCCATGTTCACTCGGGCATAGCATTGCAAGTGTAAACACAGAGTGGTACCTTGTCAAAATGGCGTTTTGTATTAAAGATTGTTGTTTTCTGGTACTTCAAAAACCTAACGAGAACCAGTGCTGAATACTAAGTAAGACTTGTTGTTAATGATTTAATGATATTTCATATAGCTCATAACACTAAGAACTTTACCTGAAACTTTACTCACAGAAGTATCTTTGTTAAGTTTTTTTGTTTTTCTATATTTCTTTCTATGTCTCATTTTCCACACTGCCCTTCTATTCACCTCCAAATGAAGTCACCTTCTTGTCTGATCTGATTCATTCTTACCTGTCAGCTAAAATGTTTTATCACATGAGTCTTTTCCTGTAAGGATATAGCACCCATTATAATATGAGATCAAATTGCCAACATCCATTGGATCATAGAAAAAGCAAGATAATTCCAGAAAAACATCTACTTCGGCTTCATTAAGTACGCTAAAGCCTTTGACTGTGTGGAAAATAACAAACTGGAAAATTCTTAAAGAGATGTGAATACTGATCACCTTACCTTCTTCCTGAGAAAACTGTATGCAGCTCAAGAAACAACAGTTAGAAATGAACGTGGAAAAATGACTGGTTTCAAATTGGGGAAGGAGAATGTCAAGGCTGTATATTGTCATCCCGCTTATTTAACTTATATGCAGTGTACATCATGCAAAGTGCCAGGCTGGATGAAGCACAAACTGGGATCAAAATTCCCAGGAGAAATATCAATACCCTCAGGTATACAGATGACACCACCCTCGTAGCAGAGAGTGAAGAGGAACTAAAGACCCTCTTGATGAAGGTGAAAGAGAAGAGTGAAGAAGCTGGCTTAAAATTCAAAACACTAAGATCACGGCGTCTGGTCCCATCACTTCATGGCCAATAGATGGGGGAACAATGGAATGAATGACAGACTATATTTTCTTGGACTCCCAAATCACTGCAGACAGTGACTCAGCCATGAAATGAAATGACGCCTGCTCCTTGGAAGAAAAGCTGTTACAAACCTAGACATCATATTAAAAAGGAGACATTTCTTTGCTGACAAAGGTCCATCTGGTCAAAGCTATGGTTTTTCCAATAGTCATGTATGGATGTGAGAGCTGGACTGTAAAAAAAGCTGAATGCAGAAGAATTGATGCTTTTGAACCGTGGTGCTGAAGAAAACTCTTAAGAGTCCATTGGACAGGAAGGACATCAAACCAGTCAATTCTAAAGGAAATCAGTCCTGAATATTCATTGGAAGGACTGATGTTGAAGCTGAAGCTCCAACACTTTGGCTACCTAAAGAGCCGACTCCTTAGAAAAGATTCATGATGCTGGGAAAGATTGAAGGCAGGAGGAGAAGGGCATGACAGAGGACAGGATGGTTGGATGGCNCCAGTCAATTCTAAAGGAAATCAGTCCTGAATATTCATTGGAAGGACTGATGTTGAAGCTGAAGCTCCAACACTTTGGCTACCTAAAGAGCCGACTCCTTAGAAAAGATTCATGATGCTGGGAAAGATTGAAGGCAGGAGGAGAAGGGCATGACAGAGGACAGGATGGTTGGATGGCATCACCAACTCAATGGACACGAGTTTGAGCAAGCTCTGAGAGATGGTGAAGGACAGGGAAGCCTGGCATGCTATGGTCTGTGAGGTCACAAAGAGTCAAACACAACTGAGCAACTGAACAACAAACTAACACCGGAAATTAAAACCGAGGACTACATCAACAACAGGCTCTGAGTGAAATATTCACACTCTGTACTTCACAACAGGTTGAATAAAGATTTGCTTTTTCAATTTATATCCCTTGATTTTTCACATTGAAAAAAAGTGAAAGTGTTAGTCACTCAGTAGTGTCCAAATCTTTGTGACTCATGGATTGCAGCCCACTAGGCTCTTCTGTCCATGGAATTCTCCAGCCAAGAATACTGGAGTGGGTAGCCATTCCCTTCTCCTGGGGATCTTCCTTACCCATGGATCAAACTGGAATCTCCTACATTGCAGGTAAATTCTTTACTTTCTGAGACACCAGGAAAGCTCATATTCCACATTAGCATGGTAATAGTATGATATCCACAGTGATTTCCCATATGGGTAAGTTAATATCGATGGGCCATATGTTTTATTTTGAATCCTTTAAAAGTTTTACTGTTACCTTCTTTCACGGCATTTACATCCTTGAAGAATTGTTTAACCGTACATTCAGTTCAGTTCAATTCAGTTCAGTCGCTCAGTCATGTCCAACTCTTTGTGACCATTACACCGATTTGAAAACTGAAATAAGTTCATGTCATCCTAAACCTTTAGGCTAAGAGGGGAGTATTTATTGCTTTGTTATGTGTTGAGCTGACCTTCACAATTTATTAAAATGATAGAACTACTATTGGTTCTTTCTCTAAAATGGAGATAAGTCTTGCCAGAGGGAGAAAGGTTCAAATCCTGACCCCGAGTAACCAGAATAATTTTAGATGATTCATTAATTAGATTTATAAACTTCTGATATTGAAATATTGCTTTCTTGATATGTTTGAAGAACAGTGTCATTTGATTTTCCCAGGGATAATCTTGGTTGTAATCTCTTCTGAGAGTAAATGGAAGGTGATGCTATTGAAATAGCTTTATGCTAGACTTTATAGTTAAAACTGTGCATTTCCAGGGGAACTGTTGCTTCTTGCAAGTGAAAATATTTACTGATAGATACCCTGACAGTCTACTAAGCTCCTTTCTCTAAAGCAGTGGAAAGTACACATTGTACATGCAGAGTTTTCTAAACTTTTTTTTTTCTTAGCCAAAGGATAGGTTTATAATTTCTTTTATCAACTGGAGTGTTCTTTCCTAAAGATGGAATCTATTTTCCTGCTTTACTCATCATAGATACCACATGTATGTAGTCTACTGTGAAATGGATTGTAGATGGATTATTATTTTTCATATTGATTTTTATTGAGATGTAATTCACATACCATGAAATCTCCTCCTTTAAAGTGTACAGTTATTTGGATTTTACTATATTTGCAATGTTGTACAACAGTCACCAGTTTCTAATTCCAGAACATAATCATCACCCTCAAATAAATTCTGAACCAATTAGAAGTCATTCTTCATCCCATCCACTGCTCTCTCCTGCAAACTACTAGCCTACTTTCATCTATGGATTTGCCTATTCTAGGCTTCCCTGGTGGCTTAGCAGTAAAGAATCCACCTGCAATGCAGGAATCACAGGAGACGTGGGTTCGATCCCTGGGTCGGAAAGATCCCCTGGAGAAGGAAATGGCAACCCACTCCAGTAGTCTTGCCCGGGAAAACCCACGTACAGAGGAGCCTGGTGGGCTACAGTCCCAAAGAGTTGGACACAGCTGAGGGACTAACATAGACCCTGCTGCTGCTGCTGCTGCTGCTAAGTCGCTCAGTCATGTCCGACTCTTCACGACCCCATGGACTGCAGCCTACCAGGCTCCTCCATCCATAGGATTCTCCAGGCAAGAGGGCTGGAGTGGGGTGCCATTGCCTTCTCCAACAGACCCTAGACATTTCAGATAAATGATATCATACAGCACGTGGCTTTTTGTGACCTCTTCTTTCACTTAGCATTTTCAGGATTCATCCTTGTTACAGAACATATCGGTACTTCGTTGTCTTTTATAGTTGAATTATATTTCATTGTGTTGACATAACTTATTTTGAATATACATTTGTCAGTTGATGGTTATTTGTGTTGATTCCATCTTTTTGGCTGTTAAGAGTACTACTTATGAACATTTCATACAAGGATTTCTGTGGATATTTGTTTCTTAGTCTCTCGAATATATACCTATGGTTGAACATACACATTATTCCTGTATACTAATTTTAAGTAGAAAACCAAAGTATCTTTCACATTTATATAATCATTGTAAGAGTATAATTAACTCATCATTTCAACTGAGAATCAATATCTTCTTTAGTCACCCTTTAAAATTTGTGGATAGGCATCTGAAAACTTATTTCCAATCTGTTTGCCTGTAAATTCAGAAAACTGTTTAAAATTAGAGCATTGTGTGATTGTGTGTATGTCCATGTATGGATTTCCTTTTGGTCCTATCACTTAATGTGTTCACTGCTATTTTATTTTTATGTGGTTGTGGTCAGTATTAGACCAAAAAGAAAACAAAGAAAAGTCTTAGTGTAAGGGAAGAAAACTGCCTGAAAACCATATTAGACTATTTTTATGCTTATATATTTTAATCAGAAAATAGATTACAAAAGCATGAGTGAGAAGGGTAGATTTCAAGATAATCTTTTCTTAATTATAGTACATAAAAATTCATGTTTTCAAAAGATATAGTGACATAGACAAAGGCATGCAGTATAATATTTTGTATAATAGAAACCACACTCAATAAAAAGCAAATTATTATAACAGTATTTTCCCAATTTTATACAAAAAAAATCCAGATAGCATAAATATTTCAAAATGCTAAAAGTGGTTATCCATAGTAACTTTACATTTTCCTATATTGTTTACTTAGTTTTCTATATTTTATACAGTTATTATGAACTATAGACATAAGAGAAAAAAACATAATTTAACAATTGTTCCTTTTATGCTTGTTATCAAGATAGTCAATCATTTCAACAAAACCCATATCATTTTCAAAAAGTATCAGCAAACTCTAGCATTCAGATGCATTGATAAGATCTCACTTAGGATCATTCTGGATATTAATGACATAAAATAGGAACATTTGTGTTGGAAAGGATGGAATACTATATTCTAGACCTACAGCCTCAGATTGCTGAAACATCAACTAGTCTTCTTCACTAGACTTTTGTTTGTCACCACTTGGAGAGCTTAGAGTCACAGATGGCTTCTAGTGGGTAGAGACCAGGGAGGAAGCACACTATCCTAAAATGATTAGAGCAGCCTCCTACAGGAAAGAGCTATTGAAAAAGGCACTAAGGTTGAAAACTCATATTTTAAACAAGCAATCATGTCATAAATTTAGATGCCTTAAATGGGTAACAATCATTACATACTTGAAAGCTTTTTTTAGACTCAGAATTTAGAAATGTAGTTTTAAACCTGAAGTTGATACCTATGTATAGGATGAACCCATATTATAACTTTTGCATTTAAGTAAATACATGATACTAAGATTGGGGCTGGTGTTATTTCAAGTTTCTGCTATATAAACAAATTGATAGTTTGACACTTAATATTGTTTAATGAAATTTTTATTCTACAGTAAATTACTTTTAGGGAATAAGATTTCTGTACTTCAGTTTCTTACTGATACTCTTAAGTGTGTAGTGGTTTTTTTTTTTTTTTCATTAAAATGATGATATAAGTCTAATTTATCACACATATCCTAGAAGTTTTATATGGAAATCATGTACAGAGAGCTATCCTGATATATTGTATAAAGAAAAACATGGGTTTATCTCCAAAGTTTTGTTGTGTTAAAAGATAATGTATTTTTGTGGGGATTTAACTTGTTATATTTATTGCCATAAACAATTGTTACATTGACTGATTTCTATAATTTTGTATTTCTATGTCATTTAATAGAGCTGTCTTTGTCCTATTTATCTTTTTTTTTTAATGGGAGGATAATTTTTTCTATTATGTTGTATTGGTGTCTGCTGTACAACATCATGAATAAGCTATAAGTATACATATATCCCCCGCCGTTAAGCTCTGTCCCACCCCACCTCCAAATCCCTCCCCTCTAGGTTGTCACAGAGCGCTGAGCTGAGCGCCCTGTGTTACACAGTAGCTTCCCCTTTCTGTTTAGACATGGTAGTGTATATGTGTCAGTGCTACTGTCTCAGTTTTTCCCACGCTACTCTTCCCCCACTATGTCCATAAGTCCATTATCCATCTCTGTGTCTCTATTCCTACCTGCGGATTGGATCACCAGTACCATTTTTCTAGATTCCATATGTGTGCATTAATGTACTATATTTGATTTTCTCTTTCTGACTTATTTCACTCTTATAACAGGCTATAGGTTCATCCACGTCACTACGCTGACTCAGATTCATTCCTTGTTATGGCTGAGTAACATTCCATTGTGTATATGTGCCACAGCTTCTTTATCCGTTCATCTGTCAGTGGACATCTAGGTTGCTTCCATGTCCTAGCTATTGTAAACAGTGCTGCAGTGAACATCGGAGAACATATGTGTTTTTGAATTATGGCTTTCTCAGGGTATATGCCCAGTAGTGAGGTTGCTGGGTCATATAATAGTTTTTAAAGGAATATCCATACTGTTCTCCATAGTGGCTGTATCAATTTACATTCTCACAAACAGTGCAAGAGGCTTCCCTTTTCTCCACATCCTACACATTTATTGTTTGTGGATTTTTTTTTGATAATGGCCATTCTAACCAGTGTGAGGTAATACCTAATTGTAGTTTTGGCTTGCATTTCTCTAATAATGAATCAGGTTTAGCATCTTTTCATGTGTTTCTTGGCCACCTGTATGTCTTCTTTGGAGAACTGACTACTAACAAAGCATAAAAAAATCATTTTTAGAAACCATGTAGGCATTACTGAGAACAGCTAAAATTTATTTACCATAGGGAATTACAGTGCTGAATACACACCATGAAAATCTGTTGTGACCAATAACTAGAACATTTAAACTCGTTGAACACAATCTAAAGAAAGAAATCATTCTTGTTTGACAACATTTTTGCAAAGAATGGATTTGTCTTAATTCTTCAGCCTCATCTCAGACAGTAGTTCCCTTCACTTCCTACAGTCCCACACACCTCTCCTCTCAGGTGGGGGAAGAGACAGTCTCCCCAAAATAAAACCAAACAAGATCTTTCCCGCAACAAGTTCTTTGCTCATGATGTTTCTTTCTTGCATGGTCAGAGCCTACTCATTCCTGTTTAATAAAGAACTCCCAACTCTGTCTACCTCTCTGTTTATGCAGACTCCCATCTGTTATTCTCCTTCTCCACATTTTTTCTCCATAACGTTTTAACTTTTGTGACTGTTTATTACTTATTTGTCTGGAAAATTGTGTTTCTCTGACACACTGACACTGAGAAAGAGAACTATGTCTATTCTCACTAAGTTCACACATCACACAGAGGAGTTGTAGCATAGGGATTATTGATTGAATGTCTGAGTGGTATTAGAAAAAGGAATTAGAGCTATTTTTAAGCACCTGTTATATGCCATGTGCTCAGCTCTGTGCCAATGGTTCACTAGGTAGGGAGACAAGTCAATCTCTTCCTCTATGAGACTTAGAGTATAATGGAAGAGATGGGAGGGACCCTGATATACAGGGTTCTAAAGAAATACATAGCTAGAGCTACTTGGGTGGTCAGATGATTCTGGTAAAACTAATTCCTTGCTTTAATCTGAAGGATAAATAGAAGTTTTCCAAATGAAAAAAGAAATGTTTCAGGCAGAGGGGACTCTCCCAGATGCCCTTTGAGCCGTGGTGCACAGAATTGCCATCCAATCCCACAGAGTACACAAGAAATATAGACTCACATTCTGGGAATGTCTTAAATGTTTAGTGCTGTGTAATTTAACTTTAGCCATCATGGTAGTGATACTCAGTTAAAATCTGGGTCAGTCTGCAACTTAGGAAAGAAGTCTGCATTGGGGGATGTGGGTTTAGTGAGTTGCCAGGGTACAGAGATGGGAATTGAAGGCATGCATAAGGAGGAAATCCCCCAAAGACAGGTGAAGACTGAGAGAAAATAAGGACAAACAGTGGAAGAAGTACCAGCAACCACTGAGGCAAAGGAGAACCAAGAGAGAGCAGTTGTGCTAAAGCTTATGCATCAGAGAGTTTCCAGGACAAGTAAGCCATGAGCCATGCCAGCAACTGAGGGTTAGAGACTACATGCTTGGGAGACATCACTCATGAGAGGGATTGATTTGACACTTAAAGTCATGTGACTGTTAAGAAAGCAACTTTATTTTAGTGGTGGAGATATGATTTCAGCTATAATGGTTAGATGAAGGACTAAGCAATATGGAACTGGAAGCAAGGAGTGAAGGTAATTTATTCAGAGGTTGGCTGTGAGAGAAACTGAGGGGAGAAGTCAGCAGCCAAATGGGGTCAGAAAAGAGTGTTTTTATAATGGAGGAGAAATTTTGCCTTTTGGCTTAGAGACAGAGGCAGAGAAAGTATTTTTTTGGCCTGGAAAGAGAAGCGATGAAGAAAGAGTAGCAAGGTCTCAAAGGACATGGGTTAAGTGCTTTACAGATTTCATAATGTCTTTATGTAGGTTAATTTGTTAACTGCTTACAATAATGGTTTAATATAGGTCTTATTATTCTTTCTGTACAAATGTTAAAAATGAGATTCAGAATGTTTTAGTAATTTGCCCAAGGGCAAACAGCTAATAAATGTTAAAGCTGAGATTTGAAATCTTGTCTGTTTCTAAATTTCATGTTCTTTTCCCACCTAGTGAAGCTGACAAGTGAACCATTCCTCAAACCTCTGCTCTTAATGCTGGTAATATACACTTACATATTAGAGAACACTAAAAACAAAAGGAGAAACTGTCTTGGCCTATTTTAAGATAGTATCTTATTCTTTGCTCCCAAGCTGAAGAGAAAACTATACATCAACAATTGGAAACATTTCTCTAAATAGATTGAATCATACTCTGAAATCTGTTCTAGTGTGATCAGCAGGCTGGTAGATTTGGTATCACCTGTGAGCTTCTTAGAAATGCACATTCCCAGGCCCACCCAGACTTGCTGATTCAGAGTTTCTGAGGGTGGGGTCTAGAAATTCATATGTTAACAATCCGACTGGTGACTCTGATTTGTGCTAAAGTTTGAGAAGCTCTGTGTGGCTTGATCATGCTTAACTTACAACATAAAGGTATTTATTTGAAAGTACTTATTTTAAAAAGCAATTAAATACTTAAAGATTTAGTTAAGTGAAATACAAACAAAGCTCAGATGTGTAGGACCATCAGTACTATCAGAACATTATATGTTGAAAGCTACTTAATTTATATTAGACAATTCCTATGTGGTAAGCATTAGTGAATCAAGCATGAAATTAATGTATACTTAAAATGTTATAAACACTTAAAGTTTAGAAAAATCTAAATAGAGTGACTGAAGCCAACAGGATCACAACTTAAAGCCACTAGTTAAACTTTTGAGAACCCAGCAGTTTATTCTGGCATATAAAAATATAGCAGCAATAAAAGAAAAGTGTCCCTCTGTTCAGAGTTAATGACAACTTTGGTAATTATGGTGTAAACTAGTTAAAGCACTGCTAAGAGCAGAATAGAGTTTCTGGAGTATTTTTGTCTATTCTATTTTCTTTGTCAGTGAACAGATAATAGGTTTGAAGATTTTCGTTGACTATAAAATGTATTATATAACATTCAGTCCTTAACTATTTGGTCATTTTAAGAAAAACAAGTATCTGTAAAATATGGTTGTTATATTTAGCATTACCAAGAGTGTAAAGAAAACACAATTCAACTAAAGCTAAATGCACTAAAATAGCTGAGCCAACAAGCATGTTTTCAACAAGTCATGTTAGACATGTACTTTCAGTAATTCTAATTTCTTACCTTAACCATTTTGGGTATCAGGAAATCATGTCATACTGTGCCCCATACGCCTGTCATTTTACTAGTCTCCACCTCTGCTTCTTTTTATGCTTCTGTTTTCATCCCTCTTTACCATCCTGTATTTCCATTCCACCCCTTTCTCATCCTCTGTTCTTTCTTACTGCTTTTTCATCCCTTACCTCCTTTCCAGTTCTATACAAAAAAGAAGCTCAGGTAATTTTCAGAGGTATCTATCTGACACACATGGTAGTGGTAGTATGTTTGGGACAATTAGCTGTTAGAAAGCAACATAGTGATTACACTAAATATTATGTCACAGATTATAATTTATTTCTCATATGCAAGTGCTCTTATTAAAATATTGTCTAATTTACCTAGCAAGTGATAAAATCAGTTTTAATCTGAATCTGTAAACCTGATCATTTTTTATCTGATTCTATTTGAATTCTGACACTTTTTGCTTTCTTGTAGCATTTTATCTCATCTTTCTGTACTAAAACTTGAAAAAGATAAATACTCAATCGATAATGGGGTGCTAATGCACTGTAAATAAAACACAACTCTATATTTGTACATTTAAATAAAGATGGCCAACCTTTGAGATAAGAAGTTTCTAATAGATTTCAAGAAAAATGGATGCTATTCAGATGCATGTGGAGAGTCAATCTGCAATGTCAAGAAACCTCAATTCAATTATTTAGCAGATAAATTATTTCAAAAAGTCTACATTTATGCAGATAAAAGCCTGGAATTCTGAAATAGTTGCTTTTTCAGTGGATGTTACTAGATGTTAGGTTCTTATCCAAGTGGTGTTTCCATAAGACACTCTATTGGAGAAAAGCACCAAAGGAGCACACTATAGATCTCAGAGAACATCATCTGGCCGTTCTTGTAAGAAAAATCACTGAGGGAGTGACACACACTTAAGAAATTCTCAAATCATGAAATTTCATGGGGATTTCTTTTGTAATCTGAATTTATTGATGATATTTAACTTAAATGCATGTTTTAATTTAAAATATTACCCAATATGCTACTAAAGCTTAAAAAATACTTAATTTTTAAAAACAGAGATATATATCTTATTTCAGTGTTGTCTTCTACTAGAATGTTAAAAGTGCTGTATCTCATCAATTCATTTTTAATAAAAATTATATGATGAATGCCATGAACAGTAATAAAAGTGGACCTTAAATATCTCCACATAAGCTTGTTTGCAATCATCATAGTAACCAGTTATCTGGGGTCCATTTTTCCATAATAAAAATGGAAAAGCTCTGAATATCTCTAAAGAAATATACATAACTGACATAAGAAAATCTATAAGAAGCACATCAACAGTGAAAATTGATGAACTTAAACTGAGCATTAATATTGAGCATGTATACCATGACAAGAAGTGNAAGAGACAGCATAAGCTTGTTTGCAATCATCATAGTAACCAATTATCTGGGGTCCATTTTTCCATAATAAAAATGGAAAAGCTCTGAATATCTCTAAAGAAATATACATAACTGACATAAGAAAATCTATAAGAAGCACATCAACAGTGAAAATTGATGAACTTAAACTGAGCATTAATATTGAGCATGTATACCATGACAAGAAGTGAGATTAGGCTGTGCTTAATTGAAGATTCTATTTCTTTGAAAAAAAAATATTTTTGAACTAGAAGCAATGTGAAAAAACATGGAGTAAGAAATGAGCAAGATGTGTTTTATTAGCATTTGGAAGGACAGGGCAGAACAAAGGGTTCTTTGTAGACAATTGTAAGTTCCAAGTGTGAGGCTCACATCCTGACTTTGCTGTTTGGGCTGATCACTTAATTAATTTTGTCTCAGCTATAAAACAGAAATAATAACAATGCCTTTCTTATGTAATTGTTGAAAGAATTAAGTGAACTTATGCTTGGGATATCTATGATAAATTCTACTTCTCTCAGCAAGAATATTAGTAATTATTATATGCATGAGTTAATAATTACTGATCTCTGTGTAAACATGAGGAAAGGAGAACTGGCTATACTTTCTGAGGAAAACACTTATATCTGTAGTGCCTATAATGAGCTGGAAATGCTAAGTTCATGGGACTCTGTATGAGGAGTTGGAACATCTTAAATGCTTCAAAATAAAAGATTTTGGAGACATAGGGAGGGTAAGGAGCACATTATCGTTTATGTACCTAAGCTTAGCACGAAAGAGCTTCCCTGGGGGCTCAAAGAGTTAAGAATCTGCCTGCAATTTGGAGAACTGGGTTCAATCCCCGAGTTGGGAAGATCCCCTAGAGTTCAGTTGAGATCAGTCATTCAATTATGTCTGACTCTTTGCCACCTCATTGACAAGCACACCAGGCTTCCCTGTCCATCATCAACTCCTGGAGTGTGCTGAGACCCCTGTCCATTGAGTTGGTGATGATCTCCCACCATCTCATCTTCTGTGGTCCCCCTCTCCTCCTGCCTTCAATCTTTCCCAGCATCAGGGTCATTTTCAATGAATCAGTTCTTTGTATCATGCGGCCAAAGTTTCAGCTTCAGCATCAGTTCTTCCAATGACAGGGACTCTCAAGAGTCTTCTCCAACACCACAGTTAAAAGCATCAGCTATTTGGTGCTCAGCTTTCTTTATGGTCCAACCATCACATCCATACCAGAATACTACAAAAACCATAGCTTTGACTAGATGGACCTTTGTTGGCAAACTAATGTCCCTGCATTTTAATATGCTGTCTAGGTTGGCACAGCTTTTCTTTCAAGGAGCAAGCGTCTTTTAATTCCATGGCTGCAGTCACCATCTGCAGTGATTTTGGAGCCCAAGATAATCAAGTCTGTCACTGTTTCCACTGTTTCCCCATCTATTTGCCATGAAGTGATGGGACCAGATGCCACGATCTTAGGTTTCTGAATGTTGAGTTTTAAGCCAATATTTTCATTCTCCTCTTNTCTGTCACTGTTTCCACTGTTTCCCCATCTATTTGCCATGAAGTGATGGGACCAGATGCCACGATCTTAGGTTTCTGAATGTTGAGTTTTAAGCCAATATTTTCATTCTCCTCTTTCATTTTTATCAAGAGGTTCTTTAGTTCTTCCTTTCTTTCTGCCATAAGGGTGGTGTCATCTGCATATCTGAGATTATGATATTTCTCCCAGGAATCTTGATTCCAGCTCATGCTTCATCCAGGCTGGTATTTCACATGATGTACTCTGAATATAAGTTAAATAAACAGGGTGACAATATACAGCCTCAAGGTACTCCTTTCACAATTTGGAGCCAGTCCGTTGTTCCATGTTCATTTCTAACTGTCGCTTCTTGACCTGCCCACAGATTTTTCAGGAAGCAAGTCAGGTGGTCTGGTATTCCCATCTCTTGAAGAATTTTCCACTGTTTGTTGTGATCGAAACAGTCAAAGGTTTTGGTGTAGTCAATAAAGCAGAAGTAGATGTTCTTCTGAAATGCTCTTGCTTTTTCTCTGACCCAACAGATGTTGGCAATTTGATCCCTGGTTCCTCTTCCTTTTCTAAATCCAGCTTCAACATCTGGAAGTTCTCATTTCATGTACTGTTGAAGCCTCACTTGGAGAATTTCGAGCATTACTTTGCTAATATGTGAGATGAATGCAATTGTGCAGTAGTTTGAACATTCTTTGGCATTGCCCTTCTTTGAGATTGGAATAAAAACTGAATTTTTCCTGTCCTGTGACCACTGCTGAGTTTTCCAAATTTGCTGACACATGGAGTGCAGCACTTTCACAGCATCATCTATTAAGGTTTGAAATAGCTCAACTGGAATTCCATCACCTCGACTAGCTTTGTCTGTGGTAATGCTTCCTAAGGCCCACTTGACTTCGCATTCCAGGATGCCTGACTCTAAATGAGTGATCACACCATCGTGGTTATCTGGGTCATGTAGATCTTTTTTGTATAGTTCTTCTGTGTATTCTTGCCACCTCTTCTTAATATCTTCTGCTTCTCTTAGGTCCATACTGTTTCTGTCTTTTATTTTGGCCATCTTTGCATGAAATCTTCCCTTGATACATCTAATTTTCTTACAGAAATCTCTAGTCTATCCTATTCTTTTTTTTTTTTTTTTTTTTTGGTCTATTCCTTTGCAGTGATGACTGAGGAATGCTTTCTTATGTCTCCTTTCTATCCTTTGGAACTTTGCATTCAGATGGGTATATCTTTCCTTTTCACCTTTGCCTTTGTAGGGCATGGCAACCCATTCCAGTATTCTTGCCTGAAGAATCCCCATGGACAGAGGAGCCTGGCAGACTGCAGTCCATTCATGGCATGTCATAAAGAGACATGACTTACCATGGAAACTCTAGAAAATGCCAAGATTCATCACTTCAGTATCTTTTTTAGTATGAACTTCTTCATTTGGTCATTTACATGGAAATAATTAAGTTGAGAAGCAAATATGATGGCTCCAAAGAAAGGAAAGTTATCACTAACATATGAAAGGTAGTATATTGACATAGCTTTATGGTTGTACAAATTATTTATTGTTATTTTAAATTTTTATTTATCTGCTTCTTTATCAATGTAAGTGAAAGTATTAGTCTCTCAGTTGTGTCCAACTCTTTGTGACCCCATGGACTATAGCCCACCAGACTCCTCTCTCTGTGGGAGTCGCCAGCAAGAATGCTGGAGTGGATTGCCATTCTCTTCTGCAGGGCATCTCCCCAACCCAGGGATTGAACCCTGGTCTCCTGCATTGCAGGCAGATTCTGATGAATCTGAGCTATCAAGGAAGCCCTCTTTACCATAAGCACTAAAAGTAATGTAGAAATTAAAAATAAAACCTCATATTGTCATAAAAATTATTTAATGTCATTACAGAGGTAAAAACATTGAAATAAATATTTGAAAATTTCTGATAGTGTGACATAATTTTACAGACTTTCTGGCATATGCAGAAAACACTGGACTAATAGTTTAAAAATCCATTCCAACTTTCCCACTATCATTTTTCCTGACTGAACAAATCCTTTGACTTCTGTATGCCTTGTTTTTTATCTTCTGAGAAGAAAATGAGGGATTGCTTCCATTATGTTGGAAAGTTATCCTGCTTCTAAACATNTTTTTTTTTTTTTTTTTTTTTGGTCTATTCCTTTGCAGTGATGACTGAGGAATGCTTTCTTATGTCTCCTTTCTATCCTTTGGAACTTTGCATTCAGATGGGTATATCTTTCCTTTTCACCTTTGCCTTTGTAGGGCATGGCAACCCATTCCAGTATTCTTGCCTGAAGAATCCCCATGGACAGAGGAGCCTGGCAGACTGCAGTCCATTCATGGCATGTCATAAAGAGACATGACTTACCATGGAAACTCTAGAAAATGCCAAGATTCATCACTTCAGTATCTTTTTTAGTATGAACTTCTTCATTTGGTCATTTACATGGAAATAATTAAGTTGAGAAGCAAATATGATGGCTCCAAAGAAAGGAAAGTTATCACTAACATATGAAAGGTAGTATATTGACATAGCTTTATGGTTGTACAAATTATTTATTGTTATTTTAAATTTTTATTTATCTGCTTCTTTATCAATGTAAGTGAAAGTATTAGTCTCTCAGTTGTGTCCAACTCTTTGTGACCCCATGGACTATAGCCCACCAGACTCCTCTCTCTGTGGGAGTCGCCAGCAAGAATGCTGGAGTGGATTGCCATTCTCTTCTGCAGGGCATCTCCCCAACCCAGGGATTGAACCCTGGTCTCCTGCATTGCAGGCAGATTCTGATGAATCTGAGCTATCAAGGAAGCCCTCTTTACCATAAGCACTAAAAGTAATGTAGAAATTAAAAATAAAACCTCATATTGTCATAAAAATTATTTAATGTCATTACAGAGGTAAAAACATTGAAATAAATATTTGAAAATTTCTGATAGTGTGACATAATTTTACAGACTTTCTGGCATATGCAGAAAACACTGGACTAATAGTTTAAAAATCCATTCCAACTTTCCCACTATCATTTTTCCTGACTGAACAAATCCTTTGACTTCTGTATGCCTTGTTTTTTATCTTCTGAGAAGAAAATGAGGGATTGCTTCCATTATGTTGGAAAGTTATCCTGCTTCTAAACATATCAATTGTGGTGTTGTAAGAAAAGTTCTGAAGGAGATCAGCCCTGGGATTTCTTTGGAAGGAATGATGCTAAAGCTGAAACTCCAGTACTTTGGCCACCTCATGTGAAGAGTTGACTCATTGGAAAAGACTCTGATGCTGGGAGGGATTGGGGGCAGGAGGAGAAGGGGACGACCGAGGATGAGATGCATGGATGGCATCACTGACTTGATGGATGTGAGTCTGAGTGAACTCCAGGAGTTGGTGATGGACAGGGAGGCCTGGCGTGCTGCGATTCATGGGGTTGCAGAGTCGGACACGACTGAGCGACTGAACTGAACTGAACTGAAGAATTAGTTACCAACACATTTATTAAAAACATGGGCTTCTGCTGATATGGTGGCTACAGAATGGAGGAAAATTCTATATCAACACCCATTGCTTTTTCTCTTGCCACATTGTGATGACTTCTTACTAGAAAACTATAAAGCCAAAATAAAGAGAAAATAAAATCTGTGGGCACTGCTGCATTGTGGAATAAAACTATTATATAGCCAGGTAGAAAATAAACATGATGAACAAGAACCACAGTTTTCTAAGAAAAAGCAATTATATTTTCCTCTCTATGGCTCAGACTATTAAACATCTGTTCTGGTCATAGGAAATAATTTCTGTAAATAAATAGATTTACAAATATTCTTATGAAATCTTTAAGGAGATAAAGAGACATTTTATATTAATTGCTCTTTTGAATTGCATAAAACATTTGACAAAATTTTACCTTCAAACTATGTGATTACCTTGATATCTTCTCACCCCGGTAATGAACAAGCTATCATAAACATGAGAGCGAGGAAGAATCTTATTCCACATTTACCAGATGATCCTTGCAAACCAAGAGAATCTTTTCCAATGTCCACACCAAGGGACTTCTAAAATGCCAGAAGCACTCACTTGTGCTCATAAAGCAAACTTATAAGGAAGACTCTGAATCAAGGGAAATATTAAGTATATGCTATCCCCTCTCTTCTTATATATAGTGTGCTTAATTTTAACACAGGACCCATAATCTCAGAAAGCAGTTCACATGAAGTTTACTCCAGCCTAGTCATTAACAAGAATGCCACATTACTTCATTTTTTTCCAAATTAGAATAAACTGGACTGGATCCCCTGTGTGCCTGGATAATGAGAAGTTAACTTTTAATTATTTTAATAGGGGTTTTATCCTCCTTAATGAGTCCCTATAACTCACCTGCAATGCAGGAGATACAGGAGAAGCAGGTTTGATCCCTGGAGAAGGAAATGCCAACCCACTCGAGTATTCTTGCCTGGGAAATCTCATGGAAAGAGGAGCCTGGTGGGCTACAGTCCATGGGGTCACAAGAGTCAGATATGACTTGGCAACTAAACCGTTCCTCCTTCAGTTCAATTCAGTTCAGTCACTCAGTCGTGTCCGACTCTTTGTGACCCCATGAATCGCAGCACTCCAGGCCTGCCTATCCATCACCAACTTCTGGAGTTCACTCAAACTCAGGTCAATTGAGTTGGTGATGCCATCCAGCCATCTCATCCTCTGTCAACCTCTTCTCCTCCTGCCCCCAATCCCTTCCAACATCAGGATCTTTTCCAGTGAGTCAACTCTTCTCATGAGGTGGCCAAAGTACTGGAGTTTCAGCTTTAGCATCAGTCCCTCCAATGAACACCCAGGACTGATCTCCTTTAGAATGGACTGGTTGGATCTCCTTGCAATCCACTGGACTCTCAAGAGTCTTCTCCAACACCACATTTCAAAAGCATCAATTCTTCAGTGCTCAGCCTTCAGCAGTACAACTCTCACATCCATACATGACCACAGGAAAAACTATAGCCTTGACTAGACGGACCTTTGTTAGCAAAGTAATGTCTCTGCTTTTCAGTATGCTATCTGGATTAGTCATAACCCTCCTTCCAAGAAGTAAGCATCTTTTAATTTCATGGCTGCAAACACCTTCTGCAGTGATTTTGGAACCCCAAAATATAAAGTCTGACACTGTTTCCACTGTTTCCCCATCTATTTGCCATGAAGTGATGGGACCAGATGCCATGATCTTAGTTTTCTGAATGTTGAGCTTTAAGCCAACTTTTTCACTCTCTTCTTTCACTTTCCTCAAGAGGCTTTTTAGTTACTCTTCACTTTCTGCCATAAGGGTGGTGTCATCTGCATATCTGAGGTGACTGATATTTCTCCCAGCAATCTTGATTCCAGCTTGTGCTTCTTCCAGCCCAGCATTTCTCATGATGCACTCTGCATATAAGTTAAATAAGCAGG
The DNA here is from genome assembly GCA_006410675.1 of Oreotragus oreotragus. NCBI lineage: Eukaryota > Metazoa > Chordata > Mammalia > Artiodactyla > Bovidae > Oreotragus > Oreotragus oreotragus. The sequence goes on along the minus strand of SJYX01010015.1, from coordinate 486,807 downwards.
GTGACAATATATAGCCTTGACGTACTCCTTTTCCTATTTGGAACCAATCTGCTGTTCCATGTCCAGTTTTAACTGTTGCTTCCTGACCTGCATATAGGTTTCTTAAGAGGCAGGTCAGGTGGTCTTGTATTCCCATCTCTTGCAGAATTTTCCACCATTTATTGTGATCCACACAGTCAAAGGCTTTGGCATAGTCAATAAAGCAGAAGTAGATGTTTTTCTGGAACTCTCTTGCTTTTTCCATGATCCAATGGATGTTGGCCATTTGATCTCTGGTTCCTCTGCCTTTTCTAAAACCAGCTTGAACATCTGGAAGCTCACAGTTCACAGATTGCTGAAGCCTGACTTGGAGAATTTTGAGCATTACTTTACTAGCTGATGATAAATATAACGTGGTACATCCATGCAATGAAATTTTGCTTGACATTAAAAAGGAATGAAGATTGACACATGCTACAACATGGATTAACCTTGAAAACATTTTGATAAATGAAAGAAGCCATAAACAAAAGGTGGCATATTGTTAAGATTCCATTTATATGAAGTTTCTAGAATAAGCATATCTATAGACAGGGAAAGTTGATTGATGGTTGCTTAGGAATAAGGAAGATTGGACTACTGGAGAGAGAAGGCTAAGAAGTGTGGGGTTTCTTTTGGGAGTAATAAAAACATCTGGAATTATATACTGGTGATATTGCCCAAACTTGTAAATATATAACAAATCAGTACACTCTATACTTTAAAAGAATATGCTTTATAGTATGTTAACTATAATCTCAGTTTTTAAAAAAGCATGGAGAAGTAGAGGTGAAGAATCATGCCCCTACCATCCAGAAGTTGTAAAATTTAATATTTATATTTCTTTAAAATATAGGGCCGGGGAAGGCAATGGCACCCCACCCCAGTACTCTTGCCTGGAAAATCCAATAGACAGAGTAGCCTGGTGAGCTGCAGTCCATGGGATCGCTAACAGTCGGACAGACTGAGCAACTTCACTTTCACTTTTCTCTTTCATGCATTGGAGAAGGAAATGGCAACCCACTCCAGTATTCTTGACTGGAGAATCCCAGGGATGGGGGAGCCTGGTGGGCTGCCGTCTATGGGGTCACACAGAGTCGGACACGACTGAAGTGACTTAGCAGCAGCAGCAAAATATAGGGCATTATTGTTTCTTTTACAGTGAATGAAACCATGTTTCGCTATGAACTAAAGAAAAAAGCCTTCATTACCATTCTATTATATACTACATAATCAAAGATAACAGAATGTTCATAGCTAGATCTGATTATTTTTTTCTCAAAAACATTCATTTCTGAGTATTGATAGGGAAGAACTGGCACACTCAAATTCAGATATTAGGCAGGGTTTAATTAGGAGAGCGAACTAGTCCATTCTGAAGGAGATCAGCCCTGGAATTTTTTTTGAAGGGAATGATGCTGAAGCTGAAACTCCAGTACTTTGGCCACCTCATGTGAAGAGTTGACTAATTAAAAAAGACTCTGATGCTGGGAGGGATTGGGGGCAGGAGGAGAAGGGGACGACAGAGGATGAGATGGCTGGATGGCATCACTGACTCGATGGACGTGAATCTGAGTGAACTCCGGGAGTTGGTGATGGACAGGGAGGCCTAGCGTGCTGCAATTCATGGGGTCGCAAAGAGTCATTCAGTACTGAGTGACTGAACTGAACTGAACTGAACTGAACTGAACTGAATGTAATGAGAAGGGAAATGGCAGAACCCTGGGGTGCTCCCATGGTGCTTCTACCAGTTCCCACCTCTGGACCTGAAAGAGATCAGTTAGCAGTATCCAGACATGGAGAGCACTTTGTAAAGAAGAAACTTTGCCAGACATTGAGGCTTTCCCTTGGGGACACATTCTAGCCTACATTGACATCATAAGGAAAAAGCTGAGACTAAATACTTCCTAAATACTCCAACTTTATAGCTCTCTTTTATCTCGTGAGGGCATGCTGGTGCTCCCCATTGGTCAAACCCATTGGAAGTCAAAGATTATAAATATCATTTATATAGATCAGACTTTCAAGATAACAGAGTGAAGAATGGTAAAGGGTGGTCTCCAAGGGAAAATGAACTACTTTATTTCCAACTGGCTTTGCAATTACCATGAACTAAATTATATTTATACATTTTATAACTTCTAGTAAATTAAAAGTTGCTTGAAAAGAGAGATTGGATTTTATATATTTATTTATTTCCAAACTGTTTTTTTAAAATATATGACATATATATTTTTATCAAGTATTAAGTGAATGTTAGTAGAATATAAAATGGAAAAAAAAAACTATTTTTTTCTATTTTAGTAGTCCAAAATCACAATTAAATATAATATACTAATTTATAATATCCCTGTTCCTAAAGGATATACATGGAAAGATGATTGGCTTTTTTCATTTCTGAGAATACTCTGGGCAAGTTTAGTTAGAATTTATCATATTTCTAATCCAGGTTTATTTTATTTAAAAAATAGAGAAAGGAGAAAATCTTACTCTGAAAAAGCATTTTCAAAGGTCACTTACCGCTCATTCATGTTGAGACACTGGTTAACTCATTCTGTAGGTAATGACAGCCTAAAAATGTCACCAATTCAAGTGCAGCTAAATGGACATGTCCGTTTAAAGTTTTGTTGTAGAAAATAACAAGTGTGGATCAATTTTACAGGAAAATTATAATGCTCTTTTAAATTATGTGACTCCCTTGATTACATTTTGGCAATTAAAGCAATTTATCCTGTTATAAAATGAAGATGAGTGAGTGAGTGACGTCGCTCAGTCATGTCCGACTCTTTGCGACCCCGTGGACTGTAGCCCGCCAGGCTCCTCTGTCCATGGAATTCTCCAGGCAAGAATACTGGAGTGGGCTGCCATTTCCTTCTCCAGGGGGTCTTCCAGACCCAGGGATCGAACCCAGGTCTCCTGCATTGCAGGCAGACGCTTTATCCTCTGAGCCACCAGGGAAGCCCCCCAAAATATGAAATGTATATTATATAACTTTTCAGAAGAAAAAGCAAATAGTTTTTAGAAGAGGTGTTTGTTTTTAAAATGGTAATTGAAATAGTTGGGGAAGGAGAAAAAAAGAAAATATACCTCGGGAGGAGGGGTGCAGATCAATAACTGATTGCACTTTTCTGTAAAACCAAGTTGAGGAACATTTCATATTCAGAGTAACTGCTGCTGTTGCTGCTAAGTCACTTCAGTCGTGTCCGACTCTGTGCAACCCCAGAGATGGCAGCCCACCACACTCCCCCATCGCTGGGATTCTTCAGGCAAGAACACTAGAGTGGGTTGCCATTTCTTTCTCCAGTGTATGAAAGTGGAAAGTGAAAGTGGAGCTGCTCAGTTGTGCCAATTCTTAGTGACCCCATGGACTGCAGCCCAGCAGGCACCTCCATCCATGGGATTTTCCAGGCAAGAGTACTGGAGTAGGGTGCTATTGCCTTCTCTGTCAGAGTAACTAGTAGTACACAAAAACTGAACCCATTCTTGGCAACAGGAATTTAGAAGAATGGAAAACATTAGCCATTGGATGGAGCCCAACATGGCATTAAGTGTAATAATGAAATGTGGCTTGTCTGATAATTTATGGACTTATATTGATGTTATTGCTGCTATTACAGGTGTATTTTCCAGGCTTCAGTTCTTGCTTTGGATTGGGGGGGGGGAATCAAAAGAACTTAGTGAGAAATGGGAGACTAATAGGGGTATTGGGATTTCCCTGGTAGTCCAGTGGTTAGGACTCTAAGAGTGTGAGTTGAGTTCCTGGTCAGGCACAGCACAGCCAAAAAGAAAAAAAGAAATGGAAGTCTTCTACTTTAAATTAAAGGGTATACTGTAAAATCATTATGCAGATAAAAATTAGAAATGTGTCAGTTTTTAATATCACTTAATCCTTCTTTTTTCTAAAGTCTGCCATACTTTTTCCTAAAATCACTGAGAAATGTGAAGAGCCTTTTCCCATTTATATAAAACTCTTTCTGATATACAGTATACAAATTACAAAGACGAAACATGGCTACTATTTCCATGGGATTATTAACGTAGCAACCTTCTGAATAAAGGTTATGAATGAAACTTCTGAGTAAAAGTTATTCAGGTATGACCTAAATCAAATCCCTTAAAATTACAGTAGAAGTGACAAATAGATTCAAGGGATTATATCTGATACAATGTCTGAAAAACTATGGACGAAGGTTCGTGACATTGTACAGGAGGCAGTGATCAAGACCATCCCCAAGAAAAAGAAAGGCAAAATGGTTGTCTGAGGAGGCCTTACAAATAGCTAAGAAAAGAAGGGAAGCAAAAGGCAAACGAGAAAAAGAAAAATATACCGATCTGAATGCAGAGTTCCAAAGAATAGCAAGGAGAGATAAGAAAGCCTTCCTCGGTGATCAATACAAAGAAATAGAGGAAAACAATGCAATAGGAAAGACCAGAGATCTCTTTAAGGCAATTAGAGATACCAAGGAAATCTTATGTGCAAAGACAGGCACAATAAAAGACAGAAACAGTATGGATCAAACAGAAGCAGAAGATATTAAGAAGATGGCAAGAATACACAGAACTATACAAAAAAGATCTTCATGACCCAGATAGCCACAATGGTGAGATCATTCACCTACAGGCAGACATCCTGAAATGCATGGTCAAATGGGCATTAGGAAGCATCACTAAGAAAAAAGCTGGTGGAGGTGATGGAATTCCAGTTGAGCTATTTCAGATCCTAAAAGAGGATGCTATGAAAGCACTACACAATATGCCAGCAAATTTGGAAAGCTCAGCAGTGGCCACAGGACTGGAAAAGGTCAGTTTTCATTCCAATCTCAAAGAAAGGCAATGCCAAGGAATGTTCAAATTACTGCACAATTGCACTCATCTCACACACTATCAAAGTAATGCTCAAAATTCCCCAAGCCAGGCTTCAACAGTACATGAACCGTGAACTTTCAGATGTTGAAGCTGGATTTAGAAAGGCAGAGGAACCAGAGATAAAATTGCCAACATCCACTTGATCAGAGAAAAAGCAAGAGTTCCAGGAAAACATCTAATTCTGCTTTATTGACTACGCTAAAGTCTTTGGGACCAGATGCCATGATCTTCGTTTTCTGAATGTTGAGCTTAGAGCTAACTTTTTCACTCTCCACTTTCACTTTCATCAAGAGGCTTTTTAGTTCCTCTTCACCTTCTGCTATGAGGGTGGTGTCATCTAAATATCTGAGGTTATTGATATTTCTCCTGGCAATCTTGATTCCAGCTTGTGCTTCTTCCAGCCCAGCGTTTCTCATGATGTACTCTGCATATAAGTTAAATAAGCAAGGTGACAATATACAGCCTTAACGTCCTCCTTTTCCTATGTAGAACCAGTCTGTTGTTCCACATCCAGTTCTAACTGTTGCTTCCTGACCTGCATATAGGTTTCTCAAGAGGCAGGTCAGGTGGTTTGGTATTCCCATCTCGTTCAAAATTTTCCACAGTTT
>SJYX01010015.1:438279-449922 GCA_006410675.1 Oreotragus oreotragus | reverse complement strand
GAAAAAAAAAAAAGTTAAAAAAAAAAAGAAGAGTGTCTACCTGATTTTTGATGGACATGCACTGTTTTAAAGCAATGGTTTTCAACTGGGAGCAATCACTCCCCCATCCCTTATCTTGCCACCAAAGGAGATTTGGCAACGTCTGGCAACTTTTAGTTGCCACAACTTAGATGGTGTGTGTGTGCTAACAGCATATAGTGGGTAGAGGCCAGTGACGCTGATAAACGTTCTACCTGGCACAGAACAACAACCGACAATGAAGAATCACCCAAACCAAACTGTATATAGCGATAAGCGTGAGAAAGCCTGCTTCAAATCATGGAGATACAAACTGTATATAGCGATAAGTGTGAGAAAGCCTGCTTCAAATCATGGAGGCAGAAGGAACTTTGTTACTACAACATAATCTAGGATATTCTGACTGACAGAATATTTCCAATATTTTGAAATCTATTAACATAATTTGATCATAATGATAGGGTAAAAGAGAAAAAATGTGATCATCTCAATGCATTTAGAAAATATTCTGATATAAATTCTACATTTGTTAGTAATAAAGGAAAGGGTAGCTATTTTTATAATATAATATTTGAATATAACAAAAACAAATTTCTCAAAACAAATGCTAAAATTATGATTCATACCAAGTCAGTAAAATGAGCCCATAAGACCAAAAATTAAAAATAATAGACAATGGTCCCTCCCTGACTTTAGATGATTTGACTTCCAATTTTTGACTTTTTTATAATGATGCAAAAGTGATACACATTCAGCAGAAACATACTTTAAACTCTGAATTTTTATCTTGTCTTTGGCTAGTGATCTGCCTGCAATGTGGGACACCTGGGTTCAGTTCCGGGGTTGGGAATATCCCCTGGAGAAGGAAATGGCAATCCACTCCAGCACTCTTGCCTGGAAAATCCCATGGACGGAGGAGCCTGATAGGCTACAGTCTATGGGGTCACAAAGAGTCGGACACGATTGAGTGACTTCATTGTATACTCTAGAGATGCTGGAAGCAGCAGTGAGCCAACATCTCCCAGTTAGTCATGAGATCACAAGAGTAAATAACCAATATACTACAAACCATCCTGTACCCAAACAACCATTCTGTTTTTTCACATTCAAGACACTATTAAAAAAAAAGCCTATGTGTGATATTCAATATTTATTATAAAATGGTCTTTGTGTTAGATGTTTTTGCTCAACTGTAGGCTGATGTAAGTGTTTTCAGCATGTTTAATATAGACTAGGATGCTTGGTGGTGGTTTAGTTGCCCAGTTTTGTCTGACTCTTGAGACCCCATGGACTGTAGCCTGCCAGGCTCCACTGTCCATGGGATTTTCCAGGCAAAAATACTGGAGTGGGTTGCCATTTCCTTCTCCAGGAGGTCTTCCCAACCCAGGTCTCCTGCACTGCAGGCAGATTCTTTACCATCTGAGCTACAGGGAATTCTAAGTGTATTAAGTGCACTTTTGATTTTCAATTTTTCAGCTTATGATGTGTTTACTAAGACAACTCCATTTCTAAGTCAAGGACAATCTGCAGTTTTTAATGGCATATAACATACATATACATATATATATATATAATTTTGCTTCAGGAGGTATATGATCATATCCATTAATAAAATCAACAAGCATCTTTTGGGATGTTTGGGATGAACCAGTGTGTTTTATCTTCTCTCTGCAGTTTTAAATTCAGGTTTTTTAAAAGGTGAATTTATTACAACAGCTGTGCCCTATAATTAAACTAGAAGCTACTTACAACTAAAAAACACAGGCATTGGATAATATAATATTCTGAAATGTGGGTGGCTTTCTGCTTATAGCTTGTGAAATACACAGTTTATAACCTTTCTTATACTGACAGGTCCCCTCGGTAATGATCAAAACTTGAAATTACAACTGGCTAAAGACTGAAGGGAGTGAGGATTCGTAGACTCTGCTAATTCTACTGGCAACACTACTTGCTTAATATGGGGTAATGGCTCAGCTGAGCTTGTTGGGAGTTGTATTCTGAGAATTCCATTCATCCTCAGGAGCTCAGCAATGGAACTCTTACTGAAATAAAAGAGCAAGAGATACTTAAGGACAAGAAATTACCATGGAAACTGCCCTTCTCCCCTCCATAATTTACCATTCAAATATTTTGTGGTCATAAAATTGTCAATGGAAATTTTTGGGACTGATAACACAAATTTTGGAAGTAGTTCAAATGTCTGAGAAAAATAAAAGTGTTTCCATTTGTTATTGATTTACCAGGGAAGAACATGGTTTCTTCAGCCTAGATTTTAATGATTTCATTTTAAGAAGACTTTACTTAGTCCAGTTCCCCTTAAAGGAATATTCAAATCTTTAACTTAAGATAATTTGGTTTTATATACTTAGGAAATTATAAACATCATACATTTGTATGAATTTCCTTTAATGATCATTTTGTGTTTCATGGAAAAAATGTTTTCCAGAAGTACAACTCTTTTTGATAACACAGAAAGTACTGAAAATAAAAGGATGCCTTATGTTGCCTATGCATATAACTAGGGTTTAGGAGTATACTGAGTCAAAGGCAAGGTTTATCTGTATCACAGAAAAATACAAACACAACCTATCTTGGAAAATGACCAACTTAATAACTATTTTTTTTCCCTTTTAACATATTGTGAAGAAGGTCTAGAAATTCTAAATTCCAGAGTGGATCAATAGGAATTCAGAATTTGGCTTCAGGAACTGTGATGCTCTAATCTCAGGTATAAAAACAGAGAATGGAGCATTTTATTTCTATGATTTCTTGTGTTTTGCTATTTGTGTAAATGAATTTTTAAAAGCATCTCTGAAGCTTATTTCAGTAGTATTTGCTTCATAATAAAAGAAATAGCTTCAGATATGTTATTCACTGATGAGTATAAACTAGTGAGTATTTATTATCAACACACAGGGAAATGTTTATAAGGTTCAGATGTATTATGGTTACATCCTTGCTACCTATCATGTATGTTTTATCCAAATGGCCAGGGCACAGCTTCATTCTTCACTTATGATAATTGCTTAATATAAAAATCACAGCCTGCAATCTGTGCTGGCAATACACCAATAAATAGTTGTAGAAACTGCTATATGCATTTCTGTGATCACTGATTAACCTTATGGAGGAAATTACTCTGAAGAGATTTTAATCATCCAATTTTGTATCAATCAGAACACTACAATGACTAGTTGATTCAGTTTATGAATTGTTTCAAATGGGAAAAAAAAAGTGAATTATTCTTGTCATGTGAACAACCACTAAATTAAGCCAAGCAGAAAACAAAATAGGTTGATTTATTTATTTATTTATTTTGATAAACAAATTCACTGGTCATTCATGAACATTTGTCTTCAGTTCAGTTCAGTTCAGTCGCTCAGTCATGTCCGACTCTTTGCGACCCCATGTATCGCAGCACGCCTAAAAAAAAAAAAAACTGCACATGTAAATCGAAGATGATCTGTTCTGTGTGGCCACATATATATGTGATAAGCATATATATGTGTAAAAAAACTAAATATTAAAAGTAAAAATAACTAGAAAAATGGTTTACCAAAAATCAAGCTACGTTGAAAAGATTCAAAGGCACCTAGGATCATGGCAGTCAGGAAAGTTCCTTTTATTTATAGAAAAGACAATCTCACTACTCTGCTAAATCACTTTGATGGCTTCCATTTGCATTTATAACAAAATACAGACTCTTAAAAGTTGCATGTAACAACCTAAATGGCATAGCTCTTACCCTCAAGGAGATTATGGTCAAGTTTGGAACACAGGTGTTGCAAATATTCATAAGTATGCAGTTATACATTGTATTATGTTGGATAAAGAAGAATTAAAAGGGAATATGAGAGAGATTGACTTCAACAACTGAAATTAGATTGGTGAGTCAAGGATAATCTCTCTTAGGAAGTGATAGTTAAGATCTGAGTCCAGAAAAGAGCATTGCAGAGGAGGGGAAAGTTTGTGAAAGAGCCTGAGAAAAGAAAGAACTTGAACTGGAGAGGCAGAAAGCTCTTGAAGATGGATGATCCAAAATGAACCCTATAATGTAGTAAGATGACATATGCAGTTTTATTAGTCATGTCATTTTTTGTACCTCAGCATTTCCTCTATGCATTTCATAGTGTTTGGTGTATATTAGGTCACTAGTAAACATTTAATGAAAAAGCACATAAGCAAGTTTAATGGTAACAATAACTAAAAGACAGAAGGGTAATGGTAGAATCTACTGCTTACTATTGTGAGTCATAAATAAGATCACTAATAGAAGGGACTGATCTCAGAACCTGGCACATAGAAAATGCTTGATAATGTGACCTTAAAAAAACAAACACTGAAGCTCCTATTTTTCTCTTGAACTCTTCTAAAGAACTATTTCATGAAATGTTGGATGCCAAACTTTACAACTTTTAGTGAAATAACCCCTATGTAATACCACAACATTCTTACTAATCACTTGAATTGAGTGTGTATCAATTGTATCAATGTGTTTTCCTCTCTGGTTCCTACATGGTTGACAGAGGTAAATGTCTTTCCTTTCTCATCCACACTTCTGATTGTTGGTAAACAGTGAATCATCAATAATAGTTAGGGGGAAAGTGATGGCCTTGAAGCTTGTATCTCCCTTTGAGTATCAAAATGTGCATTATTTTCAGTAGCAAAAGCCAAGTTACAAATCTAGTTTTAAATACAGTTTTGAAGCTATCTCAACTCAATTTTCTTATCTCTGCTCTGGAAAACCAAACCTAGCAATTCTTATATGTGGACATAGAGTCCTTACCTTCTGATTAGGAGCTCTATACTTCAAACCAGGCGATTTGCTATTTCCTTGTTTCTAAATAAAACCATGAAGATTCCTGTTGCTGCAAGAAAATCTGTTTTGGAATTATTATTCTTCATACTTAAATTTCCTGTCAAATTATAAACAAAGTACTCAGAAAGATATATTCATTTTTCTTAGTTATTAGTTTAATGACCCAAATATGATCATATTATCAATTGCTTAGATTCTTCAAAAGCAAAACATTGAATCCCATAGATAAAATCAAAATATGCTCCATGGTTGTTGTGAAATTATATTCTTATAGGTCATTGTATATTTTAATATATAAAATTTTTGTATATTTTATATTTTAACATCCTTAAATACAGCTCTCAAGTTTAATGCCATTAGCTAGACCACACCATTCATGGGAAGGTAAGTTCAGTTTTCTCTGTTGCTTCAGTTTAAACTTGAAACTCCAATAAACATCTTGTAAATGCCTGTTCTTGATTGGAAACACCAAGCAAGGAAATATGGGTGGGTCACTGTGAAATCTTTATTCTTATTAAGAAAATGACATAAAGTCCAATTGCATGGAACTCAGTAGAATCATTTTCATGTATTATCTATAGAGAAATGTTATATTATCACTTATATGTGTAAATATGAATACAACGTTCAGTGTTAAAGATAAGACAAAAAGTGAAGATATACTAGACAAAGCAATGCTTTCATTTTTGTCCAGGGACAGTGATAGTAAATCATTCCATCTCTGGGCATGAGTGCTAGTGATCAGTAATATCCATAGTCTCCATTTCTTCTTGAGCACAGAGATGTCAGTTCTGAATAATGGATTATGAGCTGAAATAATGGCCATATTCAGACCTGTCCTGTTAAACTTTCACCTGAATAGAAAGAATAACAAGGGCCCAAAGGAGGGGGGACCCCAAGATGGGAGTCCTGGATCCCTGAATGACTAATGAGATTACAATCCCTCCTCCCCTCCCCTAAACTCACTCCTCGTGCAAACCTAAATTAAACTGTGAGTGACACATAAGCTGTTGTTGCCTAATTCCATTGCTATTTTGGGGTTTTGATAAAAGATAGATGACTCTGACCAATCCAATGCCCATTTTTTTTCTAGATCACACCGTTGCTGAGTTTAATCAGAATCCATGAATAATAGAACTTCTAGATCCATGGATTCTGTATGAACTAAATAGTGGTAGGACCTTCAAAATATTTTATTATAGAAAGATTAATCATTCCATAGAGCTGCTAGGAGAAAGTTTAAATGGAACTGCATACAAAGTGTTGACATTCATATTTCTGTGTAATGGAAGATCTACTTTCAAGTATTCTAAATATTAGAGTAAAATTAACTCCTTCTGCCCACAAGGAATACTGCTTTCCAAACTATCCTGATGTTTTGTAGCACATGTTTTTCACATATTGTAGTACTCGGAAAATGTCCTATGGAAAAAAGTGATCCCGCAGGGAGCTAGTAATTGGCAGAAGAAGCTCAAATCCAAAATACATGGGTAGGAAAGGCAGAGAGCAGCAGCACCACACAGCTTCAATCAGCAACCTGAAGCATATGGGATCAAAGCGTTTCCTAGAATTTAAGACTTGCTACTTTCAGACTAAATTTTAAGGAAGAGCAAGAGCAAAGACTGGTGCCCTGATGTGAGAAGCAAACATCGTTCCTCAGATTAGACCTCAGAGGAGAACAGTGACGTAGCACACTCAGAGAAAATACAAACTGGGGCAAACCTCTCTCCTAAGCCTCGCACCTTACAGGGTTTTCACTTCCAGTGAAGTGTCTCTTCACTGCTGTATACAGTAATGTAGGAAATAATCTCTAATAAGTGAAACGTCAGTCATTTTCATTAAATTGTTTTGATGTTCACGTTGGGTTCTGGATCGAGGACTCTCCCCTGCTTCCAGGATTAGAGTTCATATTTAGGGCTGAAAGGCCATGTCCAGCAATGCTTCTGTGCATATACTGCTTGTTTCTGCCAGAGTATGCAGCGTAGTCCTTGCACTGCTTGCACAGACTCTTGCATAGCTTCCTTGCACAGCTCTCATCAACAACCACGTCTAAACCCATTTGTTGTCCACTGCCTGTTTCCTCAGCACTATTGTCTATGAAGCACATAATCAGCAAAACATGCACAAGGTATAGAAGGGGCACCAGCAAAGACAGATGCGGATCTGCCTTGATCAATTAAAGAGTACATTTTTAAAGTCACTGCTATCATTGAAAGTGAAAGTCACTCAGTCATGCCCAACTCTTTGCAACCCCCTGGGCTGTATAGTCCATGGGATTCTCCAGGCCAGAATACTGGAGTGGGTAGCCTTTCCCTTCTCCAGGGAATCTTCCTAACTCAGGGATCAAACTCAGGTCTCCCGCATTGCAGGCAGATTCTTTACCCACTGAGCCACAACTGCTACTATTAACCCTCAACAATGTTGTAGACCCCATAAAGGGAACCTAAGCTGGGCACTGTAGTAGTCATCCAGGAAACATGGAAATTCCAGTTGGAAAAGCATCATCTCTGTCTCTTCTTTCTTGATCATCTTCCAAACTAGTAACTATAAGGGGAGAGAAGATGTTTGACAAAGGCCTGCAGAATTCATCTGCCAGACTGTAATATAAATTTACAACCCAATGGTTTTGCTCATACTGCACGTTAGATTTGCCCGTTTGGAGTAAGAATGAGTAACGTGAGCTCACTGTGGACATTGTACAGCCTTCTGACTGCCCATTTTACTGGGCACAATTCAGAAAGAGAATTATTCCTTCACAACTTGGTCCCTGCATGTCAAAGAAAGGCACTGGTCTTTCTCAAATGGGATATGACCAAATTATTGTGGTCTGTTATTAAGTATTCACTATGAAGTCTACAGCTCAGAAGACCAATCTCAAAGAGAAGAATAAAGAAAAGAAACAAAATGAAAAAAGAATAACAAGGAGCACAAGGCATACAGCCCAACAGGTCCATTTTTGTTTGCACCATCCCAAGAAGCCATACTCACAGAAAACTAGTCAACCTAATCACACTAGGACCACAGCCTTGTCTAACTCAATGAAACTAAGCCAAGCCCGTGGGGCAACGCAAGATGGGCGGGTCATGGTGGAGAGGTCTGACAGAATGTGGTCCACTGGAGAAGGGAATGGCAAACCACTTCAGTATTCTTGCCTTGAGAACCCCATGAACAGTATAAAAAGGCAAAATGATAGGATACTGAAAGAGGAACTCCCCAGGTCAGTAGGTGCCCAACACGCTACTGGAGATCAGTGGAGTAATAACTCTAGAAAGAATGATGAGATGGCTGGATGGCATCACTGACTTGATGGACGTGAGTCTGAGTGAACTCCAGGAGTTGGTGATGAACAGGGAGGCCTGGCGTGCTGCGATACATGGGGTCGCAAAGAGTCGGACATGACTGAGCGACTGAACTGAACTGAACTGAAGACAAATGTTCATGAATGACCAGTGAATTTGTTTATCAAAATAAATAAATAAATAAATCAACCTATTTTGTTTTCTGCTTGGCTTAATTTAGTGGTTGTTCACATGACAAGAATAATTCACTTTTTTTTTCCCATTTGAAACAATTCATAAACTGAATCAACTAGTCATTGTAGTGTTCTGATTGATACAAAATTGGATGATTAAAATCTCTTCAGAGTAATTTCCTCCATAAGGTTAATCAGTGATCACAGAAATGCATATAGCAGTTTCTACAACTATTTATTGGTGTATTGCCAGCACAGATTGCAGGCTGTGATTTTTATATTAAGCAATTATCATAAGTGAAGAATGAAGCTGTGCCCTGGCCATTTGGATAAAACATACATGATAGGTAGCAAGGATGTAACCATAATACATCTGAACCTTATAAACATTTCCCTGTGTGTTGATAATAAATACTCACTAGTTTATACTCATCAGTGAATAACATATCTGAAGCTATTTCTTTTATTATGAAGCAAATACTACTGAAATAAGCTTCAGAGATGCTTTTAAAAATTCATTTACATAAATAGCAAAACACAAGAAATCATAGAAATAAAATGCTCCATTCTCTGTTTTTATACCTGAGATTAGAGCATCACAGTTCCTGAAGCCAAATTCTGAATTCCTATTGATCCACTCTGGAATTTAGAATTTCTAGACCTTCTTCACAATATGTTAAAAGGGAAAAAAAATAGTTATTAAGTTGGTCATTTTCCAAGATAGGTTGTGTTTGTATTTTTCTGTGATACAGATAAACCTTGCCTTTGACTCAGTATACTCCTAAACCCTAGTTATATGCATAGGCAACATAAGGCATCCTTTTATTTTCAGTACTTTCTGTGTTATCAAAAAGAGTTGTACTTCTGGAAAACATTTTTTCCATGAAACACAAAATGATCATTAAAGGAAATTCATACAAATGTATGATGTTTATAATTTCCTAAGTATATAAAACCAAATTATCTTAAGTTAAAGATTTGAATATTCCTTTAAGGGGAACTGGACTAAGTAAAGTCTTCTTAAAATGAAATCATTAAAATCTAGGCTGAAGAAACCATGTTCTTCCCTGGTAAATCAATAACAAATGGAAACACTTTTATTTTTCTCAGACATTTGAACTACTTCCAAAATTTGTGTTATCAGTCCCAAAAATTTCCATTGACAATTTTATGACCACAAAATATTTGAATGGTAAATTATGGAGGGGAGAAGGGCAGTTTCCATGGTAATTTCTTGTCCTTAAGTATCTCTTGCTCTTTTATTTCAGTAAGAGTTCCATTGCTGAGCTCCTGAGGATGAATGGAATTCTCAGAATACAACTCCCAACAAGCTCAGCTGAGCCATTACCCCATATTAAGCAAGTAGTGTTGCCAGTAGAATTAGCAGAGTCTACGAATCCTCACTCCCTTCAGTCTTTAGCCAGTTGTAATTTCAAGTTTTGATCATTACCGAGGGGACCTGTCAGTATAAGAAAGGTTATAAACTGTGTATTTCACAAGCTATAAGCAGAAAGCCACCCACATTTCAGAATATTATATTATCCAATGCCTGTGTTTTTTAGTTGTAAGTAGCTTCTAGTTTAATTATAGGGCACAGCTGTTGTAATAAATTCACCTTTTAAAAAACCTGAATTTAAAACTGCAGAGAGAAGATAAAACACACTGGTTCATCCCAAACATCCCAAAAGATGCTTGTTGATTTTATTAATGGATATGATCATATACCTCCTGAAGCAAAATTATATATATATATATGTATATGTATGTTATATGCCATTAAAAACTGCAGATTGTCCTTGACTTAGAAATGGAGTTGTCTTAGTAAACACATCATAAGCTGAAAAATTGAAAATCAAAAGTGCACTTAATACACTTAGAATTCCCTGTAGCTCAGATGGTAAAGAATCTGCCTGCAGTGCAGGAGACCTGGGTTGGGAAGACCTCCTGGAGAAGGAAATGGCAACCCACTCCAGTATTTTTGCCTGGAAAATCCCATGGACAGTGGAGCCTGGCAGGCTACAGTCCATGGGGTCTCAAGAGTCAGACAAAACTGGGCAACTAAACCACCACCAAGCATCCTAGTCTATATTAAACATGCTGAAAACACTTACATCAGCCTACAGTTGAGCAAAAACATCTAACACAAAGACCATTTTATAATAAATATTGAATATCACACATAGGCTTTTTTTTTAATAGTGTCTTGAATGTGAAAAAACAGAATGGTTGTTTGGGTACAGGATGGTTTGTAGTATATTGGTTATTTACTCTTGTGATCTCATGACTAACTGGGAGATGTTGGCTCACTGCTGCTTCCAGCATCTCTAGAGTATACAATGAAGTCACTCAATCGTGTCCGACTCTTTGTGACCCCATAGACTGTAGCCTATCAGGCTCCTCCGTCCATGGGATTTTCCAGGCAAGAGTGCTGGAGTGGATTGCCATTTCCTTCTCCAGGGGATATTCCCAACCCCGGAACTGAACCCAGGTGTCCCACATTGCAGGCAGATCACTAGCCAAAGACAAGATAAAAATTCAGAGTTTAAAGTATGTTTCTGCTGAATGTGTATCACTTTTGCATCATTATAAAAAAGTCAAAAATTGGAAGTCAAATCATCTAAAGTCAGGGAGGGACCATTGTCTATTATTTTTAATTTTTGGTCTTATGGGCTCATTTTACTGACTTGGTATGAATCATAATTTTAGCATTTGTTTTGAGAAATTTGTTTTTGTTATATTCAAATATTATATTATAAAAATAGCTACCCTTTCCTTTATTACTAACAAATGTAGAATTTATATCAGAATATTTTCTAAATGCATTGAGATGATCACATTTTTTCTCTTTTACCCTATCATTATGATCAAATTATGTTAATAGATTTCAAAATATTGGAAATATTCTGTCAGTCAGAATATCCTAGATTATGTTGTAGTAACAAAGTTCCTTCTGCCTCCATGATTTGAAGCAGGCTTTCTCACACTTATCGCTATATACCTTTTGTATCTCCATGATTTGAAGCAGGCTTTCTCACGCTTATCGCTATATACAGTTTGGTTTGGGTGATTCTTCATTGTCGGTTGTTGTTCTGTGCCAGGTAGAACGTTTATCAGCATCACTGGCCTCTACCCACTATATGCTGTTAGCACACACACACCATCTAAGTTGTGGCAACTAAAAGTTGCCAGACGTTGCCAAATCTCCTTTGGTGGCAAGATAAGGGATGGGGGAGTGATTGCTCCCAGTTGAAAACCATTGCTTTAAAACAGTGCATGTCCATCAAAAATCAGGTAGACACTCTTCTTTTTTTTTTTAACTTTTTTTTTTTTC
>SJYX01010015.1:406595-430518 GCA_006410675.1 Oreotragus oreotragus | reverse complement strand
GTGTCCGACTCTGTGTGACCCCATAGACGGCAGCCCACCAGGCTCCCCCATCCCTGGGATTCTCCAGGCAAGAATACTGGAGTGGGTTGCCATTTCCTTCTCCAATGCATGAAAGAGAAAAGTGAAAGTGAAGTCGCTCAGTCTGTCCGACTGTTAGCGACCCCATGGACTGCAGCCCACCAGGCTACTCCGTCCATTGGATTTTCCAGGCAAGAGTACTGGGGTGGGGTGCCATTGCCTTCCCCGAGGAAAACATCTACTTCTGCTTTATTGACTATGTCAAAGCCTTTGACTGTGTGAATCACAAAAAGCTGTGGAAAATTCTTAAAGAGATGAGATCACCAGACCACCTGACCTGCTTCCTGAGAAATCTGTATGCAGGTCAAGAAGCAATAGTTAGAACTGGACATGGAACAACAGACTGGTTCCACGTCAGGAAAGGAGTATGTCAAGGCTGTATATTGTCACCCTGTTTATTTAACTTATATACAGTATAATAAGTTAAATAAGTCATGACAAATGCTGGACTTGATGAAGCACAAACTGGAATTGAAAATGTAGGGAGAAATATCAGTAACCTCAGATATTCAGATGACACCACCCTTATGGCCAAAAGTGAAGAAGAACTAAAGAGCTTCTTAATGAAAGTGAGGGAGGAAAGTGAAAAAGTTGGCTTAAAACTCAACATTCAGAAAACGAAGATCACGACATCTTGTCCCATCACTTCTTGGTAAATAGGTGGGGAAACAGTGGAAACAGTGGCTGACTTTATTTTGGGGGGCTCCAGAATCATTGGAGATGATGACTGTAGCCATGACATTAAAAGACACTTGCTTCTTACAAGAAAAGTTATGACCAACTTAGACAGCATATTAAACAGCAGAGACATTACTTAGCCAACAAAGGTCCCTCTAGTCAAAGCTATGGTTTTTCCAGTAGTCAAGTATGGATGTGAGAATTGGACTATAAAAAAAGCTGAGCACCGAAGAATTGATGCTTGAATTGTCTTTGGAGAAGACTCTTGAGAGTCCCTTGGACAGTAGGGAGATCCAACCAGTCCATCCTAAAGGAAAGCAGTCCTGAGTATTCTTTGGAAGGACTGATGCTGAAGCTGAAACTCCAATACGTTGGCCCCCTGATGTGAAGAACTAACTCATCTGAAAAGACCTTGATGCTGGGAAAGATTGATTGAGGGAGCAGAAGGGGATGACAGAGGATGAGATGCTTGGATGGCATCACCGACTCGATGGACATGAGTTTGTGCAAGCTCTGGCAGTTTGTGATGGACAGGGAAGCCTGGCGTGCTGCTTTCTATGGGGTCACAAAGAGTCAGACACTATTGAGCAACTGAACTGAACTGATAAGAAAAATAAATAACATCCCCCACAGTTTTGGAAGTTGAAAAACAGAAAATATTATCACTTTATCTCTTCAATTTTTAGTAAATATAAACTATTTTTATCCATTAGTATTCCTTTTTGCATGAGTTATCTTTACTTATCCTTTGCCCATTTTCATATGAAGTTCTCTATAGAGGCCTATGCCATGGCATTGTGTTATCTTCAGACCTGTTATTTTCTCTCATCACACCATTTTGCCTACAGCAAAAAGTTGATTAGTATTTATAGAATCACTGATCTTTATGAGATTAATTCACATAATCTCCTACTTTTATAGACTGCTAGGACATGATGTTTGGCTAGGACTTGAGTTTGAAACCAAGTTCAAATACCAAGTGAGCTAAAGGACCTTGGGTGAGTCACTTTACTCCTTAAGGTTTATTTTTCTGTAAAATGTGCAAAATAATTTTTACCTTATGACATTGGCGAACATAGTACCAATATACTAAATGCTCAGTGTAAACTTCGTTATTGTTCATACCGTTGTTGGTCTTTTTATTGTTAAGTATGATGACAGTGAGTTTTAAGAGAGCAATGTGATTTGTTAACTAATTTTCATCAGGGATCTTCTTGTACTTTTGTGAATCTTTTGTGCTTTATTCCTTTATTTTTTACAGGCAGCACCTAACTTCAAAAGATGAATTCTAATAAAATAAAATTTTTAAAGGAGTGAGGCTTCATATAATATCTCAGACTCTACTAAGTAAGACAGCCATTTTTGACTGGGTGTATAGTTGACTGGTATATAACTGTAACATCTTACAACCTAGCAGAGTTTCTGATTGCCCAGAGGCTCAGGGGCATGTGTAGAAATGTCAGTTTGACAAGCTTAGTGATACCAAAACAAACACATGAACAAATAGGAAAGCAAACAAAGAATTCTAAGATTTAAGATGACTAGGACTTTGTTATTAACCAAAATTGAAAGGCTTCTTATTTCCCTGAGATGAAGAAAGAATAAACCAAATATATATTTGTGAGACTTACATACCTCAAATTAATGTTCCTCCTAACCATTGTATCCTAGTTCTTTTTAAAAACTTAGGGAGAGAATAGTGGCCAGATAGGAGATTTTAGTCCTTTAGGCGCTCACAATATATTGAAAGTAGATTTTTAAGTGAAAGCACACAAATGAATAAAAATATAAAAGTAAACTGTTATTGGTACTAAGAAGTAAATCAATGAAGGGCTGAGACAGAGGACCTGCAGAGGACCATCCATAGGTAGAAGTTTGGAAGGAATTGCGGGAAGGCCAGTGAGATCTCCCATAGGGCTACAGAAGCAGATAAACCAAATCTTACACGGCCTCTGAGAAAGGAGCTGGATTTCACCTCAACTGCAACAGGGCAGTTGTGAAAGGCTTTAATCAGGGAATGCCATCATATAGGGATACTTCAAGGGACATCATGACTATATTCAAGTAGCAAGATGAAAGAAGACTTAAGTAGCGTTATTAGCTGGAGGCCTTCCCAAGGGAAAAGGGATTCCCTTAGTAGAAAAGTGTGAAGTAGCACTTTCCTAGCTTAGTCCTGAATTATAAAAATTTGAACTGGATTATACATCTATGAGTCATATACACTAGATGAAATTAATCTTTTTTTTTTCATGATAGGTAAAGATATGTGTTGATAAGGAAAATGAAAAAATGAGGAGACTAGGAGAATGCAGAGAAAGACCAGTCAAGGGCAAAATGAAGGGAACTCATGAAATTCTATATAGCTGGAAAATCCTAAAGTTAAAATAAAAATATGCATAATTAAAAATAAAATGAATAAAATGAAAATTATCAATGAAGTAATCTGAAATCTATAGGAAAGTTGACAGTGAATTTTGGTTATTCTCAAATCAAAAGATGAAAAGCTAGGAATCTAGAATATATGAGGTTATAGGAATATGTAAGTAATAATCCACAGAGGAGAAATTCTTCTTCAGTACCAAAAAAATTAACTGAGCCACATATACATTTTTATTACTTTTTTGCCTCTAAATTGGGAGAAGGCAATGGCACCCCACTCCAGTACTCTTGCCTTGAAAATCCCATGGACGGAGGAGCCTGGTAGAGTGTGTGTGTGTGTGCATGTGTGTATGTGTGTGTTGTGCGACCCCATGGATTGTAGTCTGCTGGGCTCTTCTGTCCATGGGATTCTCCAGGCAAGAATACTGGAGTGGATTGCCATACCCTCCTCCAAAGGATCTTCCTGACCCAGGGATTAAACCTGTGTCTCTTGCATCTCCTGCGTTGGCAAGTGGGTTCTTTGCCACTAGTGCTACCTGGGAAGCCCATATAGCCATCACTTATTTCTATTAATTGTCAACATTCTTCCACTCTTATTATCTACACCTCTACCCACTTTCCATACCATATTGATTGCTATTGCTTCTTGCAATTTGAGAGTTTTTAATGTGTTTTATGCTTTATGCAATGTTAATTCTTAATAAGGGGATATTATTATTATAATTAGGAGATATTATCCAACATTTGTATGGCTAATATTAACTTGATAGGTTTGGTAGTAATCGAGGCAAGCAGAAAAAATCCTTTTTATCTTGCTTGTGTTTTATCTTGGTTAAACTCGGTGATTAAATGGTTTGTGTCTCTAGGAAGTGTCCTGGAATAGGAGGGTTTAAAGATCAGGCTTCTAGCACTATGCTCCTAACTGTCCTTGTGACCTTACCTGCTCTGGACTCAGTTTTCTCATTTGTAACTTGAGACCACTGAATGAACCTCCAAAGTGGGTTCTTACTCCCAAGTAGTTTATACATATTTTTCTTTACCAAGCAATGACCTTCATACTCCTAATTATCCATCTGGAGCATAATTCACAGTTTCCATTCTTTGTTCCATCCAAGGCAATTCAATTCAACAAATACTTATGGAGGATTATGTGCCAGGCACAGTTCTTGGTACTAAAGATAGAGAAGTGAGCAAAACTGACTCAAATCTCTGCCTTACCAAGCTTACATTCTAATGAGGTGTCACAGAATTTTAAAAAAATAATTAAAATACATAATAGTAAGCAATATGTTAGATACTGATAAGTTCTAAAAAAAAATAAAAAGCAGAAAGAAAAGTGTGAAGTATATATGGGGGGAGGAGTGAGAAGTAAGGGTGCAAGTTGAGATGGGATGAAATTTAGACAGGATGGTCAAAAAGGGTCTCAGTTTAGAAGTTAAATTTGGAATCAAGATCTGAAAAGAATGAGGAAGCTAGCCATGTGGCTATCTAGGAGAAGAGCTTTCCAGGCAGAGGGGACATTAATCACAAAAATCCCATGTCAGAGTCTGCCTGCTGGTTTGGGGTTTTGTGGTTTTGGTGTTTTTCTTAATTTTTATTTTTGCCTGTGCTGGATCTTGATCGCTATGCACAGGCTTTCCCTAGTTGCAGAGGGAAGGAGCTACTCTGTAGTTGCCCTGCAAGTGCTTCTCATTCTCTCAGGCTCTAGGGCCCAGGCTCAGGAGTTGTGGTTCTTGGGCCCTGAGGCATGTGGAATCTTCTTGGAGGAGGGATTGAATCTGTGTGTCCTCTGCACTGCTGAGCGGATTCATAACCACTGGACCACCAGTGAAGTCCCTGCTGTTTTAAGAGTGCTGTAAAGAGGTGAGTGTGGCCAGAACTCAGTGCACACTGAGAGGGAAGGCATTGGGAGTGGCCTGCAAGTTGTCAAGGGCCTCATAAATCATATTATGACATTGGATTTTACTCTGAATCAGATGGAACATCTTTGAGGTTAAAACTCACTAAAAGGATCTGATTTCTCTTTTAACAAGGTCAGAAGTCTGGCTAAGAGACCAGAAATGAGAAGACTAGTTAAGCTACTGCCATAATCTAGGTTAGACATGAGAGTAGCCTATTGGTAGTGAGGATAGTGAAAAAAGATTAGATTCTGACTCTGTTTTGAAGGTAGGGCTGACAAGATTTGCTGACAGATTTGCTCTGAGGAGTGAAAAACAGAGAGGAGGCAAGGGCGATACCAAAGTTTTCTTTGCTTTTTTTTTTTTCCCAGGGTACCTGAAAGCATTAAACTGTGTTTAACAGAGAGAGAAGAGGCTGGTGGGGTGTTTGCAGGTGTAATAGCACTTAAATACCACCTCTAATACATATATAATCCATAAATGTCCAGCAGACCCTTCTCTGTCTCTCTCCACCTGCCTCACTGTTTCTCTGCTTCACCATTTCTCTCACATGTGCAATTGTGAATGTATCTGGTATATAAAATATCAGGCAGGAAATTATGTCTAGGCACATTCTGCAAGTAATGAAAAAGAAACTTTCCTTGTCCTTGCCTTCTAATATCACATCATATTGTATGACTTTTCAGATTTTCTCTTAAACTGCATAAAGTTTCAATATTGGAATGAATCATAAAGAATATCTTGTTTACTTTTTTACATTATAGATATGGACACTTGGCTCAAATAAGCTAGGTAACTCACGTATGGGACAGGAAAGAGGAGAAATAAATAGCATGACTTTCTCAAAAGCAAGGAATAAAGATATGACCATAAGAGGAGCAATTATGTGAGTAAATGACATAGTTTTAAATCCCAAAAAAGAAAACAAATGACAGAGTACAGACAAAAATGTTATATACTTGCCCAGAGAGGAAAAGTGAGTGGTATCAAAGTCAATAATTTTGACTTGATGGCAAAATAGACAATTCATTGTGTAAAACTTTTGTTAAGAGCTTTTCAACTCAATAGTTAAAAAGAAAAAAAGAGACACTAATCTGTGATTTCTTCTTGTTAAAACCTTTTAGGACTGTTCCAAATTTACAGAAATTAAAATAGAACACTCACACAACTTTTGGCCTTCTACCACCAATAGAAATGGTTTCTGAAAAAAAAGTACCCACTTTCTATTTTGTTTGAAAATTCAGACTTGCATAAACCTAATCAACTTTTAAACAAACTAACTTGGAGCAGAACAAAAATAAAAACATTCCTCTTAGGTAGCTTTTTATCTCATTTTAAAATATTTTTAATGTCATTTTGTTTGACTTTCTAAAGTTTAATGATAACTTCAAAAAATATGTTGTAACAAAACTCAAGGGTGATAATTTTATTATCTCCTTGGTTAGTTTTAGTTTTTATGTGCATTTTACATTAATAAGCATACAGATACAA
Organism: Oreotragus oreotragus; assembly: GCA_006410675.1. Taxonomy (NCBI): domain Eukaryota; kingdom Metazoa; phylum Chordata; class Mammalia; order Artiodactyla; family Bovidae; genus Oreotragus; species Oreotragus oreotragus. The sequence goes on along the minus strand of SJYX01010015.1, from coordinate 423,994 downwards.
ATGTAAGTAAAGGGTTATATAAATATTTCCCCCTTAAAATGTACATATATGCATGAAGAAAAAACCTGTTCATCTTAAGCCAGAAACCATGCATGCCTAGCTAGAACCTGCAGAGTGATGCAGAAAATAGTTCTTAGCTATTGCATTATTTAATGGTTAAAAAAAAAGTACAGAAGAAAATCTTGGTTTATACTTAGCCTTTCTGAGTTTTATATGTCTTATCATATTTGCTTATAATGAGGAAATGAGATAATGCCTTTGAGAGCTCCCTGATACACTATGACAACCCTATCATATTAGTACGCTGCTGCTGCTGCTGCTGCTGCTGCTAAGTTGCTTCAGTCGTGTCCGACTCTGTGCGACCCCACAGATGGCAGCCCACCAGGCTCCCCTGTCCCTGGGATTCTCCAGGCAAGAACTCTGGAGTGGGTATCCATTTCCTTCTCCAATGCATGAAAGTGAAAAGTGAAAGGGCAGTCACTCAGTTGTGTCCGACTCTTAGCGACCCCATGGACTGCAGCCCACCAGGGTTGGGGATTTTCCAGGCAAGAGTACTGGAGTGGGGTGCCATTGCTTTCTCCGATGTTAGTATGACCATTCAGAAAACAGCATCAAACTTATCTTTTCCCTAATGAGAAAAGACTATATCCTTGAGTCGATCAAAGAAGGAAAGAGTGCTTCTGTGTTCTTTAAATAAAATCTGTGTCTCTGTGCTTGACATTTTAAAGAAGTAGGCCACATCCTGTGTGCTAGAATAGAAATATGTTGAGTTTTTCTACAGTTCCTAAAATTAAATGCTATTTCACTACTGTAGTTATTTTACTGTTTATTAATGCACATGGGTATTTATTGGTACAGCACTCCTTTCTAAAAGCCTTTCTAAAAAGCCTGAGTCCTGGACTCAGCACTTGTCGAGGTGGGTGCCGGAGAAACGAAACTTTTTTTTTTTTTTTTTTTGAGCTTCCATTTTACTTTACTTTACTTTACAGTACTCTATTGGTTTTGGCATACATTGACATAAATCTGCCACGGGTGTAACGAACTTTTTTAACCTGAGAGCCAGCAATTGACACTGTGGAATCACTCATTTTAATTTAGTTACATTTTATTGAATTCCAATGGGGAAAGTCCAAGGGGGCAAAGATTCAAAGCTCATATGCAGTGGAACTTTCTTCCAAAACCACTGGAAAACAATTTAAAAAGTAGTTTCCAAAATAGCCCTATAAATCATGGGACAGTTATAATAATGCTCTTTCACATCTTGCAAACACACATACAGTTTCAGAGGAACACGTCGAACCATCTCCACGTCCAATTAACATCCTTCAAAAACAAAGCCAACATGGCTTTATGTCATGAATCATTCTGGAAAACATAAATTTTCCTGCTGATGGCCACATTAGGACACCCTTTAGATTTTATTTTAGCATTAAATTTTGTTTTGTTATTAAAAGATACTTCAATCTTCGTTCAGGTATGCATCTAAGTTTTTGTATAGTCATTATAATTGATCACCTTCCAAGTATCCTTGTACATGACCAGACAGCCACTTGTTTACTAAGACCTATTTGTTCGTCCTAAGGAATTTATTATGACTGTTCTCTCCTCCTACCCTAGCTGTCCTATTGGAAATGCTCACCTGATGGCTAATACTCTTCCTAAGTTTGATGAACTTTAGCTTTTGGGATCACACAGAGTTGGACACGACTGAAGTGACTTAGCAGCAGCAGCAGCAGCAGCAGCAGCAGCAGCACCTTTGACTCAATTTGTGCTATTTTTAACTTCATTACATTTGAATTCTGTTTCTTAAGTTGACAATCTAAAATTTAAAGACCTTATAAATGTTTGAAAAATCTGAATCATGCTTTGATTATTTTTTCTGTTGCTTTCATTATTTATGAAGTTTTCTAAAACTTAGAACAATGTGAAATTTTAAAAAAATCATTTAGGAAGAAAGTTCAAGGTGTTACTCTAACTTAATTCTTTATTAGAAAGAAAAGCAATGACTGAAGAATGATATTTACATTTTGTTCTTAAAGATCAAGCCTAAAATTCTGCAATCTCCAAAACAGTTCCTTTCAGCTGTCTGTTTTGGTGCCTATCAAGCTAATAGAATATTCTTCCTATTGTTAATATCCTTTGCTTTAATATGGTCCTAAAGTATTGTTTCTTCTATTAATATTGTTTCTTATTTCTTAATGTTTCTTAAAAAGATTATTTCTTATTTTAACTTTTTAGGGCATTTTTATTTACTGTTTTGTTATCCTCAGATATAAGTATGTTGTTCCAAAGATAACAATTAAAATTTTAGGATTCTTTCCTCCCCTTTATCATAATTTAAAAAAAGGGAGTTGTTCCTCAACTTGGAACTCATTTTCCTCTAAGTAGCAGTGATGTGTTCAGCATCCTTCTTATTCTTCTTTTATTTAATAGGTGGGGAGAAATTTCTGCACATTTATATAATCAATACTTCAAGCATTTATGCAGATTCTCTTATATAAGAATATTCTCCACATTTAACCCTCTGCTATATTCTTTCTTCTGTCTCTCATGATTTTAAGAAAGAAATAAGATGGAGTAAATTGTCTCAGCAATCAGAAATCATTCCTCAAACAATCTATCCAAATATCATTTGCGAGGCGTTCTACACAAATGACAACTCCTCTGCTTACTCATGGAGCTGTGTAGACTATGCCTGTGATTTTCCTACAAGTTTTCAGGCACAGTGCCTTTATCTCAGAGAAATTCAAGCAGTTATGGCACTTTAAGGTGAGGAATGAGGAGTGCAGGGCCATGGGATAGTTTTGTTCTTCCTTTCTGATCAGGTTTCCCTCATGGCTCTTCGCTGAGACAGTACTAACAAATACTGCTATTGTCACCTGCTGGCTAACTGGAGGAAACATTACACATCTCACAAAACATCTTTTGAAGTATCCATTCAAAACGGATGCAAGAATCACGAAAATATGGAAAGAAATAAGATGGTCAAGACTAGGAGTTTCGGGAGTTCCTGGTGGTTCAGTGGCTAAGATCCCAGTGCAGGAGATCTGGGTTCGATCCATAGTCAGGGAACTGGATACCAGATGCTGCAACTAACAGTCGCATGCCCCAGCTAAAGATCCTGGGTACAAAAATAAGACCTGGCACAGCCAAATAAATAAATAAATATTTTAAAAGATTAGGAGCTAGGGTTTTATTTTCCTTCATTTGCTGATATTATTGACAGTTATATTTGATATTTAAGGAGGTAGACTAGTGATCTGCATAGTTGTCCAAAAGAGAAAATTAGCACTTAATTGAAACCTATGGTACTCATGCTTACTTGAAAAGCATGTGCATAGATATTTCCCCCTCTCATTTTGTTATGTTTTAAAATTAAACCAACATGTAAATTCAAGTTCGTACACACATATGCACACACATGCACATAGAGTGATATGCTGGAGACAGACACGTTGGCCTGAAAGAGCCATTTGTGTACATTTCTTCTCAACTCCAGCTCAGGGACTTTAAGTTGATAGCTTGAAATTGGCTATGCTGGCCTATTTACTGCACAAAAATTGGCAAATGCTACAAATTAGTTTGTTTTGAGGTTTTTGTAGAGCCAATTGTTAAACATTAAACAGCATATCACTGCCATAACCGGGCATGCTTTCCTCAAATTTCCATGACCATTTCAGGATTCTTCACATTTATCTAAAATATCATTGCAGAGTCATTCAATGGAGGTTTAATCCCTATATAGATTTTTTTCCCAGTTTCTGTCCCTTGGGTGGCAACATGCACCACAGTACATAAAGAAGTAACTCTGGCTTTGTATTGAAAGACGTTGTTAATCTCTGGTCTATCTTTTTGCCTCTTTGACCTTGAGAAAGTCGCGTAAACTCATTGAGCCAAAAATTCTTCCTCTTTAAAATGGGGATAATATACTACCATAGGGAATAAGTGAGCTGAGGTAGGTAATACGTGCAGCCATGTCTGACAACAGAGTCAGGCTGAGTCAGTGGGAGCCAACCCCACTTAGTGTCAGTGTTGGAGGGTCTTCAAGATATGTTTTACTTCTTAATGGCCTGAAACCAAAAATCTATGAGTTGAATGAGGTCTTGGGAAAAGACCTGATAGAGAGGTCTTTTCATAGAGAAAATCATTGACATTAAACAAGTTACCTAAGGTCAGGTCTCCTGAACCCTAATAGAGTTCACTCGAATTCTCTACTCTCCTATAGTACCATTTCCTGGCCTCTGCATAGGTCCTGTAACTATTTCTTCTCTCAGTTTCCTCTCTTCTATCCTTCTCTTCTTTCTTTACTTTTCTCCATATTTTTTTCAATTCAGTTTAATCTCATTTTGGTTTCATTGTTGTTCTGATGCCTTGGGGAATGTAGGTTACTTGGCTAAAATTTAGACCCTCTGCAAAAGCACGTTTTACTTGAACAGTGAAACCATGTATGCTGAAAGACACTAAAGGCAAAAGTCAGATGAACAGAAGAGATGTGAGCAGATCAGGTAGTCCATGGAAGATGACCCATGGGAAAAAGGAGCTATTTAGTAGGTGACTGACTCCGTGGGATCAGAAAAAAGGAAAATCCTATTTCCTGAGAGTCTATTCTATTCCAGATGCTATGCTAGCAATTCCATGATTTGATTAACTTTTAGATATTGTATTCCCTATTTTACAGAATAAAAAAAAATAATACTTAGGGATATTAAGCTATCTTGCCCAAAGTCACACAATCAGTTCAAGGTGGCATTATAATTCAAAACCAAGGTGCCTAGCCAATGCCCTTTTTTCCAAAATTAATTTGCAAAATCACATGCCCCAGCTATATTCATTCAACTATATGCTCCCACTATATTCATTTTTCATGATTTGAAACTGGGCTTTGTAAGAAATATACCCTGTTGAGTTCTATCTAATTAAATAAACATGGTTTAGAATCTGTGGGAATTAGTTTCTATTTCCAAGGAATGTCTTCATTTTAAGAGATTATGCAAACCATCTAAGTCACTAAGACCACAAGTATCTTTACTTCAAGTAACACATACAAATGTACACAGTGTATTCTCCTGAATTTTGGTTTTGCTATGAGATAAAAATCAAAACCAGAAAATATTCTGAAAGCAATAGAGAAAGTGCCACTGAGTGATTCAAAGGTCAGATGAAGGAAAGTTGGAAGGCACTGATGACAAACTGCACCTACTTTACAGTATTGTCCAGGCTCAATCCAGGCAAAGTTGGTCTCATAGAGCAGGTGACCCATATACAGCCCCATTCAAGCCCATCTGGAAGAGTTCACATGGTAAAGTAGATGAAAGGTTTTGGAAAACCATGAGCTTCTGAAGAAAATAAAAGATCACAATGCAGCCTGGTTTTCAGAAGTCACCAGTGGGATGACTCATTATGAGATCAGAAGTGCGATTCATAAAGGACAGCTGTCAACAATGGGATTTCTTTATGCCTCCTTGGCACAGAAAGCACCTCACTTCTACTTGTGCTGTGGTCTCCTCAGTAATAGGAAACATAGTTTTATATGCACTGCTGCTGCTGCTACTGCTGCAAAGTCGCTTCAGTCGTGTCCAACTCTGCAACCCCATAGACGGCTGCCCACCAGGCTCCCCCGTCCCTGGGATTCTCCAGGCAAGAACACTGGAGTGGGTTGCCATTTCCTTCTCCAATGCATGAAAGTGAAAAATGAAAGGGAAGTCGCTCAGTCGTGTCCGACTCTTTGTAACCCCATGAACTGCAGCCCACCAGGCTCCTCCGTCCATGAGACTTTCCAGGCAAGACTACTGGAGTGGGTTGCCATTGCCGTCTCCGATATGCGTTGCTAATGTGTGATTAAATTACCCTTAAAGGACTTAGAAATCATCTAAGGAGGGTCATCTATGTGCTTGATCTGGTCCTGAGAATGGCTTATGGAGAGGAAAGATTAGTGAAGGGAAAAGCATGTTATGTTCTTTTTTTACTTCATATACTGAGAGGCATTTAAGTGTAAGTTTCTGTTTTGATTGAGACCTATTGGAACATGATGGTATGTTTTACATCAGGGAAATAGGCTCAGAATATATAATGTTATGAGCTGAAAACCAATAAAAAATACTGTAACAATAATAAAGGAAGCTGTTGTTTATTGTATAATTATTTAGAGCCTGGTACATGGTAAATATCGGAGATGGTGATGAGTAGGAAGATGATGATTGTGATGGTGATGGCAGTGATGGTAGTATTTATGACGTGATGGTGCTGATGATGCTGGTGATGAAAATGGTAATGAAAACAGTGTGCTAGGTATTATGCTTAGCACTTCATTGAATTATGTCATTAGATGCTTGAGAATTCTATGCAGCAGATAGAATTCTGTTCTACAAATGAGTAACTTATCTAGTACCACACAGCTGGGAAATAGTGAAATCAGGGTCTCTAAAGTCCTGTGTCTTTGTTACCATTCTCTATATTTAAAGGCCATTCTTAAAGCACCTGCTTTGGCTGGATAGTGAGGGCTAAAGAAAAACGCAAAGCAGAAATTTTCTGCTTCTTGCTTTTCTTCTCTCAGATTGGGATATTGAAACTTTAACCATTGCCTGTGATAATTATGCATGCATGTACATACATATAACTGTCTTCAAGTAGAATAGGATACTTTTTACAGTGACTGAAAATGCATTAATTTGGTATAAACAGTCAAAAAGAGATGTTGTTTTTGATGAAAATTACCATGCAGCCTATGAAGCAAGGAGAAAAAGTTCCCAGAGATTTTGCTCTGCAGACATTAACTATACCTGCCAACCCAAAGTAGTCTACATGCACGCCCAATAAACAACAGAGTAATGCATCAGTCATTTAGTCCACACTCACACAAACCTTAAAAAGTAGGATCCTTTCCTATGAAAATCTTCTTGATGTTATGTTTGCTTATAGTTTGCAAATGAGATAATCATAATTCTTGTGTGGAATTTTCACCACTGTCAGAGATCTATTTATCTGATTTTGAAGCATAATACCATATCTACTTTAAACATGCACTTAACTGACAAGTACATTGCACACTTAAAAGAAATTTAGTTTCCTAGTAAACATATCTCTAATGTAAGGAAATATTCCATGTAGATATAGGAAATATTTATTGAGAAAAAAGAGTAGTTTTTACACTGCTGCTGCTGCTGCTGCTAAGTTACTTCAGTCATGTCCGACTCTGCTACCCCATAGACAGCAGCCCACCAGGCTCCCCTGTCCCTGGGATTCTCCAGGCGAGAACACTGGAGTGGGTTGCCATTTCCTTCTCCAATGCAGGAAAGTGAAAAGTGAAAGTGAAGCTGCTCAGTCGGGCCAACTCTTAGTGACCCCATGGACTGCAGCCTACCAGGCTCCTCCATCCATGGGATTTTCCAGGCAAGAGTACTGGAGTGGGTTGCCTTTGCCTTCTCCAGTTTTTACACAGAGCAGGCATCATTGGTTTTTATGAAAAAATAGTATTTAGTTTATTGCTAAAATAAAAGTGCTGCTTGTAAAAAGTTGTGTAATTTCTATTCTCTACCTGCTAGGAAGCCATCACAAATGTCTCAAGAGATTGTACTTTTCAGATCTAATAATAAAGCCATATGTGAAGTTCATGATTAGTTAAGTATTAGTTGGTACAGCTTTCTAATTTTATCAAATAGACTGTAGTTCTGTAAACTAGAATGAAAGCCACTTAAACTACATTTAATAATACACAGAATCAGTGATGCTTTTTCATCCCTAAAATCTCTGGATAAGAGGGAAAACTCATATGGGGATACATAGAAAATTTGCTTCTCATTTGCAACAATAATGATAATAAAAATTATAATTAACATTTACTGAGTTTTAGTTACAGGCATTATCTTAAATACTTAAGAGGGATTCTCACTTAAGCTGTAAGATGAAACTATGAGATAGGTCAGGAAGAGGAAGCACAGAGAGGCTAAATGACTTGCCTTTGCTTACACAGCTTAGAGTGGCAGAGAAAGCCTTTAAATCCAGAGCAAGTCCAACTCCTTCAGCCAATATACAAAAGAGCAGAAGCCAAAACAGTAATGCTATCTAAGATATAACCAACTGCCATCTTTTGAGTTCCAGATGCTCAGGGAGTAAAATACAATATGATATTAATCATGTAATACAGACTGCTGCTGCTGCTGCTGCTGCTGCTAAGTCGCTTCAGTCATGTCCAACTCTGTGCGACCCCATAGACAGCAGCCCGCCAGGCTCCTCCGTCCCTGGGATTCTCTAGGCAAGAACACTGGAGTGGGTTGCCATTTCCTTCTCCAAGGCATGAATGTGAAACTGAAAGTGAAGTCGCTCAGTCCTGTCCAACTCTTAGCGACCCCATGGACTGCAGCCTACCAGGCTCCTCCGTCCATGGGATTATCCAGGCAAAAGTACTAGAGTGGGGAGCCATTGCCCTCTCTGCAGACTGACTTGGATCCTAATCTAGAAACTGTCATTTGTTAGTTTTGTGGTGTTTGGTGCATTATTTAAGTCTCCTTTCGTTAATGATTAAATGATGATAATAGTACCTCATGGAGTTATTGTGAGAATTTTAAAAGCTAAATCCCATGGAACTAACCTGAAAGTTGTGTATTAGTATGATTATTCCTGGTGCTGCTATCTATAAGACCTTAAGTGTTAACCATACTACAGAAGGGGTGGATTCTTATACACGTTGTTAGCAGTGAGTACTTGAAGGAGAGATAAAGTGGAGATGGACAAAGGAAAGAGAGTGCACTCTAGGAAGTGGAATCAAAGCTGTAGATGTGAGAAAATTCTTGATGTCAGGAGAAATGATAAATAAATTCAGCTGACAGGACAAAGGATTCAACAGAAGATAAAATAGGAATGGTATTGCATAGTCTATTGAATATAATGTTATATTTCAAAGTACAAAATAAATGCACTCCTCATATTTGATTCTGATACTGTTCTCATCCTTTATGTAAACACTATCTTATTTAAGTGTGAAAAATCTTTCTTTTGGGTTAGTAATAATCCTGAGTGTATTAACTCTCTGTGTAACTACTCTTATTGTCTTATCTCCTGGGATGTTTGTTAAAAATAGAGATGGCTGGCCTTCTCTAAATTGAGAGTAGAATCCAGAAATCTATGTATTTACTATCACTGGCAGGTAACTCTTACCATTATAAAGCTTTGGAAATGCTACTATAATCCACCCCTAGGACTGCTGTCAAAACAATCTTTGCAAAACAAATAATTTGCATCTCAGTTAAAGCAGCAATACTTGGGCAGAACATCCAAGATTGTTCACTGTCTGTTCATACCTACCTTTGAAATCACTCTCCCCGACGCATCCTGGAATTTAGCCATACCCTGCTGTACCATATCTCTGTTTATTCATGCATTATATGTCTCTTGGCTTGATGCCCCCCTATCTTTGCTTTCTTACCTAGAAAACTGACACATTTTAAAGGCTCAGTTTCAATGTCACCCATCCTATTGTAACCATCATGCATCCTGCTAAGGAGAGTTTTGCCCCCTTTCCTGACCTCCATTACACTTTGCAAAAACATTGGTTGTACTTCATTAGTATATATGTTCAGTTTCTGAAAGGGCCTAGACTCTTTTATTTATCTTGTAGCTCCTCAGTGCTTAGAATAGGGCTTAGTAAGAAGGAAATGCTCAATAACCCTGGTGGGATAAATAAAGGTATGAGTAAAGGTATATTCCATACTCTGTCATTACTTCAGTTTGTTCCTTGAATAATGGATGACATTTTAGAAAGATGGCTGGGGTTAGTGCTATAACATTTTTGCTAATTTACTTTCTTCTCCCCAGCTTTGGCCTGCCATTGATAAGCTTTAATAACCCTCTTTAAATCAATATTTTTTTATTTTAATACTGAAAATATGCAGTCTAGATTCCATGTTCATTACATGCCTATGTTAGCATAGCATGAAGCTTTAAAGTTGCCATACATTAAAGTTTGGGTTAAAGGCCAAGGATTATCTGACATGGTCTTACCTGGTGGCTCAGTGGTGAAAGAATCTGCCTGCAATGCAGGAGCCTCAGGAATGCCATTTCCTTCTCCAATGCATGAAAGTGAAAAATGAAAGGGAAGTCGCTCAGTCGTGTCCGACTCTTTGTAACCCCATGAACTGCAGCCCACCAGGCTCCTCCGTCCATGAGACTTTCCAGGCAAGACTACTGGAGTGGGTTGCCATTGCCGTCTCCGATATGCGTTGCTAATGTGTGATTAAATTACCCTTAAAGGACTTAGAAATCATCTAAGGAGGGTCATCTATGTGCTTGATCTGGTCCTGAGAATGGCTTATGGAGAGGAAAGATTAGTGAAGGGAAAAGCATGTTATGTTCTTTTTTTACTTCATATACTGAGAGGCATTTAAGTGTAAGTTTCTGTTTTGATTGAGACCTATTGGAACATGATGGTATGTTTTACATCAGGGAAATAGGCTCAGAATATATAATGTTATGAGCTGAAAACCAATAAAAAATACTGTAACAATAATAAAGGAAGCTGTTGTTTATTGTATAATTATTTAGAGCCTGGTACATGGTAAATATCGGAGATGGTGATGAGTAGGAAGATGATGATTGTGATGGTGATGGCAGTGATGGTAGTATTTATGACGTGATGGTGCTGATGATGCTGGTGATGAAAATGGTAATGAAAACAGTGTGCTAGGTATTATGCTTAGCACTTCATTGAATTATGTCATTAGATGCTTGAGAATTCTATGCAGCAGATAGAATTCTGTTCTACAAATGAGTAACTTATCTAGTACCACACAGCTGGGAAATAGTGAAATCAGGGTCTCTAAAGTCCTGTGTCTTTGTTACCATTCTCTATATTTAAAGGCCATTCTTAAAGCACCTGCTTTGGCTGGATAGTGAGGGCTAAAGAAAAACGCAAAGCAGAAATTTTCTGCTTCTTGCTTTTCTTCTCTCAGATTGGGATATTGAAACTTTAACCATTGCCTGTGATAATTATGCATGCATGTACATACATATAACTGTCTTCAAGTAGAATAGGATACTTTTTACAGTGACTGAAAATGCATTAATTTGGTATAAACAGTCAAAAAGAGATGTTGTTTTTGATGAAAATTACCATGCAGCCTATGAAGCAAGGAGAAAAAGTTCCCAGAGATTTTGCTCTGCAGACATTAACTATACCTGCCAACCCAAAGTAGTCTACATGCACGCCCAATAAACAACAGAGTAATGCATCAGTCATTTAGTCCACACTCACACAAACCTTAAAAAGTAGGATCCTTTCCTATGAAAATCTTCTTGATGTTATGTTTGCTTATAGTTTGCAAATGAGATAATCATAATTCTTGTGTGGAATTTTCACCACTGTCAGAGATCTATTTATTTGATTTTGAAGCATAATACCATATCTACTTTAAACATGCACTTAACTGACAAGTACATTGCACACTTAAAAGAAATTTAGTTTCCTAGTAAACATATCTCTAATGTAAGGAAATATTCCATGTAGATATAGGAAATATTTATTTAGAAAAAAGAGTAGTTTTTACACTGCTGCTGCTGCTGCTGCTAAGTTACTTCAGTCATGTCCGACTCTGCTACCCCATAGACAGCAGCCCACCAGGCTCCCCTGTCCCTGGGATTCTCCAGGCGAGAACACTGGAGTGGGTTGCCATTTCCTTCTCCAATGCAGGAAAGTGAAAAGTGAAAGTGAAGCTGCTCAGTCGGGCCAACTCTTAGTGACCCCATGGACTGCAGCCTACCAGGCTCCTCCATCCATGGGATTTTCCAGGCAAGAGTACTGGAGTGGGTTGCCTTTGCCTTCTCCAGTTTTTACACAGAGCAGGCATCATTGGTTTTTATGAAAAAATAGTATTTAGTTTATTGCTAAAATAAAAGTGCTGCTTGTAAAAAGTTGTGTAATTTCTATTCTCTACCTGCTAGGAAGCCATCACAAATGTCTCAAGAGATTGTACTTTTCAGATCTAATAATAAAGCCATATGTGAAGTTCATGATTAGTTAAGTATTAGTTGGTACAGCTTTCTAATTTTATCAAATAGACTGTAGTTCTGTAAACTAGAATGAAAGCCACTTAAACTACATTTAATAATACACAGAATCAGTGATGCTTTTTCATCCCTAAAATCTCTGGATAAGAGGGAAAACTCATATGGGGATACATAGAAAATTTGCTTCTCATTTGCAACAATAATGATAATAAAAATTATAATTAACATTTACTGAGTTTTAGTTACAGGCATTATCTTAAATACTTAAGAGGGATTCTCACTTAAGCTGTAAGATGAAACTATGAGATAGGTCAGGAAGAGGAAGCACAGAGAGGCTAAATGACTTGCCTTTGCTTACACAGCTTAGAGTGGCAGAGAAAGCCTTTAAATCCAGAGCAAGTCCAACTCCTTCAGCCAATATACAAAAGAGCAGAAGCCAAAACAGTAATGCTATCTAAGATATAACCAACTGCCATCTTTTGAGTTCCAGATGCTCAGGGAGTAAAATACAATATGATATTAATCATGTAATACAGACTGCTGCTGCTGCTGCTGCTGCTGCTAAGTCGCTTCAGTCATGTCCAACTCTGTGCGACCCCATAGACAGCAGCCCGCCAGGCTCCTCCGTCCCTGGGATTCTCTAGGCAAGAACACTGGAGTGGGTTGCCATTTCCTTCTCCAAGGCATGAATGTGAAACTGAAAGTGAAGTCGCTCAGTCCTGTCCGACTCTTAGCGACCCCATGGACTGCAGCCTACCAGGCTCCTCCGTCCATGGGATTATCCAGGCAAAAGTACTAGAGTGGGGAGCCATTGCCCTCTCTGCAGACTGACTTGGATCCTAATCTAGAAACTGTCATTTGTTAGTTTTGTGGTGTTTGGTGCATTATTTAAGTCTCCTTTCGTTAATGATTAAATGATGATAATAGTACCTCATGGAGTTATTGTGAGAATTTTAAAAGCTAAATCCCATGGAACTAACCTGAAAGTTGTGTATTAGTATGATTATTCCTGGTGCTGCTATCTATAAGACCTTAAGTGTTAACCATACTACAGAAGGGGTGGATTCTTATACACGTTGTTAGCAGTGAGTACTTGAAGGAGAGATAAAGTGGAGATGGACAAAGGAAAGAGAGTGCACTCTAGGAAGTGGAATCAAAGCTGTAGATGTGAGAAAATTCTTGATGTCAGGAGAAATGATAAATAAATTCAGCTGACAGGACAAAGGATTCAACAGAAGATAAAATAGGAATGGTATTGCATAGTCTATTGAATATAATGTTATATTTCAAAGTACAAAATAAATGCACTCCTCATATTTGATTCTGATACTGTTCTCATCCTTTATGTAAACACTATCTTATTTAAGTGTGAAAAATCTTTCTTTTGGGTTAGTAATAATCCTGAGTGTATTAACTCTCTGTGTAACTACTCTTATTGTCTTATCTCCTGGGATGTTTGTTAAAAATAGAGATGGCTGGCCTTCTCTAAATTGAGAGTAGAATCCAGAAATCTATGTATTTACTATCACTGGCAGGTAACTCTTACCATTATAAAGCTTTGGAAATGCTACTATAATCCACCCCTAGGACTGCTGTCAAAACAATCTTTGCAAAACAAATAATTTGCATCTCAGTTAAAGCAGCAATACTTGGGCAGAACATCCAAGATTGTTCACTGTCTGTTCATACCTACCTTTGAAATCACTCTCCCCGACGCATCCTGGAATTTAGCCATACCCTGCTGTACCATATCTCTGTTTATTCATGCATTATATGTCTCTTGGCTTGATGCCCCCCTATCTTTGCTTTCTTACCTAGAAAACTGACACATTTTAAAGGCTCAGTTTCAATGTCACCCATCCTATTGTAACCATCATGCATCCTGCTAAGGAGAGTTTTGCCCCCTTTCCTGACCTCCATTACACTTTGCAAAAACATTGGTTGTACTTCATTAGTATATATGTTCAGTTTCTGAAAGGGCCTAGACTCTTTTATTTATCTTGTAGCTCCTCAGTGCTTAGAATAGGGCTTAGTAAGAAGGAAATGCTCAATAACCCTGGTGGGATAAATAAAGGTATGAGTAAAGGTATATTCCATACTCTGTCATTACTTCAGTTTGTTCCTTGAATAATGGATGACATTTTAGAAAGATGGCTGGGGTTAGTGCTATAACATTTTTGCTAATTTACTTTCTTCTCCCCAGCTTTGGCCTGCCATTGATAAGCTTTAATAACCCTCTTTAAATCAATATTTTTTTATTTTAATACTGAAAATATGCAGTCTAGATTCCATGTTCATTACATGCCTATGTTAGCATAGCATGAAGCTTTAAAGTTGCCATACATTAAAGTTTGGGTTAAAGGCCAAGGATTATCTGACATGGTCTTACCTGGTGGCTCAGTGGTGAAAGAATCTGCCTGCAATGCAGGAGCCTCAGGAGATGTACATTCAGTTTCTGGGTTGAGAAGATCCCTGGAGGAGGCCATGACAACCCACTTCAGTATTCTGGCCTGGAGAAGCCCATGGACAGAGGGGCCTGGCGGGCTACCATCCATAGAATCCCAAAGAGTTAGGCATAACTGAAGGGATTTAGCACGCACACAAGCATTATCTGACATAACATGTCTTTCCCATGTTCTCTCTCATTGACTACCTTTTGCACATCCAGGGAAAATGATGTGACACCACAGCCGAAAGAAGAAAGACCAGGAGATGAGGTGGAGGGTAAAATGGATAAATGCAAAATGAAGACATCTAGTATAAAAGGGAAAAATAAAGGTGAAACAGCACTTACTTTGGTTATAAGAGACTGTTAAATGAAATGCTTTATGTTTTTATCCTACAAAAATGTAGGTCTTCCTAAATTTGCCTAAGCCTGCTTACTTCTCTGAGAGTTTTGTGTTTTTTTTTTTTTGGGTCCAATGTTTTGGTGTCAATTTTGGTAACACACAAGTGAAGCTAAATTTTCAGTCAGCATATAATTTATTTTAAAAGCCTAAATAGGATCTTTTCCGTGCAAGATAAAGCTTTTAAGATACAAAACAGACAAGAACAGTGGATACCTGTTCCTCATTTCATATCCACTGCTGATTGGTGTTTATGGAGGGGACAGGGTGTATTTCAGTCCCGGCAGTAAATGCAGCCCTCCCCTGACATCACTCTGGAGAGAATGAGAGGCTGTTTGTGTAAGGGTTCAAAATGTTATCTTTTGAGGCAGGGATAATGTTATTCTATGTCAGCTCTTCCCTTGTTTTCTTTTTTTGCTGAGGCATCAGTATCACCATGCTTTTGAAATTAAGAATCTATTCATGGAACATCAAAGGCCAAATAAGAGATTCTTCTTCTGATATTTGTTCTCATCAGACTTGTTGATTCGCCTTCTAATTGCTTGTCTTTAGTTTTAGAAATTACTTTATATCTAGCGTTCTCAAAATAGATTATTTAGAGATTATCTCATTTTTATTTTCAGTGTTTTTAAGAGCAGAATGCATAGTAGAGATGGGAGAGAGATTCTCCACTGGATATCAGAAACTTTGAAATAGGAAGCTAGGTGGTAGCAAATGTACTCTTCAGGGTCTAGGTCTGTAGATCATAAAATTATTTTCAGCACAGTACAAGGTTAGCACAAGCTTTTCCAGTTGTTTCTCTATTTGTGCCCTGAGCTACTGCTATATCTACCTGGACATCCTCCTGTCAGGCCTGCTTGATTGGCAGGGAGGGGAGATGCTACATTTATTGCATTTATTTTCTATGTTCAGGCAAAAACATTGAAATAGGGAAGGAAAAAGTTATTTGCCTAAGAGCAGAAATTACTCATTATTGAATCTAGATTCTCCAATAGGAAACTATTGATTTCTATCCATACTGTCTTCTCTAGTTTTGTCACTTATTTTTTACTTTCACATTATTATTATATTTTGTCTTTTATGATGGTCCTTTGAGATAAGCTAAAGTAGATGTCAAAGAAAAAGCCAGTTAGAAAGAGTGTGTAAACAGCAATATGACTGATTTTTGACCCTCCTAAGAAAAAGAGTCATGTTTACAAGTTTAAAAGAATTGTTCAGCTGGATGATTCTAAAAGTATACAGCCTTGTTATTAACACTGAAAAGTTTAATTACATTTCATTATACTATACTAGCTTCTCTTAATTGCTAAAAAGGGACTATGAAAGCAAAAACAAAAATGCCTAATCTCTGGAAGCTAGATTTTCCTGTCTGCTTTGTAATGTAAATGTGCTTGGGTGTATATTAAAATTCACACACTTCATCCATCTCTCTGGCTTTTAAAGGAGGGGTCACCTGACTTCACCTAGAGCGAGCTGCTCCCCTCCCTTTTTTCAGAGAAAACCCAAAAGTGAGAGACAGGCGCCTACGGAACACAGGTTCTCCTGCCGAGAGATGTAAATGACCCCTAGAAAACGGGAATCCAATGAGGTTGCTGGTGGGGGTTGGGGAAAGAGAAACCGAGGGAGAGAGCGTAAGCGCGAGAGGGGAGAGGGAGAGAGCCAGGGAGAGGAAGAGAGAGAGAGAGGGTGGGGGGGAGAGAGAGAAGTGCTGCATGCTTCATCTTTGAGAGGAGGGGAAAACAAAAGACCTCAGCGGCAGTTTTGTGTTACTGTGTCTGGCTTAAAGAAGAGAATTCTAGACATCCAGGCTGACAGAATCAAAGCACAGCTGAGACTCCTTCTATCAAGAGAATTCTGTGATCTGAGAATGGGTTGGATCAGTACAGGTGGTCTGAGAAGACACTGATGAGGACCATGGAAAGGTGGGAGAGGACGTGCGGCTTCCTTGCTTCCTCTGAACAGAGCTCTAGGTTAGTAAGCTGAATCTGCCCCGAGTCTGCTTAGATATCTGTATGTGAGTATGTGTCTGTTTTCTATTTATAACCTCAGACCCTTCTGCTTCCCAAGCCCTGGGTAGACAGTGCCATGTTCCACCAGATGTGAACCTAAACTTGATTTGACTCTCACTTCATTCACCAAATGTCTCTTGTGTGCTTGGCGAGCTTTTGTTTAATACAGCCAGTGGAGAGCCATCATGATGTCTGATTCCTTGTGAGTCAGAATCTGTGTTTCAGCCCTAGACTGTCAGGTGGCTGTTTGGAGAATAGTTAGCATTTTGCTCCTGAAAGCTGCAAATGCATAGTGTAGGTTATTGTGAGATGTAAACAGCAAATATATGCTGACTTGGCATTTGTCATAATGTCAGAATAATTCAGAGATATCTGACTGCATTTGCCTTATCTCAATTTCCCACAAAATTGAGTTCAAATATAATAAGTTTGAAATGGCACCCTACCAACAAAGGCACACGCCAGGTATTCTTCCAACAGAGTGTTTTACCTCTCACTGGACTCAAAGCTTAAAAATCAATTTGGTCGGGCCGGGTGCGGGGGGCGG
>SJYX01010015.1:379835-405716 GCA_006410675.1 Oreotragus oreotragus | reverse complement strand
GGATAGAGTGTCTTTTGTTCCAGCATGTGTATTTTCTTGTGTTTTTACAAAGAAAGCATTGCTTGTGCTTTCTGTGATAGCAGACTTGTATGCCAGTTTGTCATTGTGCACTGGTCAAGAATCCGCTCTATTCTGAAGTAAACTGCCCAGAGGTATTAGTCAAGAAGCTGGAGGAGGGTGGGTAGTGGAGAGAGCTGGTTTCTTTCTTTCTCTCTCTTTTTTTTTTTTTTGACGATTAGATCAGAAGTGTCTAATTCACATGATTTTAAGAGGACATGGGGGAAGGCATTTAGTTTTGAATAGGATGCAGATCCGTGCCATGCAGTTACCAAGGAATTTCTCAAGAAGATGCTCAGAACAGAGGGAATCTGATTTGTAATGGACTCTTTGAGAAAATGTTCCATGAGGGTGACTGGCTGGGTCGCTTTTGACCAAATTAAGATGCGCTCTAGCAGTGCACTAGCAGCTGTGAGCTGACATTTTCTTGTGAACCTAGTGAAAAATGGCTCCATATCTCTCCTCCCGTCCTGAGGAGATGGTCTCTGAGTTGTCGAGCCTTTCCCCAGTGTGATTCGTTCTTATGGCTGTTTTCTGATAGGAACGGACTGGCTCATGGTTCCTTTTAGTTGCTGGCCTTTTAAAATATCAGTCTGAATGGGGAGTGGGTGGTCACGGTTTTACTTCGAGTCCAAACTACCCAGCAAGGCTAGCAGAAGATGCCTTTCCAGGTTTCCATTTTTAAAAGGGAGTAGATTTTATTTCTTTGGACACAATATACACTTTTTGTTGTTGTGAAGAGGGCTAGTCAACAATTTCGCTAAGAAAAAACGCACACAAGGTGTGACACTTTACATCTGGACTCTCCGCCCGGGAGATGACAGGTAAAGACACAGGGCTACTTGTCTATCACCTGTCTCTGGAAAGATAAAGGTGCCCTTTGCTTTCTAACCATTTCCCTGTTTTTGAATTGGGATCAGTTATGCAAGGAGAAAGCTCGTGCCCTAGAGTTAGAATGCAGGGAGGAAGTGTATTACAGTCCTGTACTCCACATGTGCTTCTCAAGGGACCCTGGTTCTGATCGGGGAGTGGAGGTGGAGGTGCCAGGCAGCACTCTGCCCCTTCATTTAGAATTTGGTCTGTGGAAGCTCCAGTCCACAGAGGCAGGAGGCGCTTTAGCTGAGAGCTGTGTGTTTGACGGGTGGGCTGGTAAAGAGCATGTGCTGTTTGGGGGTGTGTGAAATTGGTTGTTCTCTAATTTATAGCATTCTAAGATGCTTCTGTGAGTAGGTTCGTGAGGAAGCAGTTGGGCTCTTCATGCTTTACGCAAGAAGTACAGCACTGTCCACCAGAGAGGACAACAGGAGAATGGAAAATTGTGCAATACTGTGTACACTGTGCAGAAAGAATAATTGTTTAAATTGTATGATAGTTCCCTAATTCCAAAAATTTGCAAGAATTACAGACTTCCTGACAAATGCAATGAAGTCATTTCTACATTATGACAAGTTAGATTCTCGTACAATAATTTTAACAGCATTATGGGAATAGCTTCATAAGTACTTTAGGTACTACACCACTTGCTCCACTGAAGAGTGTGCCTCTTAGGGCTTGCCTCTTGGACACTTACTTAGGATAGGGTTCACAGAACAGTTTTGGTTTTTGTTTTTAATACAGGTAGACAATTTGACTGTGGTACATAGCATACTTTGGGGAAATTGATGCAACTGTAGTTGAACAATGAACATAACAAAGATAATACAATGAAAATATGAATCTCAATATTCATGGGAAGATTAGCAAGGTCACTCTTAAATATTGTTAATGATTCCAGGTGAGGGGGGTGGTTTACCCTGAGAAATTTCAAGTGTCTTGAATAAAAGAATCATGTTTGTAAAACTAAGCTGTTTCTAAAACAGCTCACCAGCTGTTAATAGAAGCTGAATGGTACTGATGTTTAAAGCAGATAATATGTACATACAGAAGAATCACGAACCTAAGGAACTTCCCACCTATGTAATTTTGTTTTTATTTTTTAAAGGCAAAATAACTATAAAATAGAAGCAGTTCATGAACAGCATCCATTAAGGGAGAGAAAATCTAGGACCAGCATGAGATTTTTGCAGTGAGATGTGTGTGATGCCCCAGTGACTCTCAGCATACCAGTGAATTCTTAATGTGATCTAAAAAAGAAAAATCCACATGTTGAAATAAGTTTCAGCATGTCTGTATTTTTATACCTTCATGTTTAGAAAATAGAAAATTTCCTATTATTGAAATTAGTCATTCGTGTTGTACCTGTGACATAGAAAGGAAAAGTTGAGACGAAACAGTGAAATTTCAGACAAAGCTATTTTCATGAAATATTTCTGAACACAAAGCTTCTAACTTTCTGACAGTATCTTAAGAAGTAATGGCCTGCTTTCTAATGTCTATTTCTCTATTTCTTTTAGAACGGTACTACCCTAAATTCCATTTCCAGTTTTTTAAAGACTTGGTAGGTCACAACAAGATATTAAATAAGTAAATGTATGAAAAGAGCCTCTGAATTTAAAATATTCTAATTTTATGTTTAATTTTAGGTATGTTTCTCCTCCAAATCTTTCATATCTTCAGCTTTTACTCTAAATCACACAGTTTGTGCCAATCTCATTTCTAAAGACTTCAATTTTTACTCTGAAGATAGGTTTTTCATATAAGTGGAAAAAATAAAAGCATATTTCTATTTGAAATATGATGATACCTTAAAAGTGGTTAGAATCTACTTACGATCTGAATTATCAGTTCAGGTGATTCATAGATACTAGAAGTTAAAGCAACTACTGTATATTTCAAGACTATCAAAACTTATAAAATATACTAGGTATACAATATGGGGGCTAATTCTTTGCCTAGTTTTTATCACAAGGGTGGCTTTCTGTCCTATAAGCATATTTTTCCAAAAACAGTGCATTTCTCTGTTTTCTCCCATAGATTCCCTATCCATTTTCCAAGTTCACACAAAGAATATATCTAATTTAATGAAGGCAATAATGATTTTAAAGATCTAATCAAGGCGTTTGAAAATTTACTGTTTACTTTATGAGAGAACACAGTCAAAATAGCCTTTTCTTTTCCTCATCAGTGAAGCAAATCAAACTTTGGAATCTTTAAGGAAACTAACAATGACATGTATTATGAAATAGGAACCTCATTTGCCAGGCAGTCAGCCAATGGAGATGCAAGCTTAATTGATGACTTTAATTGAAACACTGTGGACCAGGAAGTTCCCATATTAATAGGATCCCAGCTGAGATTCCAGAGTCAGCCACTCAACTTGTTCATCTTTCTCTTCTCCCTAGGGCTGGCACTGGGAGAATAATACATTTAATGAAAACAGATCACCTTAGCTATAAGATCATCTCTAATACAGACCAGTGTTTGCAAGCATTTCAAGTATGTTTAATATCCTCTTAGCCTGAAATTTCTGTGATGTTTTCTAGCCGGTAACAGATTCCAGATGACTTTGGAAGTCACTCAAAGTTTTGTTGGAGTGAGAAGTCTTGTCAATTACTGCCCACAGACACACAAATCCAGCCGCATAGGAAAAACAGAGGGATGAAAGCCTTCTCCGGCCCACAGAGTACTGAGCCTTCTGAGTCCTTTCGTTCAAAGACAGAGAAAGATCAAATGCCAAGCTAAGGAATTGTTGGCCACATGTTTAAGGATTCTGTCTTGAATGCATGCAACTTTTTAAGAAGAATTTTCCTTTGGTTCTTGGAAAACTTCTCATTTCCTCATACCTCAGGGCCTTAGCACATGGTGTTTCTTCTGCCAGAATAACACTTCTGAGCTATTTTCTCTCTCTGACATTTAATTGACTCTCTTTATTAAATGTGCTCAGGGCTCATTATTTTTCTCTATTATACAAAGAAGATTTTTTTAAACTATTAGTTGTATATTAAATCATTATTTGATTAATGCCTCTTTCTACCAGGAGTCAGGACCTTCTAAATTTGGGTCTAAATTCATTTTGCTCACAGTAAAATTCCTCAGGTATTGTTAACCCACATGTATGTGTGCACTAAACATTTGTTAAATGAATAAATAAATGAATATTAAAGACACCAGTACTAGTGTATAGACACAGTGTGGCTTTGGTTCACCAAGGAATAAGTCCCTTAATTGTGTTAGCTAGTTTGGATGCCTGACAGGTGAACAGAACCATAGTATTCCCAGTCTCCCTCTGTCAGGCTTTTCTATCTGAGAAAGAACATTTGAGTACTATTATGAAATTTCAAAATGAACCTCACCTACTACAGGGTGTTTGTAGGGCCAGTCTTAGTCAAAATTGTGGTTTGCTGTCTTCTGTGTTACTCCTTCTAAAGTATCTTTTCCCCAAAATTTATTGATAGGATCCTTTGCTTCCTGGACCTTCCGGGTCTCATTTGACAGTGGCTATACCTTGCTAACTCGGAGAAGGCAATGGCACCCCACTCCAGTACTCTTGCCTGGAAAATCCCATGGATGGAGGCTGTCTCTNGTTTGCTGTCTTCTGTGTTACTCCTTCTAAAGTATCTTTTCCCCAAAATTTATTGATAGGATCCTTTGCTTCCTGGACCTTCCGGGTCTCATTTGACAGTGGCTATACCTTGCTAACTCGGAGAAGGCAATGGCAGCCCACTCCAGTACTCTTGCCTGGAAAATCCCATGGACGGAGGAGCCAGGAAGACTGCAGTCCATGGGGTCGCTGAGGGTCAGACACGACTGAGCGACTTCACTTTCACTTTTCACTTTCATGCATTGGAGAAGGAAATGGCAACCCACTCCAGTGTTCTTGCCTGGAGAATCCCAGGGATGGGGGAGCCTGGTGGACTGCCGTCTCTGGGGTCGCACAGAATCGGACACGACTGAAGTGACTTAGCAGTAGTAACAGCAGCATGCCTTGCTAACTAAGCTGCTAATTAGCTTGTGAGCTGTGAAGATTTTCCTGTGGTATGAACTCTTCTACAAGTGTTTGCATCTTAAACAAAGTTGTCATGAACTGATTAGTGCTCTACTTATTAATACGAGGGATTGTAAAACAGTATAGTATGAAGCTTGCCGTTGGGGAGCTTCTTTTCATCTTTGGAACTAGGAAGACAAGAAACAATTGGTGACTCCTTTAAGAGTCTGTCATCAGTAACTGTATTTTGTTGTGCAGATGTTAGTAAAACTGAAGCATATAGAAAAGGATCTGTGGAAGTGGAACTTCAAGAGGACCTCTAATGATAGGTAATACCGAAATTATCAGACAGGTAGGATAAGAAAATTGTAACATTTTAGGAAAAACTTGAATAAAAATGTTTAAAGGTATTTAGCACAAGGTGTGTTAACATCCTTATAGAGGATACTGCTCGTGTTTGTTTTCCTGATCAAAGGCAAAAATACCTTTTATTCAAGAATTCATCAAGCTTTCATGCACTGAAGCCAGAATCTTGAGATCCTGAGCATTGGGACTTATATAGTGAATTTACTTCCCATTACACCTTGAAGTATTCTTTCTATCTCAGCATTTAAAAGTAATCTCAAAGAAGTTTTGTGTCGGAGGTGCTTTTAAAGATTCTTTTAGCAATATTGATTACTTTAATTGAGGTTTATTGAAAGTGCTCAGTATAGCTCCCTTGTGGTTCATGTTCTATAAATACATCATCATCTTATTGATATATAGTAGAGTTTTCATTTCATTGCAGTCAGCCTAATGCCTTGTAGAAACCTTACATTTACACCAAACTGTAAAGAGGAAGCATTCTTTTCCTCTGGTTTTTCACAGAACTGAAACCACAGAACTGAGTAAGAATCATTTTCAAGTGTGTTTTTAGTAGTGTAATTCTGTTTCATTTGAAGGGTCTCTGTGGAAAAGCCTGAAAAAGAATGAACATGCTAAGAATCCAGAGAACATCAAGGTGCATACACCAAAAAAATTAGAGAATTAAAATTATGTGATTTTTGAAATAGGACAATTTTAAAATAACCCAAAACTAGTTTTCTCATGAATTTTTTGATAAAAACAGTTTCCACTTTACTGGTTGGATTTAGTTTAGGTCCAGGAATGGCTAAATCCTATGAGAAAGCACTCGGTTTACTTTTTGGGCTTTCCTTGTTTAGATAGAGAAACTGATTTTTTTTTAGTGTGATTCAGGATATACATCTGTTTAAAGAAAGGGGTACTTTCAGTGACCCCTTCTCAGCCAGTGCTATAACATGCTTCATGAGTAAGACTTCACATGTGGTCCTTCAGGTACCCTCCGTGATGTAAAATAAAGAGAGAATGTAAATCCTTCTTTTGAGATATCATAGATTGCACCTTCCACATATCCATGTGTGTTACTCTTTCAGTAGTCCTAAGTTAAAGTAACAGTTCAAAAAAATGAAATCTTTCCCTTCTCTTTTATTTCAAAAGAGAAGACATAGAAAAGAAACTGGGATTGGCTAGTAGGTATATGAAGTTCTATTTTGTGTGGATCCCCAGGTTATGATATTTCATCCTATTATATATACAAGTCTTCATATGGTCCTGCATATGGTAACTTCTATTTCCTAATATATAGTTGCTACTCTTAGAATCTTGTCTTTCCTTTATTATTGGTGTATTAGAATTTAAGAACAGTGATAACTAGCTCTATTATCTAATTTAGGTGATAAAGAGATGGTATTAAACTATTACTATATCTATTAATATTTCATATCCCCCAAACCCGAAAGAACACATTTAACTATGACTGATGAATGGCAGGCCTTTGATGAGGTTATCAGTTGTTCATTTTCCACATTTCTTTCTTTCCAGGCTACAGAATTCTTTATATATGCATTTGCTTGAATTAAGGTCTGCCGTAGAATCCTGACTTTTTCTCAAACTGGTCTTAACAAATGTTAGCACCAAATTTATCAAACCATATCACATTACTTTATGCCCATGAGATCTTATTTTTTTTCCCCACTGTTAGGAGTGTTCTTTTACAAACAAACACTGATTATGGACACAGATTTATAATACGTTCCCTGATGTCTTCTCCCCTGTTCGTGGGAAATCTTTGTCAGTCCTCATGATCACACACACATGCACGCACGTACACTCTACTTTTCTGTTAATGATTCTATTTCTCTCATCAGAATATACTCTCTGAAAAGAGTTGGATATTTGATTATCTTCCTATGTCCATTGCAGAGTGGAAGATGTAACATGTGATTAACGTATATTTTAGTTATGATTTCAAGAAACTGATTCTCTTGTCCACATCACAGGAGGATAATGTGTGTTTATGAGATTAATTGGTTTAAAGTCTTCATTTGTTTTAATCATGTGTCTTTTTAGTCAGTTTTACTAGAGCTGAAGATAAATGCTAATCATACTAAAAATCACTACATTGTTTTTCTAAGAAATTATGAAAATTAATAATCAGATGTGAACAATGAGAGGTAGAATTAAAG
Organism: Oreotragus oreotragus; assembly: GCA_006410675.1. Lineage (NCBI taxonomy): Eukaryota > Metazoa > Chordata > Mammalia > Artiodactyla > Bovidae > Oreotragus > Oreotragus oreotragus. The sequence goes on along the minus strand of SJYX01010015.1, from coordinate 398,270 downwards.
GAAATTGTTCTGAACAGTTTGATTGGTGAAAAATTAACTCTGGACAACATCTATGAATCATGTTAGTCTTGTTTGTCCAAATCATGTTTGTCCAAAATAATGTAGAGAACTCTCCCTCAGTGCTCCCTTATACCCATTTACTATTGCAATGAGGACAAGTAAATGGCAGCCCATTCTAGTATTCTTTCCTGTGAAATCCATGGACAGAGGAGCCTGGTGGGCTACAGTCCATGGGGTTGCAAGAGACTGATACAACTTAGCAACTAAACCACCACCATTGCAATGAGGAGGCAAAGAAGAGATAGCGTACCTTTGCATAGACCTTTGCTGTTCTGAATGTGGTCCATAGAGCAGCTACCTCAGCATCACCTGGGGGTTTGTTAGAAGGAAGAATCTATGACTTCATTCACCCCAACCTATAGAATTAGAATGCACACATTTGAACAAGACCATAACTGCTTTAATTCTGCATTAATGTTTGAGAACCAGCCTACAGCTGGTCTAGTAACTTGGGGACAGATTGTGAATATGGAAGGTCATTTCTTTTCTCAAGCTTTGTAATGGAAGCAACTCTCCCTCCAAGTCACCCATCTGTATGTGTCCTAGAAAGCGGAGGAAATGAACCTTAAGAGAAGCTAATATCTTTCTTCTTCTTTTTCACAAAGCAACTTCTATTATGTACATTGGGAAAGCAATGAAGTGTAGCAGGAGACACTAGAATTGAATCTGGTCCCTGGCACATGTTTGCTGCATGAAGTTGGACAACTTCCTTAAACTTTTTAACCTAATCTCCCTCTTCTGTAAAGTGGAAATTATAATACTTATTGGTAAGGTTGTTTTGACATTAGAGATAAACATGAGGAATTATTTTCTATAGCACACTTGGTTCATGTTAAGCAATAAATAAATAGAAACTATGGTTGATGTTGCCTTGCCTTGCTTTTCCTCATTTCCTTGTTGACAGCAGAAATGTAATTTCTTCTAATGTCATCTAGGTGTTTTTGCTTCAGGGGTCTTTTAGAAGTGGACACAGAATTCTACCTGGTTTACCTTCCTGCTGCTTGATTTCAAACAAACCAGCGAAAGAACTTCATGTGTTTCTCTCACATATACACTTACACATTGGAATAAAATGCCCCTGGAGATACAAAGCAAAAAAAGAAACTCATATTCTCAGTGTCAATTCCTTCTTCTAATAAAGGGAATGTTGGTTACATCCCAATAATATTGTCAAGGAAGGTTAGTGTCAGAATTTACTAGGGAAAGTAGGCATTTCATTCGCTAAGATAGAGAAGGAATTTAGCATGAGAGCAGAAGAATTAAAATCTATTTGCAGGCCTCTAATTCTGAGAACTGCCACTACATGATAATTCTGTTTTTAATCTGGTTGGAAATGTTAATATTGGAGCTTCTATACCATTATTACACTCCATTACAAGTTAACAATGTTGTCTTAAGAATATTATATAATGAAAAAAAGTACAGGTTATAAAAAGCAAATTTTTACAGAGAAGTTGCACAAAGAAATCTTTTATTTTCTGAAGGACTTAACTTGAAAAAAATTTAAAAACTTATCTGAAAAATTGTGTGATAAAAATTCCACACATAAACTTATACATTAAAATACTTAGCCATTGTCAATCTGCACATTATTTTATCATAGCAATATGAAAGAAAATAGCAGGGTTTTTGTTTTGTTAAATTAGCAATTTTGGTCACAACTTTATGTTAGCATCATTCTTTCTTACAACTAGTGAGATTATAGCAATGTGGTATCCAAGTTTTCACATTAAAGTGAACATTGTCACATTAAATTTTAACAGGCACAACTGGAGAGAAAAACAAGGGACCCTGGTTAACTTTATTAACTTATTTTGGCTACACAAACTTTAAAGATCTGATACAATGCATGTACCAACCGTGCCCTGGAGAAGTTTATCTTGTTGTGACTTCATTAACTTCAGCTAGTTTTCTTTTTTTTTTTTTTGGCAGTTTTCTTGGTTTTAAATAAACTTTATACAGTCATTTTAGTGCTATAGGTCTTTACCTAGAAATGAATGCATGATTAAAAACTAAATCAAGCCATTTAGCTTTATATTTCTATGAATACAAAGATAATTTATATAAATAAATTTTAGAAGATTAAATTTAAAGTAAAGATAAAAGATATAACCAAGAAAATGACTGAATCAAGTCTTGACAGAAGTGAGAAAGCTACCCATGAGAAAGTTGTTATTTAGTCCCAAAGTTGTATCTGATTATTTTGTGATCCGATGGACTACAGACTGCCAGGCTGTTCTGTTCATAGGATTTCCCAGGCAAGAATACTGGAGTAGGTTGCCATTTTCTTCTCCAGGGGATTTTCTGACCCAGGGATCAAACCCGCATCTCTTGCATTGGCAGGCAAGTTCTTTACCACTGCTGCTGCTGCTGCTGCTAAGTCACTTCAGTCGTGTCCGACTCTGTGTGACCCCATAGACGGCAGCCCACCAGGCTCCCCCATCCCTGGGATTCTCCAGGCAAGAATACTGGAGTGGGTTGCCATTTCCTTCTCCAATGCATGAAAGAGAAAAGTGAAAGTGAAGTCGCTCAGTCTGTCCGACTGTTAGCGACCCCATGGACTGCAGCCCACCAGGCTACTCCGTCCATTGGATTTTCCAGGCAAGAGTACTGGGGTGGGGTGCCATTGCCTTCCCCTAGAAAGATATAGGTTGCAACATAGGTTTGAGGGCTTATTACTTATGCAAGAGGATCAGTGAAGTAGGCAGTTGGATGTAGAGTCCTGGAATTCAGGAATGCAGTCCCTGATGAAGTGTACATTGGGTTTAACTGCTCATTTGTGGATGTTAAGGCCATGTGTCTAATGGAATCATTCAAGGACTGAGTATGAAATGAAGGAACACTTTCCTTATTGAGCACTGGTTTACATTTAATAGTTAGGGAGATAAAGGGGAATCAGCAAATGAAACCAAGAAGTCACAGAAAGACAGGAGAAAAAAAGACAGAATTGTGTCCTTTAAGCCAAGAGAAGCATTTCAGAGCATGATCAGCTGTGTCAGATGCTGCTGATTTGTTATGGGAAATGAAGACTTCCTGTTGTCCACTGGTTTTGGTAATATGAAGGGTTCAAGAGAAGATAAATGGAGATAGAAAATGCAGGTGATTAAGTTTGTTTTGCTCTTCACTGTAAAAAGAAGGTAAGAGGACAGTTGCTAGAGGAAAAAGAAGGCTATAGGTTGGACTTTTTAAGCTAAACAAAAAATTTTTAGCTTGTTCTAATTAAAAAAGATTGATCCAATAGAGAGGAGGAAACTGACACATATATACATGTACAGAGAGAGAATTTCAGTGTCTTTAAGTAGATGTTAGGTAGGGGATGAGATCCACAGCATAAGAGGAGAGGTTAGTCTTTTCAAGAGTGCAGACTATTCATTCATATTAGTAGGAACAAATAGCACTTAAGGACCAAGAACTATTTAGGTGGGAATCTGCTGGTGAGAGCTTCTGAATGTTGGTGGGAAGATCTGCTGGTGAGAATTTCTGAATGTTCTCTTCTGATTTTAGCAACTTGTCAGTGAAGAAAAAAACAAGATTATGGTGGAGGAGGTATCAGAGATTTTGAGGAAAAAATGAGAAGTCTGAAAGTCTAGAGTAGGAAGGGAGTGGTCTGCTGCTGCTGCTGCTAAGTCACTTCAGTCATGTCCGACTCTGTGTGACCCCATAGACGGCAGCCCACCAGGCTCCCCCATCCCTGGGACTCTCCAGGCAAGAATACTGGAGTGGGTTGCCATTTCCTTCTCCAATGCATGAAAGAGAAAAGTGAAAGTGAAGTCGCTCAGTCTGTCCGACTGTTAGCGACTCCATGGACTGCAGCCCACCAGGCTACTCCGTCCATTGGATTTTCCAGGCAAGAGTACTGGGGTGGGGTGCCATTGCCTTCCCCAAAGGAGTAGTCTAGAGAAACATAAAGTGATAGATGGGTAGCATTAAGGTCCACTTGAAATTAATGGTCAGTTTTCNGGCTACTCCGTCCATTGGATTTTCCAGGCAAGAGTACTGGGGTGGGGTGCCATTGCCTTCCCCAAAGGAGTAGTCTAGAGAAACATAAAGTGATAGATGGGTAGCATTAAGGTCCACTTGAAATTAATGGTCAGTTTTCTACAGACACATTGTGCAATACAGGTAAGATGTGGAGAAGACAGAAAGTTGGATTTAATTAGGGTTGTGTGTATGATGAAGCAGGAGGAGCAAGTGAGTCAAGATGGGTTGCATTAAAAGGACTATGCTGATAAATGAAAGAATTTAAGCTGGGTAGAGAATGAAGTGGGATGAGGACTATGAAATCTGAGTGGGATCAGAAGATGGAAGATTTCAGTAGGCTTGAAGGGTTTTGAGTTGGTACTGGAGATGTGAGGAATCCCACTGTTGTCTTTAGAAGTATCTGATGTCACATTCTTCCATAATACTCTCAGGGGCAATGATGTTCCATTAAAGGTGTCTTTTTAAAAAATATTACCCTCATTTTGTGCAAACATGGCTGCCAAATGTATATATTACTATCCATTTTCACTAATTGGTCAATTCTCTAAACAACTGGCAAAATGCAAGTACTGATGTTGCAGCTGCTGCTATGTTTCAAATTGCCTCAGGAGAGAAAAAAACAACCAAAATATGATATGAGATAATGATAGAATAAACACTTGATTATAGTGTGTAATTATGAATCCATATCATTGATACTACCAGACTGATGCTTGAGTTTACTTTTGTATTGATAGAAGCCCTGCAGTCTTTACAGTAATTATTGTGAGAAATAATTTATGCATATGTAAAAGGACCCCATACTTGTACTCCCACTTGGTTGGTGGAGCTTTGATCCTTCTGCCAGTCATTTCCTGCAGGGATACTTGGGCCCTGTTTGTCGTACTCTCTTTTGGCTAGGAAGCATATCCAACTGACAGATTTTTTTTTGGAGAAGTATTGTTCTCATGCCTGAAGCTAAGTGTAAGTAACCACAGGCTCATGGGTCCATATTCTTCCAATAGAACCCTGGGGCATCTTCAGTTAGATCACAGTTATTTCTAAGACTTTTAAGATTGTGACATGGAACTTCATGGTGCTTACGACAATAAACAAAAAGAATATTATGAGAAAGGTAGCCCTTTATTTTTGTAACAGTGACCTGTCTCTCTGCAAGCAGACCAATTGGAATTGAGTTAAAATTTTAATATAGGCTGCTTAGTCAGATATCTTGATTTGTCATCCATGTAGAATTGTGACTGTATAGTGGAACCAGCCAGGATCTTGTGATGTTCACAGTGCAAGATTTTGGTTCTAAGTGGAAGCAACACTGTTTTAACAATATGTAATTCCTGGATTTTTGCTAATGTCAAACTTGTTTGCTAAGCTGAAACGTAGTCCTAGAAGAGAATACATACATTTGAATGACCAAAGAAAGATTGGCCATCGAATAAAAAACACTTCAAATTTTACATCAAACTAAAGACCTTGTGTGCTTGCCTGGAGAATCCCAAGGATGGGGGAGCCTGGTGGGCTGCCGTCTATGGGGTCGCACAGAGTCTGACACGACTGAAGCGACTTAGCAGCAACAGTAGCAGCATAGACCTTTGTATATGGTACTTATATTTATTGCAGAACCTGGTATTAAAAGTTCCACAANCAAGGATGGGGGAGCCTGGTGGGCTGCCGTCTATGGGGTCGCACAGAGTCTGACACGACTGAAGCGACTTAGCAGCAACAGTAGCAGCATAGACCTTTGTATATGGTACTTATATTTATTGCAGAACCTGGTATTAAAAGTTCCACAAAATGTATCATCAACTGATAACTGAAATTATTTTATCAAATCAGCAGATTAATTTCTTTATGCTATTTGTGGATTAGACCTTTTGTGTAGAAACACAAGTCTTTTGTTATGAAGATATGCAGATGCCCTAAAATTGTAATTTTTGTTTTCACATATCCTGGGTACTTTTTGTATCTTCAATGAAATGTACACAACCATAGCCTGAAAACTCTGAAACATGCTTAAAAGTGAGAGCAAACAAACGTTTTCATAGATTAAACTTTTCCATTAGAAATATATTATATGTGAACCTATTCTTTTATATAAAGGAACAGTTGAAATGCCCTAATATAAGTTTTTACAAAAACCACATGACACCAGATAATTTTCCAAAGCTGCCATGGTAGTTACCTGGGAATAATATATTTTAGCATTGGAATAGATTAAGGTTTTGTATATAATCAGGACCATATGTGTTTAATCAATACCAAGGCCAGAACTAGAATCTATGACTCTTAACTTCTTGTTTGGCATGCTTCTCCCAGCACAGTCATACAAAGTTATTCTTGAGCTCAACATCATTTAGTGTCTCCTCTCTCTGATAGAATCATATCCTCTTAGAAAAGTGTATATTTAACCTTCAGTCTTCAAATGCTCTGCTAACTTAAATAAGAGGATTTTTAATATATTATTAATGATATCACCTTGGTCTCCAAAGGATGAATTTCAGCACATGTGGGATTCTTCAGGCAAGAACACTGGAGTGGGTTGCCATTTCCTTCTCCAGTGCATGAAAGTGAAGTCGCTCAGTGAGTGTCCGACTCTTTGTGACCCCGTGGACTACAGCTACCAGGCTCCTCCATCCATGGGATATTCCAGGCAAGAGTACTGGAGTGGGTTGCCATTGCCTTCTCCAAAAGCATATTAGGTGTCCTATAATACATTTTTCATAAAGAGACCATCAATCAAGGTGCAAAAAAAGGCATGTTAGAGCAGTGAGGGGCATTACAGAAAGTAACTTGGTAATTCCAGTATAACTGGATGGATGTTGTCACTTCAGGTGAGCTTATGTGAAATATCAGGGTATTCACCTTCATTTTGTGGTTTGTTTAAATTTGTTTTTCAAAAAGGAAGATTAATGTAGTGATGGAAGCTGACACAGGCAACAGAAGTGGTTAGTTTTAAAGCTGTTTTAATCCGTTTATTGAATGACTTAGAATATATTTAAGCATTAGATATAATTTTCCAATTAATTTCACAAGAGATGCTTTTTATAATGATTGCCCAAGTGTGCTTTCTGTTTTGTGTCATGAATATCTAATATGATAATACCAACAAGTGATACCCTTAAAACTAATGCTTGCTGCTAAATGTCACACCATTTTAGAGCGTCGACAAATCCTGAAGAATGAGAGGTGTACCACTTGAAATCATTTTAATTTAACATAGAAGTGATCAGCAGGTCCATGTAGTTCACAGTGGACATTTGAAATATAATTTGTTTTCTTTGGGTTTACTATCAATAACTTCTTGATTATTAATTTTCAGTTTTCTTTTCATATTTACCTGCCTATTCGCCATTCTGTGTGCTCTTCATTTCTTCCTAAATATCTAAGTTTCTGCCAAATATCAACTCTCTTTGACTGATGAGCTTCCTTTACTGCTTCTTGTGGCATAGGTTTAGACGCTATGGGTGATGGTTTCCTTTCATTTTTGTATGTTTAGGGATGTTTGTGTTTCACCTTGAATCTTGAGGAATATTTTTCCTAGGTAGAAAATTCTCACTGGACAGGTACTTGTTTTTCTTTCCACAACCTTTCATTTTTAGCCTCCTTTTTTTTTTTTCTGATGAGAAGTTAACTATCATTTTTAACATCATTCTCTTATGTATAATGTGTCATTTTTCTTTGGCTTCTTTCGAGATTTTCTCATAAGGATTTCAGAAGTTTGAGTAATTTGAATTTTTTAAAAAATGGTTTTATTTATTTTTGGCTCTTCCGCGTCTTTATTGCTGTGTGGGTTTTTCTCTAGTTGCAGAGAGCGGGGGCAACTCTAGTTGTTGATGCGGGCTTCTCAAGGCCGTGGCTTCTCTTGTGGAATGCAGGCTGTCGAGCACAGGCTCAGTAATCGCGGTGCACAGGCTTAGTTGCTTCTTGGCATGTGGAACGTTCCCAGATCAGGGATCCAGCCTGTGTCTCCTACATTGGCAGGATTCTGTACCACTGAGCCACCAGGGGAGCCCTGATAGACTTGAATTTTTTTTAAAAGTGTTTTTGCAGTTTTCTGAGCTACTTGAATCTATAGGTTAGTATCTCTTATCAAATCTGAGAAACTTTAGACCATTATTTTATTATTTTAAAATATTTTTTCTGTCCCATTCTTTCTTCTCCTCCTATGAATTTAATGATACATATGTCTTGTCTTTTAATATTATCCCATAGGTCATTGAAGCTCAGTTTATTTCATATTTTTGTCTTGTGACTTCAAATTGAATACTTTCTGCCAATCTCACTTTAAGTTTACTATTTTTTTGTCTGTTATCTCTAATCTGCTATAAAATGCAGCCAGTGAATTTTTTCAGATATGGAATTTTTCACTTCTAGAATTTATTTTTTTGTTTCCACTCTGCTGAGATTTATCATCTGTTTTCTTATCATTGTTTTTACTTCTGCCTTTGAACATAATTATAATATCCACTTTAAAATAATTGTCAGTCAATTCCTTCACATGTGCTATCTTGTGGTGACTCTCACTGATTTCCTTTATTATTGAGCATGGATGACTTTTTTTTTTTTCCCTTCATGTATTTGTTCTATCCTGGATATTGCTCTCCTTTCTGAAAAGTGCATTGTTATGCTTTTCTGAAAAGTGTTTATTTTTGTTTTAACAGGTGGTTAATCCTGCTGAAATTCCAAAATGTGATACATGTTCAAAACCAGATATGTTCAAACTCTTATCTACAGTGGATGACAGCTGAAATTTCTGTTTAGTCTTTCCAGCTTTGATCAGGCTTCTTGGACTCTAGGCAGACATAGGTAGTTCAGAAATTAGCCAGATGTTTGGGCAAAATTTGAAGCTTCCTTCTGTGACTCTGTCCTTCTATGACTCTTTCCAGATGAGAAAGGTGAAAAGAGACCTTGACAGGTGGGATCTAGCTTGAAACATAGGTAGGACTTTGTGTTGCTAGGAATTAGCCAAGTACTAACAATAGGCTGGAGTATTCTACTATAGAACATGCAATAAAACAAAACTCAGAATACAAACACCAAGCAGCGAATTCTGTTACTATGATGTGTCAAGACGAAAATAAGATCACACTATAGTCATGTCTAAAAATAGACAAAACAGGAAAATTATCCAATCCACAAAAAAGACTAAACTTGCCCTTTGTGGCAAATATAATTGATTGCCACTTTTTTTTAACAGTCTCTAGATAAGAAATACTAATAATTCCCTCCACTTTCTAATACTTTCTAAGAATCTCGAGCAAAAATCTGCTTTCTTGAACTGTTCACAAGAGAACATAAAATAAGCCCAAATTCTAGAATATATAAGATTCCCCATGGTTTCCCTTGAGCTGTGTTCTTATTTCTAAGCCCCAGCTTTGTTCACCTGGTCATCCTTGGTTGAAGGGAAATGTCTCAGAATTTTCCCCTTTACTTCCCAGTGTCTGTAGTAACCCCTAAATCTGACCTCTGATTTTTATAACCATAACACCAGAGAAATGGCCAACTTCTGGCCGATGCTGTGTGTGTCTGCCTTGAGGCAAAACACAGTAAAAATCTTCGGAAAATCATATAGTAGTATTCCCTTTATTTTCTGACTACTTTTGGTTTCTTCCCAGTGCCTTCACAAAGTCGTTTGTTATAGTTTGTCCAGAGTTTATAGCTGTAATCTCCACCAAGCTGTCCTGATATGAATTACTTCTCCTTTATTGAAAGTAGAAACTTGTTTTTGTTGTTGTTGGAAAATATCACTTTGTGTCAGTAACCTGTTACTACATTGAACACTCTTTTGTGATATTAAAACTTAGTAGTGCCCATGATACTGCACTGAAGTGAGTAGGCATTGAGTTACTAAGCTAATAAACTAATCTAAATCCTGAAATTTGGGAGGGCCATATAGATTATTTCGTAAGAGATTTGCTGAATTTTCACATTCTTATGTTGGATAGTAATCAAAAGACTTGTCCAACCATACAAGTCCAAGAGTTTGTCCATTTCAAGATCTCATTTTAGAAATAATATAAAATTATCATTATAATAAATGTAAAGATCATTATAATAAATGTATTGATGGATCCACAAATACGTTACTAGAAAGTAGCATGGACAAGATCTGTAGTCTGTGTTTTTGAGAAGATAATTTGTCAGTGAGACAACAATACCTTGAAATAAACTTGATGTGGACATTAATTTTCTTAAAAATTTTCCAAAGCCTTATTCTTTTTTTAATTGTCTTTTTTTTTAAATTGGAGGCTAATTACTTTACAATATTATAGTGGTTTTTGTCATATATTGACAAGAATCAGCCATGGGTGTACATGTGTTCCCCATCCTGAACCCCCCTCCCCATCCCATCACTCAGGGTCATCCCAGTGCACCAGCCCTGAGCACCCTGTCTCATGCATTGAACCTGGACTGGCGATCTATTTCACATATAATATACATGTTTCAATGCTATTCTCTCAAGTCATCCCACCCTCGCCTTCTCCCACAGAGTCCAAAACACTGTTCTATACATCTGTGTCTTTTGTATTGGTGTTTTTCTTTCTGACTTACTTCACTCTGTATAATAGGCTCCAGTTTCATCCACCTCATTAGAATTGATTCAAATGTATTCTTTTTAATGGCTGAGTAATACTCCTTTGTGTATATGTACCACAGCTTTCTTATCCATTCATCTGCTGATGGATATATAGGTTGCTTCCATGTCCTGGCTATTATAAACAGTGCTGCAATGAACATTGGGGTACACGCGTCTTTTTCAGTTCTGAAAGAACTGAAAGGTTTCCTCAGTGTATATGCCCAGCAGTGGGATTGCTGGGTCATATGGCCATTCTATTTCCAGTTTTTTAAGGGATCTCCACACTGTTCTCCATAGTGGCTATACGAGTTTGCATTCCCACCAACAGTGTAAGAGGGTTCCCTTTTCTCCACACCCTCTCCAGTATTTATTGCTTGTAGACTTTTGGATAGCAGCCATTCTGACTGGTGTGAGATGGTACCTCATTGTGGTTTTTGATTTACATTTCTCTGATAATGAGTGATGTTGAGCATCTTTTCATGTGTTTGTTAGCCATCTGTATGTCTTCTTTGGAGAAATGTCTGTTTAGTTCTTTGGCCCATTTTTTGATTGGGTTGTTTATTTTTCTGGAATTGAGCTGCTAGAATTGTTTCTCTATTTTGAGATTGATTTTTTGTCAGTTGAGAAGCCTTATTCTTCACTGTTATGTATCAAGTACATTCTTTAACTCTATCATTTAAAGTCCAATGTGTTTCTCCATTGGGATAGATTTGTCCGAGTTCTGTCTAAAGAGACAAATCTTTTAACATTATTTATTTTTAGAATCTTTCCTAGTATAATTTGTAAGTAGCAGGCATCATTATTCATATAGACAAGGCATGAGATTTAGAAATACTTCTGTGTCACTGGCCATTGGATTATACTGATGCGTGGTTAAAGTCAAAGGATTTACTATTTTCATAATATGTGTCATATGTCAGTGCTAAGCTTTTTATAACTTCTCTTTGAAAGTGTGAATTTTGCCTTTGTGTGTGTGCTGTGTGTGCTCAGTTGCTCATGGCTGACTCTTTAGAGACCCCTTGAACTGTACAGCCTACTAGGCTCCTCTGTCCATGGAATTTTCCTGGCAAGATTACTGGAGAGGGTTGCAATTTCCTACTCCAGGGGATCTTCCCAATCCAGGGATTGAACCTCTGTCTCTTGCATCTCCTGAACTGGCAGGCAGATTCTTTATCTCTGTGCCACCTGGGAAACCTGAATATTGCCTTTGGTAAGGGCCAAAATTTAGTACTACCCCTACCCTGCAGGGTCAAACCCTCATCCCCAGTACTCTCACAGTCCTCTTAGCCTGCTGTATATTTTTTTCAAAGGACACATTCCATTCTACTATACTACATATTTAGAATGTATTTACTATACACACAAACACACATATACTCTGTTATGTTTATGTGTATTGTCTGATTCTTTCTTCCAGAAAGTAGGGTTCACAAAGGCAGGGATATCTGCTTGTTGTGTTCATTAGTTATCTTGTGTGACTAGGACAGTATTTGGCATGTAAAAGTTTATATATATATATATATATATATAACTGAAAGGAAAATTTTATATAAACCAGTTTCCTGGGTTATTAATAAAACTCCTTTACATCTTTATTTGGAGGAGGTAGTAGGAAGTGTCCCATTCCTCTTCCTCTCTCTTTTCCATTTAAAATATCTGCTATAGTCATCTACATAAAGCACAGCCCAGATCTTTTTTAATCTTCAAAATTGTTAACATCTCCTCAGTGTCTATAAAATGAAATCCAAATTCCCTAGCTGGCATTTGAGGTCCTCTGTAGTCTATCCTGCTTCTGCCAACTTCATCAACCAACGCTCCCCTTTTGCTTCAGCCCTTCTAATGTGATCTTTGGGCTTGCTTTCTCATCACCTTATTTAAATGTCTGTGCTGTGGCTTACCCTGATTATCTCATTTAAAACAGGAACCACATTCCCCAGCCTCCTTACTCAGCCTTATTTTTCTGCATTGCATTTGTCACCTTCCAATGCACTGTATAATTTACCTACTCATCTTATCTGTTTTCTGTTTCCATCCTAGAATATAAACTCCTTGAGAATAATGATTTGTGCCTATTGTGTCCTCTGTAATAACATCAGTTTTTGGAATAGTCCCCAGTCTCCACAGCTAGGTTATCTTTTTCCTTCACTTAGATTTACCTTCCCTGAAATCCATGTTTCTAGTTTTAGTCTACCAAGGCCTTCCTTAAATGCCAATTCTTCTGAAAATCCCCAGTTCTCCTGAGGTCAGATGGAGATAACCACTTGTCCTCTGATCATTGGTAGCATTTAATCAGAAATCACTTTTATATCATTAAAAATATTTTATTGCTTTTTATGTGTGGGTCTTATCTCTTTTACAACTGTTCCTTAGAAACAGGTTTCATCACTAATTCATCTATACAAGCACAGTAGTACCTACTTCTGTGTACATTGTAAATTCATGACAAATATGGGTTGAGTAAATAACCACATGCATTTCCTTACTACATCACTTTCTACCCAAGTATAAAAACAATATATTTTGAATTATGCAAAACCCCAGTGAAAAGGAATTTTTATTTTGAGCTTGATTATTTGTGGGGAAATAGAATTATGTCTTAAACTCAATGGACTGGAAATATCCAATGAGAAAAAAATGTATTTGATATATTTGATTTTATATTCAAAGCCTAGAATAAGTTCTATCATTGGCGTTTTCACTTCACAGTAATTTCCTGCTTTCAAAGCATTTGTGTTTTGCCAAATTAGTTTACTCACGAACGAATTCTCTGTCAAGTAACCTGGAATAGTTCATAATAGAATTAAGAAAAATATAATTAAAGACACAAAGAACATGGGGCCAATATCAAGCAGCATATTTTTGGATTTACTATCATTTGAGTGCTTTTATCTTCCATACAGTGTCTTGGCATTAATTGGTTACTTTGTGTTAAATACAACTGGGAGGAATGCTAAGACAGGGCTGTAAAGACTATGGTACTGAGAGCACGCTTGAAGAGGGTATTTTCTTTCTTTCTTTCTTTCTTTTTTAATTCTGAAAATCCAGACAAAACCCTCTATCACTGGATTATATTGATTTTAAAGCTGTCTCTTAGTCATTTGCCTTACATCTGCTGTCAGTTAATTAACATTGTTTTCTCCCTTTTATTTTGTATTAAAATTCCCTATTTTAAAAGTCAACATCCCTCACCCCTCACTATGGCCTTAAGGAGGGATGGTTTTCATACTTGTTTTTAGGGGAATATTCCCTCTTCCCTTCACTCCCCCTTCTCTCTCCCCAGTCCCAGCCCCTCCTCCTCCTTTCTTATTCTCCTCCTTCTTCCAAAGTAAGAGGTGGAGGAAAAGAAGACAGAGGATTCGGCAGAGGAGGAGGAAGAGGAGGAAAATCTTCCTAAACCCTTGAGGCAAAAGTATTATCAAAGTAATCGAAACCGGGGCTCACTCATGGAAAACAACTAGTAAATCCTATTTCATTAAGCTAGTTAAAAGCTGATGTTAAAAGGAATTATAACTCTGATGGAATTATGCTCAAAGTCTTAAATGAATGTGTCTCAGAGAAATGATTGATGTTGAGCGCATATAGCACCATGAAATTCTCAAGTGTGCCAGTTGAGTAGCCATATGGTGGTATGCAGTAAAATGTACTTCCCAAACTTCCTATGTAAAAACTTATAGTCTTGGCTTACAACAGGAGACTATTCCCTTCCCACCTGTTCCCATGTTGTTGAAAGCCTTTGGCAGGGAATCAGGCCCTGTGCTAACTTCCAGTGACACATATTCATACTTGCTTCCTTCAGCTCTGTGCTCAGCCTAATTCAGCCAGCACAGATGTAGCTATGCTTAGAGCAGACCAGACCTACTGGTGGGATCAAAGCTGGTATGATAGGGAGATACTTTGTCAGGTAGAGCAGTACCTAGGGTTGCAGACTCCTTGAGGACCAGTATTAGGGTACAAAACTAGATATCCCTAACTGTTCTTTATTTGAGATTGTTTTTCTCTGATTTAGTTCTCTATCCCTACTATTGCCTTGTTAATGTACTCAGTGTCTAAGGATTTTTGTCACCTCATCTGATTGCTATAGTGTCGGGCATAGAATGATATTCAGTATGTATTTATTAGGTATAAGAATAAACATGAATAAATGATTCAAAACACATTAATTTGCTATATGACTCCTTATTCTACCATTTTAGATCCGAACTCAATATCTCATAGTAAAATGATGAAATTTTCTGATTTTGTCCATGCCTTAGGGAATCACTGTATGAATTCTTATTACTGAATCCTTATAAAGAGAAGTCAGTAGTACCAGGTCAGGATTAGAAAGGTAGCTTTTTTCTTTTTGCTTTCTTATCATTTTGCAGGTGGTACAAGCCATGTACAAGCTGTTTTAGGAAAACATTTTAAGAAAACTGTTCAATTTGAGCATAGTGAACATTATCATCACCCTGGTGCTGGCATGGCTGGCTGTGAGGCTTATGTGCACTTGGTATATTTCCTCTAACCTATCATTTGGACTCCCTTTTTGACATTTGGAATGCCTAAGAAATTGATTAGTGGTCTTTAAAACATAATGGCCAACAATGGCAAAATAAAGCACAAGAATATATGGGTCTTATTTTGTTTTCATTGTAATCAGGAAAAATTCATTGTCCCCTGCCAGATTACAGTTTATCCAATTGCATCTTCTCTTTCATTTCTTAGTGGAAGTGAAGAGAATTGGAGGTGGGTCAGGGAGGGGCAGAGAATTAATGTGCATTATATAAAATCAGGAAATCCTTCTACTAAATAAAGATCAAATATCTATACAGAATATTAAAACCTGTACTTTGGAACAACATGCTTTAAAAACAAATTGAGGTGCTAGTGGCGTAAAAGAAAATGCAAATGCAAATGAGGAAAAGACAGCCATAAAATGTAGGTTGGTTGGCTGCAGTTCTGCCCATGAAGCACTAGCTGGCATTAGTGTGAAATTTAAATTCACTTCTGTGCTAGTGATTGCCTCTTTGGAACTCATTAAACATTCTTTGGCACCAAATTTTAGACTGAGTAAAGCCATAGAGCGTGATCCAGGCAGAAATTAACCTCAGGGTCTATATGCTCCTGTAACTGAGCCACTGAGAAATTGATATTCTGTCCTGGAAGAAGATTCTCAGAAAGGGTGGAGCTTGGGGGAGGGAGCTTCTGAGTTTGATTCTCACAGCTGGATATGAAGCCAATAGCACTATGTGACTTGACCTCATTAGAAACACTCCTCTTTGAGGTTGTATGCTAATCTTTTAGGCTTCATCATTTCAGTTTCTGCTTGAGAGATGGCTCTTCAAAAACTTTAAGTGACAATGACAGTCTACAAAATTGCTCTTTGAGAACAATTAAATAAAGTCAGGAGGCATATAATATTTTTAGCAGTGGGTAAAAGGGATCATTTAACTGTGACAGAGAGAAACTCATAGTCATTAAAGTTGTTTCGACAGATCTGATTGCTATGTGACAGTTTTGGGATGACAGTTGGTTTCTACAGGCTAGCTGAGCCCAGATGGTATGTGGAGGAATTGCCGATTTAATAGATGTGAACTTAGGAGCTATAGGGAATTACTTTTGAAAAGAAAGCATCCAGTATTTTCTTTCTGTTCAACAGGTCACTGCAGAAGATGTGCATTGAAAACCATGTTAAACTATAGCACTATGGACTAGTAAAGTAGAATAGGAGAGTAAAACAATATTTTTTAAAAAAGAAGCCTAGAACATCAACTTTAAGGGTATCAAGGTAATGTTGTTAGTAACTTCTTGAGCTGAGCAAGTTAGAAAGTGGTCATTAATAATGAAACTAAGATAGATAGTATGAGATATCATCAATTAAATGGACATCTTGTTCTTTTCACCTTTGTTCTGATTATGATTAACTACCAATTCTGAGCATTGATTCATTAATCCAAGTATACAAAATACTGAATGAGACACATTACCAAATCTTTTGGAAAGATAATTTCTTTATATCAAGATCTACTATATTTTAATTAATGAGAAATCGACACTTTCACAGCTGTGATATGTAGAGGATGTGTCAAGTTTCCAATAGTTGTGGTAGAGGACAGAGAGAGTGGAGAATTGGGAACAAAAGACTGGCCTCATCTGGAAACACACAGTCAGTCCTTTCCTCTCACCTTTCATCACTGGATCTTTTCACTAGCATTCTGGGTATTACACAGGCATTTCTATCAAACAGGGAGAGGTTCAAATCTGAGCTCCAGAACTGAGCAGTCAGGGGAATTTTGGAGTGGCCTGTACTCTACTTGAACCTCTTTGTGTTTATATGCAAAAGGAGACTGAAATAACAAACTAATCAGGCTGTTATGCATCATGCCTGGGGGTGGGGGTGGACATAAGGGTAAACCTTTGGAATCTGAGGGTCTGGGTTTAAATCTTGGCTCAACTGCAAAGTCAGTTGACTTTGTGCCTCTTTCTCCCCTGGGTAAAGTGTGAACAATACAATTATCTTAATCCTGAGTAGAAGTGATGATTAAATATGTTCAGTTCAGTTCAGTCACTCAGTCGTGTCAGACTCTGCCACCCCATGGTCTGCAGCACGCCAGGCTTCCCTGTCCATCACCAACTCCCGGAGTCCACCCAAACCCATGTCCACTGAGTCGGTGATGCCATCCTACTATCTCATCCTCTGTCATCCCCTTTTCTTCCTGCCTTCAATCTTTCACAGCATCAGGGTCTTTTCCAATGAGTTGGCTCTTTGCATCAGGTGGCCAAATTATTGGAGTTTCAGCTTCAACATCAGTCTTTCCATGAACACCCAGGACTGATCTCCTTTAGGATGGACTAGTTGGAGCTCCTTCCAGTCCAAGAGATCTTCATGACCCAGATAATCATGATGGTGTGATCACTCACCTAGGGCCAGACATCCTGGAATGTGAAGTCAAATGGGCCTTAGGAAGCATCACTACGAACAAAGCCAATGAAGGTGATGGAATTTCAGTTAAGCTATTTCAAATCCTAAAAAATGATGCTGTGAAAGTGCTGCACTTAATATGCCAGCAAATTTGGAAAACTCGGCAGTGGCCACAGGACTGGAAAAGGTCAGTTTTCATTCCAATCACCAAGAAAGGCAATGCCAAAGAATGCTCAAACTACCACACAACTGCACTCATATCACACACTAGTAAAGTAATGCTCAAAATTATCCAAACCAGGCTTCAACAATACCTGAACCGTGAACTTCCAGATGTTCAAGCTGATTTTAGAAAAGGCAGAGGAATCAGAGATCAAATTGCCAACATCCACTGGATCATCGAAAAAGTAAGAGAGTTCCAGAAAAACATCTACTTCTGCTTTATTGACTATGCCAAAGCCTTTGACTGTGTGGATCACAATAAACTGTGGGACATTAAATATGTTCAGTTCAGTTCAGTCGCTCAGTCGTGTCCGACTCTTTGCGACCCCATGAATTACAGCACGCCAGGCCTCCCTGTCCATCACCAACTCCCTGAATTCACTCAAACTCATGTCCATCGAGTCGGTGATGCCATCCAGCCATCTCATCCTCTGTCGTCCCCTTTTCCTCCTTCCCCCAATCCCTCCCAGCATCAAGAGTCTTTTTCATTGAGTCAACCCTTCACATGAGGTGGCCAAAGTACTGGAGTTTCAGCTTTAGCATCATTCCTTCCAAAGAACACCCAGGGCTGATCTCCTTCAGAATGGACTGATTGGATCTCCTTGCAGTCCAAGGGACTCTCAAGAGTCTTCTCCAACACCACAGTTCAAAAGCATCAATTCTTTGACACTCAGATTTCTTCACAGTCCAACTCTCACGT
>SJYX01010015.1:314055-371576 GCA_006410675.1 Oreotragus oreotragus | reverse complement strand
TGTGAGAGTTGGACTGTGAAGAAGGCTGAGTGCCGAAGAATTGATGCTTTTGAACTGTGGTGTTGGAGAAGACTCTTGAGAGTCCCTTGGACTGCAAGGAGATCCAACCAGTCCATCCTAAAGGAGATCAACCCTGGGTGTTCTCTGGAAGGAGTGATGCTAAAGCTGAAACTCCAGTACTTTGGCCACCTCATGCGAAGAGTTGACTCCTTGGAAAAGAGTCTGATGCTGGGGGGGATTGGGGGCAGGAGGAGAAGAGGCCGACAGAGGATGAGATGGCTAGATGGCATCACCGACTCGATGGACCTGAGTCTGAGTGAACTCCAGGAGTTGGTGATGGACAGGGAGGCCTGGCGTGCTGTGATTCATGGGGTCACAGAGTCGGACATGACTGAGCAACTGAACTGAACTGAGGAAACAAAATTAAGATATCATCCATTTAGAATATTAGTTATTTATAAAGAAGAAGGAAATATTGCCATTTGCAGCAACATAGATGAAACTAGAGAATATTATACTAAGTGAAATAAGTCAGATAGAGAAAGAGAAATATTATGTGATATCACTTATAAATGGAATTTTAAAAAATAATACAAATGAATCTATGTACAAAACCAAAATATACTCATAGACATAGAAAACTAACATGATTACTAAAGGGGAAAGGAAGGAAGAGAGAGATAAATCAAGATTATGTGATAAACAGATATACAACACTATATATAAAATAGATTAGCAGCAAGAATTTACTGTGTAACACAGGAAATGATATTCAATATGTTATAATAACCTATAATGGATCATAATATGAAAAAGTGTATGCATATATTCAGATATATCTGAATCACTTTGCTGTACATCTGAAACTAACACAATATTGTAAATCAACCATATTTCAGTAAAAAAAATAAAATATACATTTATTGATATCCTACTTTGTCTAAATTTTATATAAAGTTAAAAAAGATACATATGGTAAAAAGAAAAACACAAATTACCATTAAATGGTAAAGCTGAAGTGAGGCAATAACAAGAATAAGGTTTTATATATTTATATAGATATACACACACACACATTCCAGAATATATATATACACATACATTCCAGAATATATCTCTCTATATATACATTCCAGAATAAAGCCAGTAATTTATGTACATGTTATATTGTCATATCTTCTTACCAAGAGAAGGCTGCAATTAATTACTTTAATTATGAGCATGAAGAGAGAAACATGTTCACATTTATAGTTACTTTTGCTGAGTGGTAGGTGCCTAATAAATAAAAACAAAACAGTTACTGAGGAGGTGGGCATATACTTAAAGCACTAAGTAATTGTTTTCCTGGATCTTCCAAAAGAGAACACTGTTTAAGCTCTAGGAATGATTCTTAGGAAATAATTATAAACCAACACAAGCTGCTTTAAACCAGAAAAATTTAATGAATAGAGTTCATACTGTGTATGACAGATTACTGATTTTGCTTTGGTGCCTGCTGTGCTAATGTCTTCTGCATAAGCAATTTGTGACCTCACCGTTGATCTGCCTGATTTCATAGCTCTGTCCTTCTCCAGGAATCCCCTAAAATTTCTCGTTTCATTGGTGAGATCATGTACACCTGGCTTTGTTATTGCTTTCACAATGTCATTTAAAACATCCCCCAGCTTGCCTTATTATTCTTTATAAATTCATTTCATGTCACTGTCTACCTACCTCCAATCCCAAACACCATGCATCTCTGTATTTAAGTTCAGTGATTTTTAGCCTATGGAGAGATTGTCAAGGATTTAGGGACTGGATGCTGCCACTGTTTAGTCACTAAGTCATGTCCAACTCTTTGAGACCCCTGGACTATAGCCTACAGGCTCCTTGAATCATGGGATTTCCCAGGCAAGATTACTGGAGTAGATTGTCATTTCCTTCTCCAGGAGATCTTCCTGACCCTGGCAACAAACCTGTGTCTCCTGCGTTGGCAGGCGGCTTTTTTACCGCTGAGCTACCTGGGAAGTCCATTCAGGGACTGGAGATATGGCTAAAAGAAAGCCTCCCAACCCCCAACTAAAGCACTGAAGCTCCACTTTTTTCTGATATATCTATTATGGTCCCATCTATAATTTCAGTGGGAAAAAAATTCACCTGATTAAAACAATAATAATACTTGAAAAAGGTAAATCCTCTCTGAAGTCTCTTTGAGGTCTAGATGTTGTTTAATTAGATGAGCTAAGCTGAATGTCTCTTTTTGTATGTTATCCAATATGTTTTCTGTTGCCTAGATTCTCTATATTTGTGCCATCTAACGTGCATGTTTTTAAAAATCTGTAAATAGTCCTGTGCACATGCAGTAGCTCTTTTAAAGGGATTCTTTTTATTTGTATTTTTATAAATTCCTCATTTCTTATTTATTCACTTTGGCTGTAGTAGCATATATTTCTCTCTTTTTTTTTTCCTTTTTTTCCCAGAAGTACATGATCTTTCATCTAAGATCCAATGATTTTTATACCATGTGAATTGTTCTTCAGTATCACATTTACTTATCTATTTTGTCCTCAATATGTAAATCAGTGCTCCAACTGGTATTAAAGTTCATTTGTATTACTGATGAAGTTAAAGACAACTGTCTACTTGAACTACCATGAGCATTTCTTTTTAGATTTCACTGGGATGAAACTTGCACTATTTTTTTAAGTTATCATACCATCCTTAATCATACCAATACCATAAAATGTATCTTGTGAAATTTTATATTATCCTGCAGTTTTGAGGTAGAAAGACTAATGATTTGTTAACAGATTAAGCACACAGATATTCTTGATAATGGGGAAATGGGCATATATACTATAACATGGCTTGTTGAACAAGTCAGATGTTTTTATCTAAAAAGATAGAAATTGCCCTAATTGGAAAAATACCTATGGAATTAAAACTAATTGCATACGTCTTACCAGAAAACAATAAAATATTGCATCAAATAGTATAAAAGCCAATTTTAAGGATGGAATTTTAAATTTAACTGAGCAAATTCTTAAAAGCGTGGTTCACTTTTGCTTTACTATTATAGTCTCAATCTTTTTTTGTGGAAAAAAAAAAAAAACAGCAACATGACCTTTCCCAGGTAGCACATTGCAGGTTAATAGGGAAAATTGTTTCATGTCTCTGTGACTGAAATAATAGTAATAATGTTGTTTAAATTATTTTATAGATGAGTTATGCACATAGTGTATGGTTCCTAATAACCTGGAATGTATTTCAAATAACACTGAATCACTATGGTGCCTTTTTTTTTCCTTCCCTTGAGCAAACTCTGGGAGATAGTGAAGGACAGTCAGGGAATCCTGGTATGCTACAGTTCATGGGGTCACAAAGAATCACACACAACTTAGCAAGTGAACGGTTGAGAAAATAAAGCCTCTGTTTCTTGGAAATGTCAATCTCTGTAGTATGTCTCTAAGGGAATGCATAAACTAGGCAGGACTTGAACAAATTTTCCATTATCACTTAGTTTCAAGTACTTTGGTCTGAGAACCCATTTACACTATTAAAAATTATTGAGGACCCCAAATAAACTTTTCTAGATGTGAGTTATAGCTTATCAATATTTATTTTATTTGAAACTAAATTATTTTATAAATATTTATTATTAAAAAATATAATGAATCTGTTCCTTTAAAACAAAAATATTTTAATGAAAGATAACTATATTTTTCAAAACAAAAATCATGTAAAAATTGTATTCTTTAACATTTTTGCAAAGCTCTTTTATTTCTGGCTGAATAGGAGACAGCTGGATTCTCATATCTGTTTCTGCATTCAATCTGTTGTGATACAGTGTGTTAGTTGAAGAATATGAAGAAAATCTGTCCTGACACAGATATGTAGTTGGAAAAGGAAGAAGTATTTTAGTATCTTTTTAGATAATTGTGAATATTCTTTAATGATGATGTACCAAAAGGTGTTAAGTGGTAAGTTCTTTAAAGTTTAGTTGCAATGAGAATTGGAAACCATATCAATGAGTTTTTCATACTTAAATTTAATTCCATTGGTATAACTTGTACTTTGACTATTTTATGCATACATTGCTCATTGTTTCATTGAGTTATGCAGATACTTCAAATGTTGACACTTTTCATTGTGAAAAGACACCTCATTAATTTCACCATCGATCTCATTAGGAAATATTTTTTGTATTGACAAGCTATCGAATTGACAGTGGTTGATTGAAGTTTCCCCAAATACTAATTTTAGCTCAAAAGCTCAAATTTCATCACTGACAACAGTCATTGTCAGTTGTTTTCTTTGAAGTAACAGGCTTATTTTGTTGATGTTCAAGGAAAAGTCTGCCAGATCCCAAGTCTGAGTAACAATAGTTTGTCAGTCATTCTTTCAGGTAAAAATAATACTCCATAAAAAAGTAGCTAGTTCAGCTTGCACTCACACAATTGCATGGGCATTTTTTTTTTTTTAAGATAACCATAATACTTTGGTATGAGCCAGAAGGGAAATACGTGTATTTCCAGTTTTTTCACACAAAATATTAAAAGACATGCTCAAGAATTGTGATTTAAAAGAATTTTAATGATAAGTCAAGGACATTCTTAAAAGGCAGCATTTTCCCCCCAGTGCCTGGTGAGTGAGTGAGTGAAGTCTCTCAGTCGTGTCTGACTCTTTGCGATCCCATGGACTGTAGCCTACCAGACTCCTCAGTCCATGGAATTTTCCAGGCAAGAGTACTGGAATGGGTTGCCATTTCCTTCTTCAGGTAATCTTCCCAACCCAGGGATCGAACCCGGGTCTCCTGCATTGCAAGCAGATGCTTTACCCTCTGAATCACCAGGGAAGGTGCCAGGTGGTAAAGAATATAATGACTAACTTCAAGCAAACAGAACTATAAGAGAATAAATTTATTCTGTTTTAGTCATAAAAATTAGAATATAATGCATTAGTATAGACTTGTGCCACTGCTTTGATTTGTGACAAGACAGAAGCAGTGATACCCACCACTGCTTTTGTACCAGAATGCAAATGTCAACATAGAGCAAAAGAGTGATAATGTATTAGTATCTTTATGAAAATGATTTTGACCTCATAGGCCACCTAAAAGGTTCTTGGGGATCTCCAGGGGTCTGTGAACCATAAATTGAGAACTGATATGTCAGAGTTTTTAGTCTCCCTGAGATGATTTCCTCACTAGTAAAACTGATAATGATAATGTATCCATTGCAGATTGTTCTGATATTTAAATCCAGTGATATAAGGTTTTCAAAAATGTAGGTCTCTGTTCACTTTTTGCCTTAATATCAATCTCTCTTGAAATATAACCTCCCTAAAGTATTGTTAACTGTTTTCACTTTTGAAATAAATACCTAGCCTATTGAAAAATGTACCTCCAAGTTTCTTTTACATAAAAAAAAAATTCTTAGATACTCATTAGAAAACAAACTGGTATATTTTCTCACTTTCAGAGACTTTCAGGGAATGTATTTAGAGTATCAATTTAACTTTAATGTAATCAGTTCAGTTCAGTTGCTCAGTTGTGTTCAACTCTTTGTGACCCCATGGACTGCAGCATGCCAGGCTTCCCTGTCTTTCAGCAATTTCCGGAGCCTACTCAAACTCATGTCCATCACGTCCGCAATGCCATCCAACCATCTCCTCCTCTATCATCCCCTTCTCCTTCTACCTTCAAATTTTCCCAGCATCAGGGTCTTTTCCAATGAGTCATTCTTCACATCAGGTGGAAAAAGTATTGAAGTTTCAACTTCAGCATCAGTCCTTCCATTGAATATTCAGGACTGATTTTTTTTAGGATTAACTGGTTGGATCTCTTTGCAGTCCAAGGGACTCTCAAGTCTTCTCAACACCATAGTTCAAAAGCGTCAGTTCTTTGGCATTCAGCTTTCTTTATAGTCCAACTCTCACATCCATACATGACTACTGGAAAAACCATACCTTTGACTAAATGGATCTCTGTTGGTAAAGTAATGTGTCTGCTTTTTAATATGATGTCTAGGCTGGTCATAGATTTTCTTCCAAGGAGCAAGCATCTTTTAATTTCATGGCTGCAGTCATCATCTGCAGTGATTTTGGAGCCCCCCAAAATAGTCTCTCACTGTTTCCATTATTTCCTCATCTATTTGTCATGAAGTAAAGGAATTGGATGCCATGATCTTAGTTTTCTGAATGTTGAGCTTTAAGCCAACTTTTTCATTCTCCTCTTTCACTTTCATCAAGAGGCTCTTTAGTTCTTCTTCACTTTCTGCCATGAGTGTGGTGTCGTTTGCATATCTGAGGTTATTGATATTTCTCCCAGCAACCTTGATTCCAGCTTGTGCTTCATCTAGCCCAGCATTTTGCATGATGTACTCTGCATATAAGTTAAATAAACACGGTAACAGTATACAGCCTTGATGTACTCCTTTCCTGATTTGGAACAAATCTGTTGTTCCATGTCCAGTTCTAACTGTTGCTGCTTGACCTACACACAGATTTCTCAGGATGCAGATCAGGTGGTTGGTAGTCCCATCTCTTGCAGAATTTTCCACAATTTATTGTGATCCACACAGTCAAAGCTTTGGCATAGTCAGTAAAACAAAAGTGATGTTTTTCTGGAACTCTTTTTGCTTTTTCAATGATCCAGCAGATGTTGGCAATTTTATCTCTGGTTCTTCTTCCTTTTCTGAATCCAACTTGAACATCTGGAAGTTCACAGTTTACATATTATTGAAACCTGGCTTGGAGAATTTTGAGCATTCCTTTGCTAGCTTGTGAGATGAGTGCAATTGTGTGATAGTTTGAACATTCTTTGGCATTGCCTTTCTTTGGGATTGGAATGATACTTTTTAGCTATTTAGCTGTTGGTACATTTGACATTGGGGCTTCCCTGGTGGCTCAGTGGTAAAGAATCCACCTACAAATACAGGAGATTCAGATTCTATTCTTGGGTCTAGAAGATCCCCTGGAAAGGAAATGATAACCCACTCCAGTATCCTTACCTGGGAAATTCCACAGACAGAGGAGCCTGGAAGGCTACAGTCCATGGGGTCACAAAAGAGTCAGACATTACTTAGTAACTAAAATACATTTGATATTCCTTAGGTATATAAGATGATTTTGTCCTTGTACTGATTTGTGCCATTAAATCTTGAGTGTTTTGACCCAAAACTGTGTTTTTAAAAGATAAAACATGATCAATAATTATTGTCATGTTTATTAAGAGCTTATCTTCTCCCTGCCATTTCACACACACATTTGGTTCACATTCTCCTACAATTCGTTGTCTGTATATACTATAAACTCAAATTTCAAATATGAATCTAAGTGAAACAGTGTTTTTAAAAAGGCTACTTTCATTCATTTCGTATAATTAAGTGAAAAAAGGAAAAAATCAGAGCTCATTTAAATATCTGAATTTGCTTAGTTCAACCAACACAAAGGGAAATCATCAGTGACCCACATGTTTTACTATGATTTGTTCTATGAAAGTGAGTCATCCAAAATTGCAGCCCTCTTTGTTAAGTAATTATGAAGCATTATTTGTAAGATGTTGCTAAGAAAGCCAATGCATTCTAATAAGTCATGTAATGATTGAATGGTTNCCTTGATTCCAGCTTGTGCTTCATCTAGCCCAGCATTTTGCATGATGTACTCTGCATATAAGTTAAATAAACACGGTAACAGTATACAGCCTTGATGTACTCCTTTCCTGATTTGGAACAAATCTGTTGTTCCATGTCCAGTTCTAACTGTTGCTGCTTGACCTACACACAGATTTCTCAGGATGCAGATCAGGTGGTTGGTAGTCCCATCTCTTGCAGAATTTTCCACAATTTATTGTGATCCACACAGTCAAAGCTTTGGCATAGTCAGTAAAACAAAAGTGATGTTTTTCTGGAACTCTTTTTGCTTTTTCAATGATCCAGCAGATGTTGGCAATTTTAT
This sequence comes from Oreotragus oreotragus, assembly GCA_006410675.1. Classification (NCBI taxonomy): domain Eukaryota; kingdom Metazoa; phylum Chordata; class Mammalia; order Artiodactyla; family Bovidae; genus Oreotragus; species Oreotragus oreotragus. The sequence continues at coordinate 363,641 of SJYX01010015.1, read as the reverse complement.
CTCTGGTTCTTCTTCCTTTTCTGAATCCAACTTGAACATCTGGAAGTTCACAGTTTACATATTATTGAAACCTGGCTTGGAGAATTTTGAGCATTCAACAATTTATTGTGATCCACACAGTCAAAGCTTTGGCATAGTCAGTAAAACAAAAGTGATGTTTTTCTGGAACTCTTTTTGCTTTTTCAATGATCCAGCAGATGTTGGCAATTTTATCTCTGGTTCTTCTTCCTTTTCTGAATCCAACTTGAACATCTGGAAGTTCACAGTTTACATATTATTGAAACCTGGCTTGGAGAATTTTGAGCATTCCTTTGCTAGCTTGTGAGATGAGTGCAATTGTGTGATAGTTTGAACATTCTTTGGCATTGCCTTTCTTTGGGATTGGAATGATACTTTTTAGCTATTTAGCTGTTGGTACATTTGACATTGGGGCTTCCCTGGTGGCTCAGTGGTAAAGAATCCACCTACAAATACAGGAGATTCAGATTCTATTCTTGGGTCTAGAAGATCCCCTGGAAAGGAAATGATAACCCACTCCAGTATCCTTACCTGGGAAATTCCACAGACAGAGGAGCCTGGAAGGCTACAGTCCATGGGGTCACAAAAGAGTCAGACATTACTTAGTAACTAAAATACATTTGATATTCCTTAGGTATATAAGATGATTTTGTCCTTGTACTGATTTGTGCCATTAAATCTTGAGTGTTTTGACCCAAAACTGTGTTTTTAAAAGATAAAACATGATCAATAATTATTGTCATGTTTATTAAGAGCTTATCTTCTCCCTGCCATTTCACACACACATTTGGTTCACATTCTCCTACAATTCGTTGTCTGTATATACTATAAACTCAAATTTCAAATATGAATCTAAGTGAAACAGTGTTTTTAAAAAGGCTACTTTCATTCATTTCGTATAATTAAGTGAAAAAAGGAAAAAATCAGAGCTCATTTAAATATCTGAATTTGCTTAGTTCAACCAACACAAAGGGAAATCATCAGTGACCCACATGTTTTACTATGATTTGTTCTATGAAAGTGAGTCATCCAAAATTGCAGCCCTCTTTGTTAAGTAATTATGAAGCATTATTTGTAAGATGTTGCTAAGAAAGCCAATGCATTCTAATAAGTCATGTAATGATTGAATGGTTTTTAAAAAGTGCATCAAGGAACATATTGCATGGAATATTTGAAAAAGGGTAGTTGAACCAACACGATATAAAATGCACAGGTTATTTAGAGCCTGTTGAATATTTTACATAAAAAAATTAAAATTGCAATGTATTTATAAATTGATTTCTCCTGAAGGTTCAGTTAGTTGTTGCTATTGTTGTTTCCTTATTTTGTTCAGTCACTAATTCACATCTGACTCTTTGTGACTCCATGGACTGCACCACTTCAGGCTTCCCTGTCATCCTGTCTCCTAGAATTTGCTCAAATTCACGTCCACTGAGTCAGTGATGCTATCGAACCATCTTATCCTCTGCTGGCCCCTCTCCTTTCACCTTCAATCTTCTCCACCATCAGAATCTTTTCTAAAACAGTCTGCTCTTTGCATAGGATGTTTCCTTGAAACAGACAAAAACTTCAGGGAACATTCTACGACTCTCACTTTTATTAAAGTCCCTTATCAAGATTGCCCATATATGATGCTGTGAAATCATGTAATGGTTTGATTTTCTCTGACAAAGGTAAAACAAAGAAATATAAGTTATTTTTATATACCTTGCAATTTTTCTAACACATTTAAAGTATTGTTAAAAAAAAAATCATAGAACTGCTGGGAAATTTGCACCCAGATCAAAGGATATTAATTTCTTGGCAATTAAAATAGAAGTTTGGGGCATAAAATGTATTAAAGATTTGTATAGCTTTTACAAAGAGCCCTTTGAAGAAATTTACCTCCAACTTATGCAAAAAGTAAATTATGCACAGAGAGGTTAGGTCATGTATCAGTTAAATTTTGCTATATAGCCATCAACAAAAAGCTCACTTGCATACAACAAAGAACTTATTTTCTCACACATGTAGGGTTCAAATGAATTAGATTGGGCTTGGTTCAAGAGTCTTGCTAGTATCTGCTGGAATCACTCATGTATCTACTGGCTCACCGACCATTGCCTCTGACCTAGGCTAGGCTTGGTTGGTGTATCTTAGTTGTGACATGTTTATACATGTTTCTCAGCTTTTTCGTGGAACCAACAGCCTAATCTAGGCATATCCTTCTCATGTCAATGGCAAAGGTGTAAAGGACAACAGAAACATACAGGGTCCCTTAAGATTAGGTTGGCAACTAATCTCTTGCAAATCAGAATGACTTCTGATTCATTCTGTTGGAAAAAGCAAGTTACATAGGGTGATCAAAGTACTTCATCCTTATAGGAAGAACTCAAAAATTTGCTTAATAGTGAAGTGAATAAAGAGAGAATGAATAGTCAGGACCATAAATGCATTTAATATGTCACATCATTTTGCCTTAGGTCCTGCAAATAGTGACTAGCTGAGGTAGGTCAGGAGCATAAGCTTCTTTAGGCATCTGCTTTCTTTGTGATTCCTGAGACAGGTTTCAGTGTTTCCTCCTGACTTGCTCCAGTGAGAGGCTTTTCTGATGGTATTCGAATGTCTGCATTTACATTTTAGTTTCTCCTTATGTCAATGTATGCCAAAACCAATACAGTACTGTAAAGTAAAATAGAGTAAAAAAAAAAAAAAAAAAAAAAAAAAAAGAAGCAAAATAGATTCAGACGATGGTATCAACTTCCATTTGCCTCCCTGCAGCTGGGTGATCACATGCTGCTGTACTTGATGCTGTACTGAGAGAATCAGAGAAAAATGATAATCTGTCAAGTCTATTTTGCCATCTTTATCTTACTGCCTCTGATTGCTCTGCCCAAATTCTCATTCATGAGAATAGATGGAATCATTTATTGTTATTCTTAGATGATATGAAGAAATAGGCCCAGTCTACTTAATGTCGTTATGTCTACAATTTATTGCACATTTAACATTTACTGGGGCAGTGTATGAATTTAGAACACAAAGACTATTGTTCTTTGCTATTTTGTTGTTTCTTAGTCAATTACCATTTGAGGATACATAATTACTGCATTTGGAACATTGTATTAAATATGTCATTTCCTCACGTTTTAAGTGTGTTCTGTATTTGCACTTTAGTAGAGTGAAGAGACAACTTATATTAGTGGTAAGAAATAGGTCTTATTGATACATATACTTAGACTGTACTGCTAAAAGCATGTCTTGATGGTGGTTTGATATTATAACATAAATATTTTGTGCTTCTGTCTCCTAGCAGCAAGTGTATCATAATACTAGTTAGGCAAAATCCTTACTATAATGCAAATATTTATGTGTTTTTTTCCTAACGCTACTACTTTTTTTTGCCTTGAAAAAATGATTAATTTCATGGAACTTGTTCAACCAGAAAGTTACATGGAAATCAGAAAGACAAATAATTTTACTAGAATGATTCTATTACTGTATTTTCACTAGTAAATGTGTTAGTAGAGCATGTGTGGGTTTTTTTGCACACAGTTATAAATCTTTTCAATTATATACATCTCTTGTTGACATATACTGGGAAATCAAACTGCCCCAGAAGTCTCCCTCTCCTTCCTTGCTTCCCCAAGGCATAGGACAAGATACCCTTGTGGAGTTATTTGGTTAGTAATTTGCTGAGTACTGCCCCAGGTTCTGGTGTGTTCTTGGTTATTTTGTGTGTGTGGTTATTTGTTATCATTGTGAGAGTGGCTTCTGAGCATGTTATATAATTGATCAAAATTACCGAAGGCTTTCATACATGGGTTAGTGGGTTTCATCATCTTTATATACAATCTGTACCATTTCCTCCATCCCCATTTTTTCCCCAGAATGTCTTTAAAGAAACAAACAATCAAACAAATTTTAAATTCATTATGCCATTCCCTGAATAGCCCTTTTAGCTCGGCTCCTTCTCTACCAGTTACATTCAAAGATGAAGTCCACTCCCTAGAATGAAACAGCTCCACACATACTTTGCAAAGCTGATTCCATGTGAGTCCCTAACAAAAATATCTCTACTTTAGCATTAATTTATGGCAGGCTGATTTTAATAAAAGTGTTATTATTTATTACCTAAAATTATTTGTATAAGATTAAAGAATGCAGATTAATCATAAAACTTGAAATAATAAACTAAATATCACCTATAATTCCAACAATTTGGAGTGGTTTTTTTGGGGGGGGAGGGAGTCATATTTTCATTCTTTACTTTTTCATTGTATTTTTCTCCAAAATTTTATTATAAAAGCTGCATACCTCTTGAAAAGCTGTAGGAATTTTACAGTGAACATATATTTACCTAGAGTCTACCATTAATGATTTACCATATGTACTTTTTCACATATCTAAAACTTACCACTCATGTATGCATCCATCAATCATCTATTTGATGCATTTCAAAGTAAATTGCTGACATTAGTACACATAATTGCAGAGCAGTTATAGGTTTGTTAGAAGTTTTAAGTGAGATGAGAAGACCCGTCAGAAAATGGACACATCTGACACTGTAGGCTTTCCTAAATAGTAATAATGTTTCCATAAATACACTTAAGATGTCAGACTACATGTCCTCATTTTTAGTTTGGAAATCAGTCCCCATAGGACATATCTGGGGCATATGGACACATCAGAGTTTTCAAAAGTTAGGTGATGGAATGCGGGCCATTCTACCCGAACCAAGCTAAATCATAGTGAAGTAAACAAAAGAGGTCTCTTTTCTCATTGACCCATCTACCCTTAATTGGTGACAACCTAAGTGGCAGCAAGAATAAAATGAATGAGGTGCTCTTGCTACCAGATATAAACATGGAACACTTTTAAGATTTTACTTACTTTGAAAATAAATTTTTTTGACCTATTTGCTTTATTACTTGCTTCTAAACTTATTATTTTCAATTTAGCAATAAAAAAATATCTCTTCTGCCTTCACCTTTTCACTTCAAGGATGTATTCTTGACCTGGTGTGTATAGATCTGTGGATCTCCTGAAAGTTTTCTGTATGAATATATGCATATGCAGGAAAAGTCCATGGTTTTTATCAGATTCCAAAGGTATCTAATCCATAAGACTGGGAGAACAACTTGCTTAAATCCTGTAACCATGTAAAAGGCACAATTAGGTATGCAGAGGATCAAATAAGATAGAACCTGTGTTTAGAGATATACTATATTTTCCTAGACATTTTTTAAGGAGCAAAAATTGGATGTTGGTAATAGTAAAGAATTATAATAAGGACATGAGATATCTGCATTTGATTATTTCTGGAGTACACCCTTTAATATGAAAGCTAGAAAATGTATGACCTCCAGAGCTTCTGTTAATGCCAGTTTGAGAGGAAGTACTTTCACTGAAAATATTATTTCAGTTGGATCTGCTTATTCAACTAGCTAGTATATATTAGGGATTTGAGTATTATAATGTTGTTCTGTCACAGCTCAATTTTGTGCCACCATTTCATTCCTCCCTTCAATGTCTGATAATGAATGTAACCCTTTATTTGTTTTCACTGCTTACTTTCCCATTCAAAATTATTCTCAGGCTGCATTCCAGAGTGGAGAAACCAAATAGAGATAAGCTTTTGATGATCAACAAAGTAGACACAGATGGTGTAGGATATAGCTGTAGTTTTCAGAAGCAATTTACACAATTCTAATTCTTTTACTGTTTCTAATGTCATGTTTACCTGAACTAATTCTTCCTCTTATTATTCATTCTCTATAAATACACTCCTATTTTAGTTGTAAGTGCTCCAAAAATATGCCATATAAAAAGATTACAAGAGCACTTCTGATTCACTAAAAGGAAGTAATTTATTATGAATTGGGAGGTTGAGTTTGAAGAGAAAATGGATTGTAAAAACCTTTTTTAAGGAAGACTTTTTCTTATAGAGAGAAATTGGCTGCCTTATGAAAACTTAAGGAGATATTAAAGAAAAGCTTGAAGGAGCTGGGGTGTAAATAGATATTTTGATTTTTTTTTCTTTAGGGGGCATTTGTAAAATTTTGGCTAGTCAGAACTTTTGCTGGAATACATCCTTCTACCTAGACAGTGTATGTGTTAGTTGCTCAGTTGTGTCCAACTCTTTGAGGCCCCATGGGTCGTAGCCCGCAAGACTTCTCTGTCCATGGAATTCTCCAGGCAAGAATAGCAGAATGGGTTGCCATTTCCTTCTCCAGGGGATCTTCCTGACCCAGGGATAGAACCAGTGTCTCTTAAACAGGGAGGAAACCGAAGAGGAAGTTAACAAACTTAAGGACTTATTATTTTATATGTAAGTTCTGCCATTCAACATTTATATATAACTTCTGCATCTCAACAGTATTTAATGTGTCTTTTCATTTTTTCTATGTTTTGTATGGATACCACTACATAAATAATGTATGACACTATGTGATTATGTTTATTGTAATGTAAGGGTTTAAAAATAATCTCTGCTGTGAAAATCATGTGGTCACATTCATGCCATCATTTGTTGCTAAATTTAGCATGCCCTGTGGTAAACATCTTGACTATCTCAATGAATTATAAAGTTCTCCATATTAAAAGTGTCCTTCCTTTCCTCCTCTAGCAAAGAGCCCTAGGCTTTAGGGCTGGGATGGCCAATATCAAAAAAAATTAATAAATAAAAATAAAAAAATAAAAGTGTCCTTCTTAAATTGTGTAGCCTTTAATAGTAGAATCAATTATAGATATACCATTAATGAATAATCAATAAAGTCCTCTGTAAAGCCTCCTGGTTCATTAGTATTCCAGCTATGCCTTTGGTTTTGCTTTAGTATTAGTGGCTTGAAGGAAAGGTATTATGGATCCTGTTAACATCTCAGAAATATGGAATTAGCTGTTGTTAAACATTGATGGCTAGAAGGTTATTATTAACTTGCTTTGAGTCATGGCAGGAAGTCAAATTGGGGAAAATCTTGTTTATCATGGTTCATATATTATGTATGGGGTTAAAAATCCAAGATCTATATTTAAAAATTAAATTGAGTGCGCAGATACTTTTCTCAAATAGAAAACTATAGATAAATTAGATAATTTTACATTATTTTAAATAATAAAAAAATTTAACGCTGAACTTCTGTGCTTATTTTTAAATTTGACTTGGGTTTAGTTTATTTAAATGGTATTAATGCAATGATCAAATAAAACATTGTGATGCCTACTTGTCTGGATATCCCCCAAGAGGCTTCATGGTGTGCCAGTACCTTAATGAATTTACTATGGGCTCATATCTGTTTCTCAGCCTTAAAAGTTGTAAAGTTTACTTTTGTCAATTCTAAAGTTTACTTTTGTCAGAAGCCGCTCATAACAGGTTGGTTTCTTGACATATAAATCAAGCTGTTTACTAATTTCCTCCAGTTAGGTCATTATGATATAGATCAGAATTCCTACGTTGGTAAGAGCAGCACAATTTCCTAGTAAGTATCTGCACAGATATTTTCCTATAAAGTATCATTCACAGTCAGAAGATTACCAGGTCAGCATGCATTCGGGAATAGCAGGAGTCCTGTAACAGAGATGCTTACTAGTATCAGACAAAGATAGTCTGAAATTTCCATCTAGAATTATCGTGAGGTAGAGATCTTTGCCATATGCAGACTCCTTGAGGGAGGGGCCAATGTGGGTCTTGTTCACTGCTACCTCCTCAGCACATAGTATGGCATCTAGAATATAGCATGTAATCAGAAAAGGTCACTGAAGGAATGAATGGGACGATAATACCGTGTGTTAGCCAAGACACCCTGTCTTAATGTTTCAGTGGGCTATGCCAACAAGTACTTTTTGTTATTCTTTTAATACTAATCCATTTCCACTGTTATTTACCTTTTGTTTCATAGATAGATGAATATCTTTTGTTTGATTTTCCTATTGCCTAAGAATGAATCTTACCCTTTAAAGAAAATTGTTAAATCCCTAATATATTGTGTTATAAGTTAGTCTGTCATTTATCTTAACTTCTCAAATTCTTGGAAGTAATTCTCTCTTGCTCTCTCACTCTCTCTCTCTCTCTCTGTTTTTTTTTTTTCTTCTTAATTTGTAGTCCAGTGGCTTGGACAGTGGCATTACATGAGTTTGATTTTGAATTCAGACTTCCTTGTTATGAATCATATAATTTTGAACGAGCTGCTTCATCTCTTTGAGCTTCATTTTCAGTTTAGGTCAGTCACTCAGTCGTGTAAGACTCTTTGTGACCCCATGGACTGCAGCACGTCAGGCTTCCCTGTCCATCACCAACTCCCAGAGCTTACTCAAATTCATGTCCATCAGGTTGGTGATGCCATCTAACCACCTCATCCTCTGTTGTGCCCTTCTCCTCCCACTTTCAATCTTTCCCAATATCAGGGTCTTTTCCAATGAGTCATTCTTTGCATTAGGTGGCCAAAGTATTGGAGTTTCAGCTTCAGCATCAGTCCTTCCAATGAATATTCAGCACTGACTGGTTTGATCTCCTTGCAGTCAAGGGACTCTCAAGAGTCTTCTCCTACAGCATAGTTCAAAAGCGTCAATTCTTCAGCATTCAGCTTTCTTTATAGTCTAACTCTCACATCCATACATGACTGCTGGAAAAACCAAAGCTTTAACTAGACGGACTTTTGTTAGCAAAGTAATGTCTCTGCTTTTTAATATGCTGTCTAGGTTGGTCATAGCTTTTCTTCCAAGGAGCAAGCATCTTTTAATTTCATGGCTGCAGTCACCATCTGCAGTGATTTTGGAGCCAAAAAGAATAAAGTCTGTCACTGTTTCCACTGTTTCCCCATCTCTTTGCCATGAAGTGATAGGACTGGATGCCATGATCTTCGTTTTCTGAATGTTGAGTTTTAAGCCAACTTTTTCACTCTCCTCTTTCACTTTTATCAAGAGGCTTTTTAGTTCCTCTCACTTTCTGCCGTGAGTGTGGTATCCTCTGCATATCTGAGGTTATTGATATTTCTCCCGGCAATTCCAGCTTGTGCTTCATCCAGCCTGGCATTTTGCATGATGTACGCTGCATATAAGTTTAATAAGCAGGGTGACAACATACAGCCTTGATGTACTTCTTTATAAAATATGATTAACATAGTTCTGGTACAAGTTAAATAGTATGGCATGTACTGAGTGACAGAGTATCTAACACACTGTAAAGACTCAATAAATTATACATCAGTATTGTTATAGATATTGTCTAGTATCCTTGCAAATGGCCAATACTGATATGACTACAAGCTCTGCATTTATGATGTGCTTTCACTTTGTACTCCAAAAGAAGTACAAAAGTAAGCAGAAGCCTAGAAGCTAGTTGTTTCCTGGGGAAAAGTACTAGAAGCAATGCCTCAGAGAGAAAGAGAAAGGTAAAGTTTTTCAGATATAAAGAAGGGCCAGGGGAAATTGAACAGCCAATTTTGATGTTTTTAATTTAAACTACAGTGGCACCAAAATGAAGTGTTTCATGGTTCTGTCTCAGCTATGTGAATAGAATTTGAATTCCATAGGTTAGGAACCATTGTATTTCCTGTATACGGCTAGTTGGTGGGGGTCACATATAGTAGAAACTCAAAAACTGCTTTTTAATGAAAAAATCAATACCTGTGGGCAAAATTTTGAAATGAGACTGTTTATATAATGTTAATTCTGCAGTCTTAAAGATTTTTTTTATCTTCCTAACATTTACTTTGTATTTAATATTTAAATTGTTTAAGCCATCAACGGCTGTGCCAGAACCTTGCATTCTCAATGTAGATTATTCTCAAATGATCTACACTTACACACTTAAGTTTGAGGAGTGAGCATAGCAACCATGTGAGGCTGCATCTGATTGCAGTTTCACTCAACTATCACCTTCTTAGACTTTTCTCAACCACCCTGTCTAAAAATAGCTCCATTTCATCACTGTCACAGACCTAAACCTATCTTTATGTCACTCTATTTTTCTTACCTTTTATCACAACCTAGTATTATAACTTATACTTGTTTTTTTTACTCTTAGTCACTGGATGATAAGCTGCATGGGGGAAGGGAAGCTTTGTTCTCAGCTATATACCTGGAGCATAGAATAGTCGCTGGCCCATGTTAGGCCCTCAATGAATATATGCAGAATAAAGCAATGAATGGACTCAGAGCTAACAAATGTATAGACTGTACTGAAGACAGGGCCACTGAGTATCACTATTTCACAGCAAGCATAGTTTGAGCTCTAATTTTCTGGAAGATATCTCTAGTCTTTCCCATTCTACTGGTTTCCTCTATTTCTTTGCATTGATCACTTAGGAAGGGTTTCTTATTTCTCCCTGCTATTCTTTGGAACTCTGCATTCAGATGGGTGTATCATTCATTTTCTCCTTTGCCTTTCACTTCTCTTCTTTTGTCAGCTATTTGTTAGACATCCCCAGACAACCATTTTGGCTTTTTGCATTTCTTTTCCTTCGGGATAGTTTTGATCACTGCCTCCTGTACAGTATTACGAATCTCTGTCTATAGTTCTTCACACACTCTGTCCATCAGATCCAATCCCTTGAATTTATTTGTCACTTCCACTGTATAATCATAAGGGATTTGATTTAGGTCATACCACAATGGCCTAAGATGTGCACAATAAAGGACAGAAATAGTATGGACCTAATAGAAGCAGAAGACATTAAAGAGAGGTGGCAAGAATACACAGAAGAACTATAGAAGAAAAGATCTTAATGACCCAGATTACCAGAATGCTGTGATCATTCACCTAGAGCCAGACATCCTGGACTACAAAGTGAAGTGGGCCTCAGGAAGCTTCACTATTGAACAAAGCTAGTGCACCTGATGGAATTCCAAATTAATTATTTCAAATACTAAGATATGATGGAGGTAATGGAATTCCAGTTGAGCTGTTTAAAATCCTGAAAGATGATGCTGTTAAAGTGCTGCACTCAATATGTCAGCAAATTTGGAAAACTCAGCAGTGGCCACAGGACAGGAAAAGGTCAGTTTTCATTCCAATCCCAAGGAAAGGCAATGCCAAATAATGTTCAAACTACTGCCCAATTGCACTCATTTCAATGCTAGTGATAATGCTCAAAATTCTCCAAGCTAGTCTTCAACAGTACGTGTACCTAGAACTTACAGATGTTGAAGCTGAATTTTGAAATGGCAGAGGAGCTAGAGATCAAGTTGCCAATATTTGTTGGATCATAGAAAAAGCAACAGACTTCCAGGAAAAACATCTAGTTTTGCTTCATTGACTACCCCAAAGCCTTTGATTGTGTGTATCACAACAAAGTGGAAAATTTTTAAAGAGATTAGAATACCAGAGTACCTTGGCGGCCTCCTGACCTGTGTGCATGTCAATAAGCAACAGTTTGAACTGGACCACGAACAACAGACTGGTTCCAAATAGGGAAAGTAGTTCGTCCAGGCTGTATATTATCACCCTGCTATTTAACTTAGGCAGAATAGATCATGCGAAATGCTGGGCTGGATGAAGCACAAGCTGGAATCAAGAGTGCTGGGAGAAATACCAGTAACCTCTGATATGCACATGCTACCATCCTTATGGCAGAAAGCAAAGAACTAAAGAGCCTTTTGATGAAAGTGAAAGAGGAGAGTGAAGAAGTTGGCTTTAAATTCAGCATTAAAAAAACTAAGATCATGGCTCTGGTCCCATCAATTCATGGCAAATAGACAGGGAAACAGTGGAAGCAGCGACAATCTTTACTTTCTTGGGCTCGAAAATCACTGCAGATGGTGACTTCTGTCATGAAATTAAAAGATGATTGCTTCTTGGAAGAAACCTAGGAAGAAACCTAGCCCCAGTATTAAAAAGCAGTGACATTTCTTTGCCAGCAGAGGTCCGTATAGTCAAAGCTGTGGTTTTTCAAGTAGTCATGTATAGTCTTTAGAGTTGGACCATTAAGGAAGGTTGAGCACTGAAGAATTGATGCTTTTGAACTGTGGTGTTGGGGAAGACTCTTGAGAGTCTCTTGGATAACAAGGAGATCCAACCAGTCCATACTAAGACAAATCACTGTAGTGCTTTGTGTTAAATAATCACTATATTTGCATCATTAATCTTATCATTCTGCTCAATGTTTCTTCAAAGCCTAAAGTGGAAGTTGTATTTTAAATATTAAAACAAATCTTCAGTGAGCTATTACTTAAATACTATCATGTTGATTGAGGTTAAGAATCTCTTTAAAGAGGCATTTCCTATTACTTTTGATGGCAGAAATTCTTTAATTTTGAACAGGTTAAATATATCAACATAAAAGCAATAAAGTCTCAAGCATTCACCTACTTCCAGGTAAATTGTACTAAGATATTCTCAACAGTGAAGAGTCAATTTTTTTTTCTAACAAATCTCCAAGACAGTGATTCTGAAATCTGTTCAGGAGTCCATTCACTGTATTTTCTGATTTATGTTACTGAGTATATTTCTTTCTATTATTTCATCCTTATGAAAAGATAAATGCTTAAGATAAATGCATTTCCTCACCCACCCCACCCCCCGCCACATTCTCTCAATGACTAAAAAGGCTAATTTGCTTTTCAGCCCTCTTCCTTCAAGTAAATCAATTTTCTTTTGATTAAACTCTATTAGTGAATAGCTACCTTAGCACCATTGCTAAATACAGGAGTCCTCTAAACAAGGCATCAGAGAAAAACTAGATACACAGAAGGAGGTCCAATCATGAACCTAACAGAGAATATTAACAAAACCTAAATTTAAAACTCTAGAGCTTTAGTCTTGGAGGGACAGTACTCAGTCCTGAATATTCATTGGAAGGACTGATGCTGAAGCTGAAACTTCAGTACTTTGGCTACTTGATGTAAAGAGCCAAGTACCTATAAATGACCCTGATCCTGGGAAAAATTGAAGGTAGTAGGAAAAGCGCATGCCAGAGAACAAGATGGTTAGATGGCATCACTGACTCAATGGGCATGAGTTTGAGTAAACTCTGGGAGTTGGTGGTGGACAGGGAGCCCTGGCATGCTGCAGTCCATAGGGTTGCAAAGAGTTGGACACGACTGAGCGACTTCATTTCACTTATACAACTATAAGTTAGTTGAAATTTACATTTAAACTGAACTAGCATATTATTCTGACACCCCACTCCAGTACTTTTGCCTGGAAAATCCTATGGACAGAGGAGCCTGGTAGGCTGCAGGCAGTGGGGTCGCTAAGAGTAGGATACGACTGAGCGGCTTCACTTTCACTTTTCACTTTCCTGCATTGGAGAAGGAAATGGCAACCCACTCCAGTGTTCTTGCCTGGAGAATTCCAAGGACTGGGGAGCCTAGTGGGCTGCCCTCTATGGAGTCGCACAGAGTAGGATACGACTGAAGCGACTTAGCAGCAGCAGCAGCGTATTATACTGGAAAAGGCAATGGCACCCCACTCCAGTACTCTTGCCTGGAAAATCCCATGGACAGAGGAGCCTGGTAGGCTGCAGTCCATGGGGTCGCTAAGAGTCAGACACGACTGAGCGACTTCACTTCCACTTTTCACTTTCATGTGTTGGAGAAGGAGATGGCAACCCACTCCACTGTTCTTGCCTGGAGAATCCCAGGGACAGGGGAGCCTAGTGGGCTGCCCTCTATGGGGTCACACAGAGTTGGACGCATCTGAAGCGACTTAGCAGCAGCATATTATACTGCGTTAGTTTTAAGAACTGCATTCTAGATTGCTTCATTGCTTGGGAGAAATGTTTTCCTTTATATTTCTAAATGTAGAATTAATTTTATATGTTAAGATGTCTCTTTAATGATGCCAGTATCAACAGTTATTTTGTCCACACCCCACCCTTCTCTTTTTTTTCTTTAACTTGAGCTTAAGAAAATGGTACTGAATTGTTTACTAATTTGGCTTATATTTTTATTTCACCTCATTTTCTTTATAAAATATAGGTGCTATAGGAAAGGTTTATGAATCTAACTACTTCCAACTTTTTAGGTCAATCCAGATGGAGACATATACATTTCAATGTAGCATTATGGATAAAATAACTTGATATACTCAGAAATCTTAAACCTATTTCAAACCTATTGATAACAGTTAGTTTTTCAAACACTGAAATGACAACTGAAAATATGAAATGGTACTATAAACTATCTAGTCCCGTTTTTATTTCTGTGAAATACAGATTGTTGTGAAATCGTTCCTAAGGTCCAAGATATATTGCACAATCAGAATCCACCCAATTCATGGGTTATATCTTGGTTAGATGACCATATTATGCCTGTGTACTGATTAAGTGATTAGCTAGTGTTAGTAGTTAAACATCATGTTGATTCCAACAATCAACTAATATGAACCAAAAATCAATTTATGTGAGAGAATATTTTTTCACCTTTAAATAAAAATGATTATTATTAAGTTAGGTCCTTATCGAAATTATCTTTTAACAGTAATATTAACTTCCATTAAACTTTTTAAAAATAGCTATATTTGAAGATATATGAAGACAATGACAGAATCCTCCATAAAGGGAACTGAAGTCTAACAGGCTATCCAATAAGATCTACAGGTGATTGCCTGTAGGGCTGAGCTTCCAAGATTAGGTAGTGTCACATTCAGCATTTCTCTCCAGCATTCAGCCTAGCATATGGCACATATTTAGAGCCCAATAGATGGTTGTAGAGTAAAGGTTATGTGCTGTGACAGCCATTATAAAAAAAAAAAAAAAAAAAAAGCAGTGGGAGTTCTAGAAAAGGAGCAGTGTATTAACCTGATTTGTTAAAAAGCTGAAGTCAAAATAGTGGTAACTTTTTAGTACTCAGAAACCCAAACTCAAGCATGAGCCATTTTTAGGTCTTTCAGTTCATCTTTGGATTCACATATCAATTACTATAGTAACTTGGACCCTAAGAGTCATAAGCATTAATAGTCTAAAAATTGGTAAGTTGTTAACCAGCCCCCATACTTTTCAGGAAGTTTTGTAATCCCCCTTTGGCCCAATAAAGATGTCCTATTAGCCACTTTTTATTCATAAATTCTGAATTTTTTTCTTTTTATATTTTAAGAAACTGGTTGAGTTATGATATTATTTGGTGATTATAACATTCCTCCCTGGGCTTCCCTGGTGGCTCAGCAGGAGATGTCTGTAAGAGACACTGGTTTAATCCCTGGGTTAGGAAGATCCCCTGAAGAAGGAAATGGTAAACCACTCCAATATTCTTGCCTGGAAAATCCCATGTGCAGAGGAACCTGGCAGGCTACGGTTTATGAGGTCGCGAAAGAGTCAAACATGACTTAGCGACTAAAAGCAGCAACACTCCTCCCCAGTTGGCTTAAGATTCTGTAGAATCACTCACTGAATCTTCTGGCATCCTTCTGAAATAAGGTGACATAAATGGCAAGGTCTGTCATCCACATTTTACACAGATGCAGAAGGTGAAATTCAAAGTTAAGTGACTTTCTGTCCTCGTCCGGCCAGGAGTGTGCTGGCATATCTCAGTGTAAACGCCGGAGTGCTGGAATTGCCCTACCGGACACATTGTGTTCTAGGACAATGTTTCAGAACTATCACCTAGCACCTCAAAGGGGCTTACCTGATTAGGCTAGCGTTCTTCCTCCTCCTCAACAGGAGCACAAAAGACCAGAAGGAATACAAAACTGAATGAGGGCTGCCATACTTTTATATAGGTTTTCATATTGTTGAGTTCTTTAAAACGCTCCATCAGTTTCCTGACTCCACTTGTTTCTAATGTAACTGGGCCCTGCATTTATGATCTTCCATTCTTCAATTTCCTGTCATCCGAAATTATACCGATCATAGGTGATCACTCTCCTCATGGTCTTTGATCTGCTTCTCATCTAAAATCCATCATTTAGGAAAGCTCTTGCTTTTTTCAGTCTTCAGTCTGTGCAATATATGAAGATGGCAATTATGCCTCTTTTTTTTGAACCCACACTTAGTGGCCTGGAGAGGAAGAGTGATGCCCTTGAGCAGTGTTACGAGTCCCTACCCTTCTTCCCACATGCCACTGTGCGATGCCCCGACACCACCACCCTTTTATTCTTTGATATACTTTAGCTTACTTTTCTGTTTATCTCATCACACCTGTGTTTTCCTTCTTTGTCTTCTCTTTCACCACACAATAAAGTATAGACTCCTTAAAGTTATCTCCTTGCCCTTCTGCACTTTGTTCTGATTTGCTTCGCGTGGCCACCTTATCTCCCTCTGTTGCTCCTTGCCCCCATGACTTCAGTCCTGTTTTACCTGATCTATACACCACACTTTGAATTAAGCTTTTACCTACTCAGAAAACCTTACGAACTTTCTGTCACTTACTGGAAGGAGTCAATACTTCCTGGTTTGACACTCCTGACTCTCAATACCTCCATGGCCTACAGCCATCTCTCATATTATCCTCCCACCTTCTGGCCAAGTTTTGTCATTGTCTATTTCCTAACTCACTCTTCATCTTCTTGCCCTCGTCCGTTTACTGGTTCTTTATGCCCGTCTTAACTGCCCTGTACCCCATCTCCACATACCCAATTTATCCATTTTTCTAGAAACATCTTAACTTCATGATATTGTCATTGCTTTTCCCACCATGAAGCAGCCCCTTGTCAAGGTTTCAGGATGTGTGGTCAGAAACCTACCTGTGTCAGAATTGCTGTTGATTCTTAAATATACACGTCCCCAGGCCTCAAGCCAGCCTGCTGCTGCTGCTGGTAAGTCACTTCAGTCGTGTCCGACTCTGTGTGACCCCATAGACGGCAGCCCACCAGGCTCCCCCATCCCTGGGATTCTCCAGGCAAGAACACTGGAGTGGGTTGCCATTTCCTTCTCCAATGCATGAAAGTGAAAAGTGAAAGTGAAGTCGCTCAGTCGTGTCCAACTCTTAGCGACCCCATGAACTGCAACCTACCAGGCTCCTCCCTCCATGGGATTTTCCAGGCCAGACTACTGGAGTGGGGTGCCATTGCCTTCTCCACAAGCCAGCCTACTATATTTAATTATCTAAAGATGAGGACCAGAAATCTACGCTTACCATGCTTTCCATATTAATCTTACACACATCAAGTTTATAGAACTGCAACTGTATGTTCTAAATTCTCAAGTTGCACTTAAGTATTCTTTTATTTAGGTACATTCAGTTGTTCCCTTTCATCATTATTATTTGCCTGTGTACTTTATTTGTGAGTGCATTCTGAGAGTAGGTATATAACTTTAACATCAAAATAAATGCTGCTGCATCAAAAAATGCTCCTTGAATTTATTACATCTTTGATAAATATTGGTTGATTAAAAGAAGATGAGTGAAAACATTTCATTCACTAGTACTGAATTCCTCAAAATAATACAAAAATGTGAGGTGGATTGAAATAATATTAGAAAATCACTTAAAAGACTAACTATGCATTTCTAAGTGTGTCTTATTCATCAACCACTGCAATGCTTAATGAAACAACAGAGAGTCAGGAGGCCTGGGCTTTACTTAAAGTTTCTTTTTGACACTTTACTGAGTTCAGTTCAGTTCAGTTCAGTCGCTCAGTCATGTCCGACTCTTTGCGACCCCGTGAATCGCACCACGCCAGGCCTCCCTGTCCATCACCATCTCCCGGAGTTCACTCAGACTCACGTCCATTGAGTCCATGATGCCATCCAGCCATCTCATCCTCGGTCGTCCCCTTCTCCTCCTGCCCCCAATCCCTCCCAGCATCAGAGTCTTTTCCAATGAGTCAACTCTTCGCATGAGGTGGCCAAAGTACTGGAGTTTCAGCTTTAGCATCATTCCTTCCAAAGAAATCCCAGGGTTGATCTCCTTCAGAATGGACTGGTTGGATCTCCTTGCAGTCCAAGGGACTCTCAAGAGTCTTCTCCAACACCACAGTTCAAAAGCATCGATTCTTCGGCGCTCAGCTTTCTTCACAGTCCAACTTTCACATCCATACATGACCACAGGAAAAACCATAGCCTTGACTAGGCGGACCTTAGTCGGCAAAGTAATGTCTCTGCTTTTGAATATACTATCCAGGTTGGTCATAACTTTTCTTCCAAGGAGTAAGCGTCTTTTAATTTCATGGCTGCAGTCACCATCTGCAGTGATTTTGGAGCCCCAAAAAATAAAGTCTGACACTGTTTCCACTGTTTCCCCATCTATTTCCCATGAAGTGATGGGACCGGATGCCATGATCTTCGTTTTCTGAATGTTGAGCTTTAAGCCAACTTTTTCGCTCTCCTCCTTCACTTTCATCAAGAGGCTTTTTAGCTCCTCCTCACTTTCTGCCATAAGGGTGGTGTCATCAGCATATCTGAGGTTATTGATATTTCTCCCAGCAATCTTGATTCCAGCTTGTGTTTCTTCTATTCCAGCGTTTCTCATGATGTACTCTGCATATAAATTAAATAAGCAGGGAGACAATATACAGCCTTGACTTACTCCTTTTCCTATTTGGAACCAGTCTGTTGTTCCCTGTTCAGTTCTAACTGTTGCTTCCTGACCTGCATACAGATTTCTCAAGAGGCAGGTCAGGTGGTCTGGTATTCCCATCTCTTTCAGAATGTTCCACAGTTTAATGTGATCCACACAGTCAAAGGCTTTGGCATAGTCAATAAAGCAGAAATAGATGTTTTTCTGGAACTCTCTTGCTTTTTCCATGATCCAGCGGATGTCTTCCATAATTCTTTTGACATTCCTAGGTCTTTCTTTCCTTCCCTTTACTATAAGGAGGTTCAACTAGATAAGCCAATTAAGTAATTCTATGATTGCATTATTCTATGATTAAGCTATGTGGTTTAAGTAGGGCTACAAGTTCTGATTTTAGGCTACTTCTGACTAGTCTTATTAAATAAAAGAACTTGCATTTAACTTTCCCCAGAGAGTTTCACAAAACAGAGTTTAAAACTCTTTGACAAATTGAGAAACAAATGTAGTTAAATGTCCTAATGCCATTGATTTTAACTCAAATCACTTAGCAAAGGCTGTTTTAAGTATGTGTTAAATTTAGCCCATGTCTTATTGCTTATGTCAATAATCCATTAAATTGACATTGAAACTGATATTTTGCCATTGTAATATTTTTCTCTGCCTACAAATTAAGCTAGAATTCTGGGCTTTTCTGATGCTGGGATCTGAGATACATATATTTCTATGATTTCAGTTTAACGTCAGTGAACATCAAAATAATGTCTTTCACAGAAGTTCTTTATTTTGGACCTTTTAAACACAGAAAGGCAACTATCGATATGCTCTTAAAATTATATTTAAAATTGTTCTCATTTTTATATACTAGTTCCACTTTAAAACATGTTTCTATGCAGAAATATAACAAACAACATTGGACTATCCCCTTCTGATATTGTCATTCTAGCTATATCATTTTTCCACAGTTCAAGTTTTAGTTTTACTGATGGATAATTAGTTATGAGAGTAAAATTACATTGTTTTATTTCTGTATCATTACTACTATTCATCACACGTTTGCTAGATTAAACAGTATATTCAAATGAGTTAATGAATTATAGGTTTTAAGAGCAGAATGATCCATATTTGTTGAAGAAAATTCTGCTCAATCTTCACTGGAAACATTAAAGAGTTGTACCTTATTACACATAAATATTTCTTTAGGCCAAGATTTATTTTAGAAAATAAGTTAATATGTAATAATCTAATAATATAAATAATCCAACTGTGTTGTTTTTTAATGACAGCTATTTGACCTAAATTTCTTGATCTGGTTTCAGAATAGTGTTATTTCAGTCTAGCTCACATTTTTCCCTTGTTTTGAATGCAATAAAAATCATTATTTTCATCTTCTTTATGTGTGTTTATGAATTAGACTTGGACATTCTGATATGCATAGAGTGTTAGCTAAGGAAGCTTATCTAAGACAAGTCTTTAGTTTTGAAGACTTTAAAGTGTTTAGTCTGTTTAGTTTCAATATAATCAGTTTCTTAATAAAAAGCTATTATGTTACTGACTTCCTTACAGCATCTTCTCTGTAAATTCTTTACAGATTTCTTATAATTCAACAAGCTGGGGAAATGTGGAATGAATGGGAATATATTTCATTACAAAATAGATTAAAAACTGGAAGATTTCCAGACATTCATTTCAAACCCTACATCAAGCTGGAACCTACCTCTGTGATAAGGGGATATCTATTTTTTCCTTTCTAAAAATTAAAGTACCACATGACCCAAACATTGGGAAATATGCTCTTAACAAGGTAATTTTAAGGTACAGGCATACTAGTAATTTTTTTTAAAAAGATATACAAGTATCAGTCACCTAGAGAAGGAAATGGCAACCCATTCCAGAATTCCTTGCCTGAAAATTCCATGGACAAAAGAGCCTGGCAGGCTATAGTCCATGAGGTCACAAAAAAGTCAGACAGAACTGAGCACACACACATACAAATATCAGTAGGATTATTGGAGATTAATTCTTATGGTACTTCAGTCACTCTCCAACAGCTAGATATTGAGGGACATAATTTTTTTTTTTAACCATGGATATACAATTTTGTGCATCACTGCTTAGGTGACCTGAAAGAGATTATATAAAAACTCAAATGTATTATCAGAGAGGAGTCATCAATGGAGAGGATCTGGTGCACTATGGATAAGAGTAAAAATGTAAACAGAACGTACAGATTCTATGTTCTCTTTCTTTGTTAATATAACACTGGTTTAGGCAATAATATAATTGCTGAGTAAGAGATAATGTCAAATGTTAGTTTTTTAAACATTAGGTCCAAATCTTTCTTCCAATGCATTTTAGTTCCTCTGGAGAAGTGGTTATGTCCTGCATCTCCATTTCAGATTTTCAGCCAGTAGTATAATGATTCCCTTTACATGTTGTCTTGCATTTAATCATAAAATTTTCCCAGAAGGAGCAGTTTAATGATCGAGTCATCACAGTTGCTATTTTCTGTCCTTTTTTGTAACCACAGGTTAGATCCAGGGGATGTCCTTTTGATCTTCCTTACCTCTGAGAAAACAACAGTTGATTATTTGGTTTTCTGATGAGGAAAGAAATGCTCTTTTAAAGCTTATGCTTTAGAAATTAAGCTCCTTGGACTTTGAATGAAACAATTTCTCCAGGGTATAAGAGATTCAGAAACAGCTTTTCCCATGACAGTTGGGCATTAGTGAGCTGCATTGTATCTGGAGTCCTATTAAACTGGACCATTATGAAAGATCTCCATTATTTAAAGGGACAGTCTTATTCTGATATGTAACTAATATTGTGTGAATTATAAACTATGTATCTAAATAATTTATATAAACAATAAAATCTTATACAATACAATTACTCATTTAAAACATTGATTCTGGAATTGACTGTCCAGATTTAAATCAGTTTCCAGCAGTTCAGTTCAGTTCAGTCATTCAGTTGTGTCCAACTCTTTGTGACCCCATGAACTGCAGCACACCAGGCCTCTCTGTCCATCAACAACTCCAGGAGTTTACTCAAACTCATGTCCATTGAGTCAGTGATGCCATCCAACCATCTAATCCTCTGTCATCCCCTTCTTCAAAGTAAGCAGGGTGACAATATACAGTCTTGATGTACTCCTTTCCTGATTTGGAACCAGTCTGTTGTTCCTGCATTTACTAACTGTGTATAAGAGTAAGTTCCTTTATTGCTTCACCCAGTCTCAGTGTGCTCAATAAACATTTAAGGAGTAGATTGACGAATGAATGAATGTGTTGGCCCTTGATATCCTAGCCAGGGTAGACCCAGAAAAACGAGGGACATAAAACAGGAAAGTAAGAGTGAAGCAACGTTTCTCAAATGTTTCTCAAAAGTTTCCAACACTGGACTCCTGGAAATGAGGACTCATGCCTCTGGCATAGGTGATTAAGGAAATCCTCAATTCTGTACCCACCAACAGACAACCATATCGATTTACATCAGTGTAAGGTTAAATCCAGGTGGCTCCAATGGTAAAGAATCCGCCTGCCAATGCAAGAGATGTGGGTTCGATCCCCGGGTCAGGAAGATCCCCTGGAGAAGGAAATGGCAGTCCAACGCCAGTATTCTTGCCTAGAAAATTTCTTGGACACAGGAGCCTGCCAGGCTGCAGTCCATGGAGTTTTCAAGGAGTTGGACCCGACTGAGCAACTGAGCACTCACAGGAGTAAGTTAATTAACCTTTCTGTAACTCATCCATAAAATGAGGACAATAATAGTCCCAATCTCAGCTTTTCTGTGAGAATTAATAAGCAATAAACACAATGTGTGAGTGACTGGTTCAGAGGAAGCACCAATCTGTGTTATTGCTATTTATAGTTCAGTAGGAAAACTAAGGGCTTCCCAGCTGAATCAGTGGTAAATAATCCACCTGCCAATGCAAGGGATGTGGATTTAATCGCTGGGTCAGGAAGATAGCCTGGAGAAGGAAATGGCAACCCACTTTAGTATTTTTGCCTGGAAAATCCCGTAAATAGAAGATCCTGGCAGTCTACAGCCCATGGGGGTCACAAAGAGTTTGACATGACTGAACACAGACAGACCCAGAAAAAGTAAACTTATACTTATCAGTTCAGTTCAGTCGCTCAGTCGTGTCTGACTCTTCGCGACCCCATGAATTGCAGCATGCCAGGCCTCCCTATCCATCACCAACTCCCGGAGTTCATTCAGACTCACATCCATCAAGTCAGTGATGCCATCCAGCCATCTCATCCTCTGTTGTCCCCTACTTCTCCTGCCCCCACTCCCTCCCAGCATCAGAGTCTTTTCCAATGAGTCAGCTCTTCGCATCAGATGGCCAGAGTACTGGAGTTTCAGCTTCAGCATCATTCCCTCCAAAGAAATTCCAGGGCTGATCTCCTTCAGAATGGACTGATTGGATATCCTTGTAGTCCAAGGGACTCTCAAGAGTCTTCTCCAACACCACAGTTCAAAAGCATCAATTTTCAGCACTCAGCTTTCTTTATAGTCCAACTCTCACATCCATACATGACTACTGGAAAAACCATAGCCTTGATTAGATGGACCTTTGTTGGCAAAGTAATGTCTCTGCTTTTCAATATGCTATCGAGGTTGATCATAACTTACTTACCAACTGTCACCAAAATGGACAATAACTTTATCCCATTAAGAAAGGCGTGATTTATTTATGACTTATATGCAGTTAGGTATATTTTGACATATTTACATAAGAAAACACTTACCTTCATTTTAGTTAATTTCATCTAACCACACTACTAAAATGATGTATGATTTGTGGAAACATGGAAATGAAACCACTTGAAGTATTTTGTAAAGGTTATGAGTTTTTGTTTAGTAACAGATAACTGAGTAGGTTTAACTAAATGTTTATAATAATGAAGATTATAACTGATAAGTTATATAAAGTGAAAGTATAGTACAAACATTAATTTGGAGTTACCACTTTTATTGTTTATTTGAAGACAAAAGTCACTAATATCTACCACCTAGAAAAGATAGTCCAAATTAGATTATGTTCACAAGAAAGGTGTCTTTGGAGATTAAGTTCCCTATAATGGAACTATCGATAGTATTTCAGGCAGGCTCCTCATTTGTCAAACGGCTGCTTTGGTGAGACAAGTTTAATGCATAGAAAGAGCTACTGTTGTCAGCAGCAAGGTTCTAAGCCCTTGTCACAACTTTTGTCTTTGAAAGTAAAATAAGAAATGTAGCACCTTGATTATTTTCTCCCTGCAAGAACCTGTAGGAACCTCAGTAAACTGTAGTAATTCTATTTAAATGATTTTGTTTAACTTACTGTTTTCTATTCCTCACTCCTTCTTTTCTGTAATAAATATAGACTGATGACAATTTGGCATTTACAAACCTTTGGAGAGCATAGTCATATGAAGATTGTCACAACTTTTGTCTTTGAAAGTAAAATAAGAAATGTAGCACCTTGATTATTTTCTCCCTGCAAGAACCTGTAGGAACCTCAGTAAACTGTAGTAATTCTATTTAAATGATTTTGTTTAACTTACTGTTTTCTATTCCTCACTCCTTCTTTTCTGTAATAAATATAGACTGATGACAATTTGGCATTTACAAACCTTTGGAGAGCATAGTCATATGAAGCCTACCAACAAAATGTTTATCTGATGTTCAGTTACAATTATTTTCCTTTTTCCTACTTTTCCTTCCAAACTTTATGAAAGTAATTTGAGAGGGTTGAGTTTATTATACAAGAAAAACTATTTATGTATTATTCTATGTAGACATGCATTCATTGCAAGATTTCAAGTATTTAACATATTAGAATATATTAGAACTCATTGAACCACTGTATCAGACTCTTATACACAATTTTACTTTAGTTTTAACATTTTTAAATTAATTAACTCACATCATAGGTGCAGGGAACTTGGCTCTGAGAATGTTGGAAAAATGGAAACAGAGATATTTTTAGGTAAATTTAGACATTCATTCTGTGAATTCACCACAGAAATAAGATTATCTGGTTTATCTGATGCTTTGGCTTCCCAGTATGTTCATTAAATTGTCAGTCTGCACTTTTCCAAATTGTGATGGAAACTCAATATAAAAGGACAATCCCATATCAAAGTTTGAATTTTCAAGACCTGATGAGACCCCACCATTCTTGGACAGTGTGACTGGTAGCTCTGTGCCTCCACTGAGCACTCTAGGGGCCAAAGTACTGAGATAGGCTGCATATGCTCCTATTTGGCGTGGCTAAATTGTAAAGATAGCCTCACTCCACAATGGGCATACATGGTAGAACTTCTTTCAGCCAGTCCATAATCAAGCTGAAACAGTGTTAATAGTTTTTGTCATTTTAGGAATAGGCTTGATTCCTGAAGAGGAATCAGGTTCCCCTTGTTCTTCTTTCCATTAACTAATTCTCTAATAGGGATTAAACTGATGATAAATGAGCAAGGCATTCTACTCTTTTCAAATGAGATAAACTGTGGGAAAAAAAAATAACTGTGTAGAACAACTCAAATGAACATTTATACAGGATTTATTATTACAGTGTTATCCTGGGCTCACCCATGGAGAAGTAACCAGGCAATAATAAAAATCCATAATTAAAACTGAGTTTCACTCTATTTACGAACATTATGACTATTGATAGCACTAGGACATTCTAACAGCCCAACTTTGTGCTGAGAAAAGTTATGTAACTTCTGATAGCCTTTGTTTCCTGATTTATACCATGAGAGTACTAATACTTTAAAGGAATATTGTAAAAACTGAACTAAATAATAGCTGTAAAATTGGGTTTGACATATATGCATGCATGCATGAATGCTAAGTCACTTCACTTGTGTCTGACTCTTTGCGACCCCGTGGACTGTGGCCAACCAGGCTCCTCTGTCCATATGATTCTCCAGGCAAGAATACTGGAGTGGGTTGTCATGCCTTCCTCCAGGGGAATCTTCCCAACCCAGGGATCAAACCCATGTCTCTCATGTCTTCTGCATTGGCAGGAGGGTTCTTTACCACTGGTGCACTGTTGGAAGCCCAAGACATACATACTATGCACTAAATGAAAATTAATCTTTATTATTTATGCTTGAAATAGGCACTAGTATTTGTATTTTGATCTCCTCGCTGTCCAGGGAGACCTGGCAGGGTACAGTCCATGGGGTCTCAAAGAGTCAGACACAACTTAGTGACTGAACAATAATTCATATTTTACAGAAAAGGAAGAGTATATTAGCACTCAGATAAGTTTACCCACTAGACTAAGGTCATGCACAGCTAAAATGTGGAAAGCTTCACAAGCTTCAGTAAGCACATGATTTGTATCAAAGTGATTTTGAAAAGGTGATGGAAATTTGTAACAAGTTCACCATAATAAGATCCTGAAGCTGGTTTGCTAATCTTACCTGACTCAAATGTACTTAGTCCGTTGATATGTATGATAATTTTCTTCTCCCAGATCTTGAACTCCTACTCAGTTGTGTATTTTTCCCATTTCTAATTTTAAATTTTGTAACATTTTACAATTTCAGTGTGTGTGTGTGTGTGTGTGTGTGTGTCTCTGTTGTGATATGTCATCAGAGGCCTTTTTGGCCTGTAAGTTCTAAATAAGATTGGTTTACACTCTTATTCCTTGTCCCATGGAAAACCCAAAGCCCTTCTCAGGCTTTCTCTAAACTCCCAGTGGGTTGTTCATTTTCATGGTCACCTGTCTTTAATTACCTCTTTCTATAACTGTTTTCTTTTCTTCCTGTGTCCTGGCTATGTTATTTATTAAAATAAGGAAATCAGCCTCTTTTTAAAGTATGCACCGTGTGCAGAGTTCAATAAAAATAAATGTATTTAGCAATGTGAATGTTGCTCACTTTAAGATGCAGAAAACAACAACTTAAAATTGGATCCTGTGCATCCCTAATTTTTTATTTCATCTCTCTTAAAAGCCATTCTATCTTGGTCTCTTTTCTTTCTTCTTCTTTTTTTTTATTTCCCACCATCCACTAAATTCTCATTAATTTCCAATTTAGGAACAGTTCTGCTGCCTTCTATTGCTTTCTGTTCTAATAACACGTGTTCTCAGACTCTCATATTTTGCTGCAAGCACATTGTCAAGATATCTTCCTAATCTTAGATAACACTCTTATCAGGGATTAACACATTAACATATACACACTATAATGGCAAAACATCTCAACTCTTCTTGGAACTAGGAGGGATATAATTAAATAAATTAAATTAAGAAAGTGAAACAAGCCAAATTCACATTTGAAAGATGCTTCTGAGGAAACACCATCCACTAAATTCTCATTAATTTCCAATTTAGGAACAGTTCTGCTGCCTTCTATTGCTTTCTGTTCTAATAACACGTGTTCTCAGACTCTCATATTTTGCTGCAAGCACATTGTCAAGATATCTTCCTAATCTTAGATAACACTCTTATCAGGGATTAACACATTAACATATACACACTATAATGGCAAAACATCTCAACTCTTCTTGGAACTAGGAGGGATATAATTAAATAAATTAAATTAAGAAAGTGAAACAAGCCAAATTCACATTTGAAAGATGCTTCTGAGGAAAATGGGCTACAAATCAGAGCTCATAAATTCTTTGAGAACATTTTTAACTCCTCATCTGTTACCCAGCATGCACAGGGGCACAGCTATTAGAATCACAGGAATAATTTCTTTTTTATCTCAGAAGCAAGGGATAGCTGAATATGCAAAGCCCTTGTCTCAGATTAATTGATTATCAGGTAAAGGGCACTTTGATTTTGTGTAGAAGTAGTGAGTCTTTATGTTCTAATTTGAATAAAATTTTTATTTCAAGATGTTCTACTTCTGAAAGCTCTGTGACAGGTTTAAAAATTCTAAATATTATGGCTTCAATAGACCTTTCTTCTGTATAGGACTTACATTTTGTGTTTATTTCCAAATTTTGGCTACAGTTGTTGGCCATACTTATGCCCTGGAAAAATGGCAGTTATTTCAGATTTTTAACTATTTAAGACAATATGTTCTTATTATCTAAGCACTGACTATGAAAATGAAGTAATTTTTGCTATTAGTACTATTATTTCATTTTACTTTAGTCTTTTGCCACATCACTGTAGTGCTTTGTGTTAAATAATCACTGTATTTGCATTATTAATCTTATCATTCTGCTCAGTGTTTCTTCAAAGCTTAAACTGGAAGTTATATTTTAAATATTAAATCTTCAGTGAGCTATTACTTAAATACTATCATGTTGATTGAGGTTAAGAATCTCTTTAAAGAGGCATTTCCTATTGCTTTTGGTGGCAGAAAGTCTTTAATTTTGAACAGGTTAAATATATGATCATAAAACCAATAACGTCTCAAGAATTCACCTACTCCCAGGTAAACTGTACTAAGATATTCTCAACAGTGAAGAGGCAATTTTTTTTTTTTTTCCTAACAGATCTCCAAGACAGGGATTCTGAAATCTGTTCAGGAGTCCATTCACTGTATTTTCTGATTTATATTACTGAGTATATTTCTTTTTATTATTTCATCCTTATTGAAGCTTAAGATAAATGCATTTCCTCACCCCTCCCCCATTCTCCCAATGACTAAAGAAAAAGGCTAATTTGCTTCTCAACCCTCTTCCTTCAAGCAAATCAATTTTCTTTTGATTAAACTCTCAGTGAATAGCCACCCTAGCACCGTTGCTAAATACAGGACTCTCTCCTAAACAAGGCATCAGAGAAAAACTAAACTCACAAAGGAGGTCTAATCATGAACCTAACAGAGAATATTAACAAAACCTAAATTTAAAACTCTAGAGCTTTAGTCTTGCAGGGACAATATGATTCCCTAGAAATAGAAAAGCTGACATTTGAAGCAATTTAATCAAAGCTCTTGCTATTCCCTCTTGGGTTCATAATGTGAGGCTGTTTTAAATCATTATGACCTCCATGCCTCGGCATCTTTGGAAAATTCGAAGCTACGTGTTTAGCACCTGAAAGCCTTTGTGTTTTCCTTCTAGGATGATGGAAATAAATTCCATGTAAGCTGCATATTTTAGATATTTAGCTGATTTTACCTGGTTTGGGCTATTTGCTGAATGTGCATGGTTCTTGAATAACATGGATAACATACAAGAAATGTGCCCTGCTCCTTGGTACACAGGAAATGAGGATGCTCACAGTGCCTGCCTCCATGAGTTAGCTCAATAAATCTGAATTGCTCATTAGCGTTCCAATGCCTCATTGTTGCCTATATGTGAACAGCTTAAGTGAATAGGAATCAGATGGAGGGTGGGGGAGGACACACAGATTTCACATAATTCCTGTTGCCAGAGAAACCATTTTCTTGCTGTCTGGGCATGTACCAAGTAGCTTAGATCAACTGGAGGCTCAGCACAACCCTTTCTGTGACTTTAGTAAAGAAAACAAACAGAAGGGGGGAAATGCTTACAAAGAAAAGCAGAATCGAGCATTAAAATGTCCTTTTAATTAGATGGCTTTGAAGACTGGCCTTTGAAACACCTTGTCCCCTCAGATAACTGATTGATCTGACTATACATGTGTTTCTGTGCTTCATGTTGCTTTATATTTCTTTTTCTGCCTGTGTTTAGAAACCATGTTTTTATAGATGTTTACATACATTATATATATGCGTATTTACACAAGAGTATTATTTATCTTTTCCCCTCTCTTCCCACTTTCCCCACATTCACCCCATATCATGCGGCTGAGCTCTGTTTAACACATGGGAAACTTTTCTCAGGGGATAAAAAGAATATGGCAGTAACATAGTTTGCTCATCAAAGCTGAAAGAGATGGCATAAACTGAGGAAATATATGAGAGTACACACCATGAATTCTATGCTCATTGATTTAACACTTGGATCTTAGGATTTTTTTTAAGCATAAAGATGAGAAAATCATTTAGGAATAAATGATGTAAAATATTGTAAACACACAGTTTCCCTTACCTTTTCCCACACAAGTATGTGCTGATTCTACTTCTGATTCTATGTAGGAAAAACAAGTAGTAGTGGTAGTAGTAACAAAATTTATTGATTTATTCATTTATTTATTTACGACCACTCTGAAAAGGGCTGTTGCACATGCCGGGAGGCTTTCATTATTTTGTCTTATTTTGTTTTCTCTGTTTCTTTTATTTTTATTATTTTTATTTTATTTAAAGATTTTGATAATGATTTTTTTCCTTCGTATCCTTTTGGAATGCAGATAATTGGTAGATATATTTGGCACGTAGAGACTTTATAAAACAGTGTTCATTCATGAATTCCTTGATATCTCACCTCATGTAGAGGTAACCTCTGTGTGTGCTGCCTCTGCTTGTACAGTTTTAATCATAGTGTTTATGCCATTTATGTCACATATTTTCCTTTAGTTTCTGCTCCACTAGTTCCATCAAATACACTAAGATTATACCCGGGTCCCATCTATATTCACAAATCTCACACCAAGCATAGAGCCCATATGTAACAAATACAGAAGAAATGTTTACCGAAAAAATGAATCAGAGAATGACACAGAATGTTACCTCACAGAAATTACTAATATGCACAAGATAACATTATAAATTGGGAGTAAACTGGGAGATGAAATTCAAGGTTTCAAATCACCATGCCAGAGTAATTGCTGAACATATTTCACATTTTTAGATATTCTAAGAAAAAATGGCAATATTGGGAAAAAATAAATAAAATCACAGGTTTTCAAATATAAGCTTATGTTTCCCAAATTGCAAAATTTTTTTGGAAAAAAGAATCCAAACACAAAATTTATTTATTTATTTTAGTTTTTTCTAACTTTAGTCTTATGGTTTTCTTTTCCGCTGCATACTTCAGTCTTTAATTGTGTCAATGCTAAAAATCTCCCTGTGCCTTCATAATTACTACATGCTAATTTCACCTGCCCTGGGTATATGGCCCAATTTGCATGCTAGTTTAATGACCCATCCTCTTTAGGCCAGCACATGTAGAAAATTGCTGATAGGCTTTAAAGCACTCATACTAAAAATATTTAGATTTTATTTTGCTTTGCCATTTATTTACTTTGTTTTCTATTTATCTTACAGAAGGTGCAATAGTTTAATTTCAATCTTTGTTGGTTTCCACATTTTTTTCAACTTTCTTTCAATTCTTTAAATCTGTCTTCTTACCTTTGACAATCGATTCGTCAGATCAAAGCACAAGCTATTAAAGATCCCTGTGTAATAATCTCCATCATTTCTGAATGTAGATCTTGACAGTCAACACGATTTCTGAATTTGGCTTTACCAGCAAAAAAAAATCTATTCCCTTTTACTCTTTTTTTGCATGTCTTGATGAAAATTCTAATTCCTGTTAAGCTCTTGATTCAAATTTTAATAAACTGAAGGACAGTGATTCTCCTCCCCAGTTAGCATAGCTGATGAAAAGGGAAAGATACTGCAGTCTTAGCCTGCACTGGGAATCAACACCTTCTTGTGTTAGATCTTTTCATTATAAATGCAATTGACAGAGGTGTCTGTTATGAGCTATTTGTTATACCGTCTTTATAAATAGCTCTCATCATGTATAAGACAAGTCTAAATTTGTTTGGAAATAGCTTCTGAAGACACCCTGCTGTGGCTTCCTCCACTTGTCAGGCTTGCATTCAGTGAGGGAGACAGACACTTGGAGCAACTTTAGCCAGTCATCTTCCTGTCAGCTTGAATGATGTGCATCACATTCAGTTTAAATGATCCAGTCTAAGTGGAGACGTCGCTCACAGATAACCCTGTACAACTCAGCAACGTTCAGCCATTTTTCTGTGCTATCTAGGATAGATCTTGTTTTGGCTTCTCTTGGGGAGACCTTGCTTCACTTCTTCAGTTGACACTGCCACCATTTCTGTCTCTTTGGATTCTAATTTGACTTGCAGTCCAGAGGAAGGAGGTTTTAAGACTCAAACATTCAACTGCCCCTTCTCTCTAAAGACTGGTGTGTATAAGAAAGATAGAAAGCTTAGGACTCTTCAAGTCCTTAGTCCCGTATTTCTATTCAAATGAATGTTTAAAAATGCATTTCAAAGTTGAATCTAAATGGTGTTTGGATTATCCACCATTTTGGATTATACACACCACTGCTCTCCATTACTGCAGGGAATTAAGAGCTTTCTGATGTGACAAAACGTTCCCTTAAATGCTGACCCTCTCATCTATCAAACAAGAACTTTCACAAGAACTTTAATATGTGAAACTGACTGATTTAAATTCCACCTTCCTTCTTTACTCAGTCTCTGGAGGAGATATTCAAAAGCAACAACATCCTACAAAGCACTTAGGAGGAGGAAAAGAAGATAAGCTAGGAACCAGCGTTGTGAAAACTCCCTATCAGTCTTCGATAGTGGAAAAATACTCTCCATTACTGCAGGGAATTAAGAGCTTTCTGATGTGACAAAACGTTCCCTTAAATGCTGACCCTCTCATCTATCAAACAAGAACTTTCACAAGAACTTTAATATGTGAAACTGACTGATTTAAATTCCACCTTCCTTCTTTACTCAGTCTCTGGAGGAGATATTCAAAAGCAACAACATCCTACAAAGCACTTAGGAGGAGGAAAAGAAGATAAGCTAGGAACCAGCGTTGTGAAAACTCCCTATCAGTCTTCGATAGTGGAAAAATTTTAACTCATAATTTCCAAGGGTCCTATCAGAAAATATGGCCTTAGGGTAAAAATGAACATAATGAAAACAATCTGGTAAATATATAGAAGTGACAAAATTATAGGGCAGAAACAGACTGTAGAGATTCCACCGTCTATTTTTTACAAATGAAGAAACGAAAATGACCCTTCCCAGATAATAACAGCCTCTCTCCTCTGTATGACCTCTATATCTTGCTCGTATTTCTAATGTTGCTTTAGTACTACTGTTATCTGCAGTTGTAGACTGAGAAAGAACACACAACCTAAAATTTGAGAGTTACGTTTTATTCTATGGACATTCCTAGGTCTTCAAGCCCAGAAGATAGCCTCTCAAATAACTCTGAGAGACGGCTCCAAAGAGGTGAGGTGGGGAGCCAGGATTAGATAAGAGTTTTTGCAAGAGAGATCAGGCAATTTAAACATCAGAAGATTATTGTTAACAAAAGAAAACCAGTTGTCTCAAGGAACTTAGCACTTTTCTATATGTGGGAAGATGCAAGAACCTGGGCTCACTGAAATCATTTCATTGATATACAGCTCTACTCTCTGAGGCCAGCATTCTGTGTTTTCTCCTCCTGAGTTTCGTTAGGTTGCACCGCTGGAGGTGCCTGTAGGGGCTGCTTGCTGGATGGCTTGGCAATGGACAGTCCGATTGTCTCCATTCTGTGTTTTCTCACAGTTACCATCAGGGCAGCTGTGATGAAATGGCTTGATGGCTGCAACATCCTTTGTTTAATGATATGGCAAGCAGAGTGTTAGTTCTCACAGTCTTCTGTAACTATGTTTGCCTATGATGCCTCTTTCAGACTGAGACCAGGTAGGGGCTCACCCTGATTACTGTTAGCATTAGCAAAGTTTTGTCACAAAATAGACAACAGATATTTCTTAGTTGAAACAAATTGAGTTGCATACATAACTTTAAATGAAAGTTCAGTGTTTATATGTCCTGTGAACTTAATACGATGTGATCATGCCTCTGGTCCTTTGTATACTGTAAAATCCTGTGTTTGATATTATTATCATCACATATTAGATTACATAGAGAATTCATAAAGAATTATCTAGAATTTTAGTTGCTGAATTAATTATATTCTCAGATCGGGATTTACCTATCAAGCATTTATTCCAGCAATATTCTATAATTTAAGATCATTTCCCTCTGTTGCATCTTTGTTTTTTTTTTATTCTTGCTTCCAACTCCCATCTTCCTTTGATTACCATGATTTCATCAATATGATGTTATAATCCCTCTTGCAATGCCGTCCTCAGGAGTTTGGCCGACATTATTAAAGCTAATCATAGACAGATAAAACTTCAAATTCACTCATTTGCTTCCTCCTTGTTACATTTTAATTCACTTCTCTAAGAATGGGCCAAGAGTCAAATGCTATGATATATTAATATGCTAATATAGCTTGATTTGTTATCATTACTGACTCCCCATTCCCAAACACAGGATTCTGTGCACACCTGTACTGGAAACTGGAGACCCCCAGGGTACTTGTACTCAAAGAGAATTATGTGGGACAGGCCTGAAAATTAAAATCAGCTAGAACCCTGATTTTGACAATTATCTAGCTATGTGAATTTAGGCTAATTACTAACTTCTCTGAGTTTCAGGTCTCACCTTTGTAAAATGTGTATGACTTATATCCTATGAAGATTAAATAATAAAATATATGCTTAGTATGTAGAAGTATATACTTATCAGCAGAAGGAACCATTCTAATAGCATTGGTTATTTAATATGCAGCCACTCTCCTTTGTCTAGGGATGAATTCACTTTCCTGGACAGGTTAATAATTTAGAAATTTCTGTCTGAAGGCTTGATGACTTATAGCTTTGTGACCCAAAAGGAGAGTCACAAGAATGCTATGTTCGTCTGGCTGGATATAGGATTGACATTAGGGAAAACCCATCGTGCAGGGTCAATATTAGGAAGTAATGAGTGAGCACGGCATTTAATCTGTAATCCAAGATACTAAGACTAGAGGCAAAAAGTCAATACCAAAAGGTCATGCGTAAATGCCAGGATCCAAGCACAGAAGATGCCAGGAAATATAGTTGGAAATAACTGTTAAAGATGAGGAATTAGGAGAAATAATTAAGATATAAACACATACAAATTCTGCTTGATAACCATCTTTTTTTTCTGGGCCTATTTTTAGCTCAGCACCAAAGAAAACATAAAACCCATAGAGAAGTGGAATAATAAATGTAATATGTCCTATGTATTTGAGCTTGTTAGGGTGCTCAGTGTAGTTGGAAAATAACTGTGAACTGAAGTATTGGTCATAAATAAGAGGAAAGTTTGATAGAGGCTCTAATGTGGAAACAACTGATGTAGGCCCAGTGACATCTGAGAAGACATCCCAGGGATTTGACATCTTGCTAAGTACTGAAGGTCATGAAGGAGCTTAGAAAAGAGGGAATAAAGGCCATTTTAGCAGAGGAATGATACCTTGCAGAGGCACAAAAGACAGCAAAGTGGCAAAATGATTCATCTACCTGAAGCATGGGCTGTGTGTGGGTACATGTGTGCGTGTTTGCAAGTGTGGCAAAGGAGGTCTGGGGATACATGAGGTTGAACTGGCCAGTAGAACCCCTCTCATCAGAGGCTTTGTGCATTCATGGCTAAAATGTGAGATTTTAGTCTGAAAGCAATGGGGCACTTTGGGAAAGTTTTAAGCAGGGAAGAGACACAATCAGATTTATGTTTTCTAAAGATCGGCGTTTTGGCAGTTTGGAGAGTGTACCAGAAGAGGGAGAGTTAAGAGTCTTCTGCAAAAGTACAAATGAGATGTGATGAGTACAGCAGAGATAGGGAGAAGGAGACAGATGTGTGCCGACAGCAGAGATAGGGAGAGGGAGACAGGAGAGATATTTATAACAGGGAAGAGTATGACCCAATAGCTTTATGAAAAGTAAACTATGGAACTGAAAAAGTAAAAGGACTACACTGTAATAGAAATACTTTAATAGATATTAGCGAGTTGGAGTGTATGTACCTGTTTGGAGACATTGACACCTGGATTTTTATTCTGCTCTGGTAATTGCTGTTTATGATTCTTAAGGTTTATTCACTTTTATTTCACTTTTCTCTTTCATGCATTGGAGAAGGAAATGGCAACCCACTCCAGTGTTCTTGCCTGGAAAATCCCAGGGACGGGGGAGCCTGGTGGGCTGCCGTCTATGGGGTCACACAGAGTCGGACACGACTGAAGTGAATTAGCAGCAAAGTTTATTCATGAAA
Organism: Oreotragus oreotragus; assembly: GCA_006410675.1. NCBI lineage: Eukaryota > Metazoa > Chordata > Mammalia > Artiodactyla > Bovidae > Oreotragus > Oreotragus oreotragus. The sequence goes on along the minus strand of SJYX01010015.1, from coordinate 328,321 downwards.
TGAAATGAAATTAACAATACCTATCCTAGGTATGATATGAAGGTGAGCTAAGATATATGAAAATGAATCACCACTTAGCAGGCACTCAATAAACAGTAGTTATTTTTAGTATTATTAAATATGCACTTAATATATAGAGGGTTCCTATTTAGAGACACTTCATGAAACTTTGTTTTTTCTAAACATATTTTCTCATGTCCCTAGTGGCTTATATGACATCTAGGATAAAATGAATGAACATGTGTAAAACACTTGAAAGAATGCCTGCCATACAATAAACATTGTGTGCTTTTTAATTTAAATAACTAAGTAAGTATCTAGTATCTTGCTGTGTAGTCAGTTTACTCTGACATGTTGGAAAGTCAGAAAAAGCTCTGAATTTTTCTGGAAAGATACTGACTCCAAATTAGAATTTTATTGGCAGCTAAAACCTATTGTACAGTTTGTTTAACAGGAAATGAACCTTAAAGTATATATGGATCATAATTTCTTTTCATGGAGCTCTTTCTGAGTTTTAGAAGGTTTCCAGTCTATTCAAAGATAGCCATAAATATCTATATATTTGAATGATCAAATTTTCAGTTGATGGCACAGATTGAAGATAGCATTTATGAGTTAAATAAGAAAATTATCAACTCTCAGCCCTGTCAGTCCCCATTATTGGAAAATCTGCATAGAACCTATTTAATTCTTTCAAACTATGCTTCAATCCACACATGTCAATATAGTATTTTATCTTGATAAAACTTCAAAGAGTAAATCTGTATTAATCTTATAAGAGGAAATATTCTAAATGTTATGCTTTATAAAGATAAAGGATACTTTTACTTAAACTTTACTTTTATATAGTTTTTCTTACCATATTGTTGTTTTAAAAGTATCTCATATCAGAGTGCCTTAAGATCCAAGGTTAATACTAAGGTGCTTATGGAAGTAAAATCAGAGTAGAGATTGCTTTCAGGATGTAGTCATGAAATCTAGGTATGTAAAACCAAGATTATCTCATTAAAGCAATAATAAACACAAAAAGATATTAGGGGCAGATGGAAATTCAAATAGGAGACTCTATAATGGGATATAAGAATGCAAATCACCCAGAGAAGAGTTTTTGCACGTTTAAATGTAGTTGCTTGTGTCATAAAAAGACATACACATAAAATACAATCTGTTAAACTATTTATATTTGAATCATAAGAATTTCTAAATAGAGGAACAACAATGTTTGTTTGAGAATCAATGCCTACAGGTATTATTGCTTCATTTAAAATGAATATTAAGTGTAGAGTTTCAAGTACTGTCTGGTGTGACAGCATATTTTAGTCTCAGGATATAGTTACACTAAAAGTCATATACAGGCAGATTCAATAAGTATAATTTCAAATAGACCTTTCTAGCTTATTTGGGGTAATACTTCGATATGCAATCATCCTCCTTTCATTTTTGTCCTTCCCTTATGCTACATGGTCTTTTTTACTTTGCTAGTTTACTTTTATCCTTTGATTTTCATATCTTATTTGCCACCAGTCCTTAAACATTTGCTTTCCTATTCTTCAAATTTCCTTTGCAGGGCAAATGGATCTTTGAGGAGATAAACCCAGCTGCAGTTTCTTTGACCATTTCATGAGATATATTCCAGAATGAGAAGTGAGAATTCAATGCAAAGGAGGCTAAAGTCATTCCTATTGTCCTCCAGGGTCCACTGTCCTCTAGGGTACGACCGTATCTCGGCCTGGTCAGGCCCTGCTCATGGCCCTGTTAACTGTGTCTGTTTGCTCACATAAGTGTCCCTCTTTACTGTTGTTGCTATTTCCCCCTTTTAAAATGCCCTTCCACCTTTAAGGGAAAACCAAACCAAAATAAAAAAACAACATTATGTGTTGTTTTAGGGCTGACTCTAGCTCCACTTCCTTCTCTAGGTTGTCTCCTAGCATCCACATGTGCCTCTTACATTGACCTCATACTTAATAGAAGAATTCAGTCCATGGAATTCTCTAGGCTGGATTACTGGAGTGGACAGCCTTTCTCCAAGGGATCTTACAAATGTGGGGATCAAACCCAGGTCTCCCACATTGCAGGTGGATTCTATACCAGCTGAGCCACAAGGGAAGCCTTCATGATGAACAGAGTTACCTAAATGTTATGTGCCCATTTTTGCTTCCTCAAGTTAATATAAATTCTTTAAGAACAGGAATTATGCAGTACAAATATTAATACAAATATATGTATTTGTAATATAGATATAGATTGCTCAGTTGTTTCTGACTCTTTGTGACTCCATGGATTGTAACACACCAGTGTCCTCTGTCCATGGTATTTTCCAGGCAAGAATACTAGAGTAGGTAAGCCCTTCCCACCTCCAAGGGATCTTCCTGAATCAGGGATTGAGCACAGGTCTCCTGCATTGCAGGCAAATTCTTCACCATCTGAGCCGCTGGGGAACTCCATGATTCAATCGGTAAAGAATCTGCCTTCAATGCAGGAGACCCAAGTTCAGTCACTGGGCTGGGAAGATACCCTGGCTGAGGAAACGGTAACCCACTCCAGTATTCTTGCCTGGAGAATATCATGGACAAAGGAGCCTGGCAGGCTACAGTCCATAGGGTTGCAAAGAGTCGGAGTAACTTAGCACCACAGATAGAGATGATCTTTAATCTCTTTAAAATATTGAGATATAATTGACAAAACATTATTATTAGGGGCAGGTGTACAGCAAAGTGATTAATATTTGTATATTTTAATAAAATGATCACTAAAATAAGTCTATATAAGTCCATCACCATATACAATTAAAAAAATTTTTTTTCTTGTGATGAAGATTTTTTAAATTTAGTCAGGAACTTTCAAAAATGTAATATACTATTTTTAGCTATAGTCATCTTGCTGTACACTGCATCCCATGACTTATTTATTTTATAACTAGAAGTTTGTACCTTTCAACTCCTTTCACTGATTTTGCCATTTCCCCACCCTCCTACCTCTGACAACCACTAATCTGTTCTTTGTATTTGTGAGTTTCTTTGTTTGTTTTGTTTTACTTTGCTTTATGTTTTGTTTTTATGTGAGATCATATGTTATTTGTCTTTCTCTGTTTGACTTATTTCAATTAGTGTAGTGCCTTCAAAGTCCATCTATATTGTTGGAAATGGCAATATAATTCTTAGTTTCTTAAAATAACTTGAATTGCTGAGCTTAAAATTTAAAGTGCGGACTTTATATCTATTTCTTAACATCATATAGTCATACAATGATAGCCTTTAACCAAAACTCAGGCATTTATGATTGTTATCCATTTGAGATTAACGGATATTACTACACTTGTTGAAAAGAAAGTTAAAGTTAAGTCGCTCAGTCGTGTCTGACTCTTTGCGACCCCATGGACTGTAGCCCACCAGGCTCCTCTATCCATGGGATTCTCCAGGCAAGAATACTGGAGTGGGTTGCCATTTCCTTCTCCAGGGGATCTTCCCAACCCAGGGATCGAACCCAGGTCTCCTACCTCTGAGGCACTACACTTGTTGATATTTACCAAAGAGAATAGCAGGAGGAGACTGTCCATTAAAAACCAGAAGCACCACTTAAGACATGATTATGAGCATTTACTTGAGAAAACTGAATTTTCAGGCACTTTACACTGCCTGGAAATATTTTGTTAAAATGTTAATTCAAGCAGCTATGTTTTTGTAGGGAAGCACATGATCTTGTTTCAATTTTCTTCCTTATTCTCCCAGAAAATATTGGCCAAACATCATTCACTCATACACCAGTTTTGCAAACAAATGAGTCAACTTCTTCACAGTATCTATAGAGTAGTTTATCATAATCAATTGAAAAGTCCTTACAAACACCTCACGGGGAGAAAACCAGGGGTTGTCAGATTTGGGTTTATCTATGTGTTAGAAGCTGTGGTGTACTGGTAAACCAGCACTGTTTCCCCTTCAAAAAAAAAAGACAAAGGTCCAATTTGAAGTCTGCCACGTTCTGTGGTATAAATTCTGGCCAGGGTGGCTGATTTCAAACCACCAGTGGTTTTAATACTGTAGGAGAAGGGAAACTTTCCCACTCTATTCCTCTGGACTAGTAATAAAATGGACACAAATTAATGACAGAAAAAAATGTAATTCATGTTCATGGAGGGCTTATAGAAACAAGATCTAAGAAGTAGACAAAGCAGGGAGCTTTTATACTTTTTAGACAAAGAAACAGTATATTTGTGAGTAATCGACAGAACAAAGAAACTTAGATTTGGGGTGCTCAGTGAGTAAAGAGTCTAAACCGATTTTGGACTTAGGTAGTAAAATAAAGAAGTACCAGAGTTTGTTTATACAGGCTTCTCTGTGGGCTCCTTGACCTGAATTCCCTGTCTCTGGCGACAGAGTTGTCTTTCTAGCTCCAGATGCTTGAAGTGCACCTTTCACATGAGAGATTTATTAATTTCCTGCTTTCAGGAAGAAAAACAGGAGGGTCAGAGTATTCTTTTTGCTTTGCCCATATATTGGGCTTCCCTGATAGCTCAGCTGGTAAAGAATCCACCTGCAATTCAGGAGACCCAGGTTCAATCCCTGGGTTGGGAAGATCCGCTGGAGAAGGGATAGCCTATCCACTCCAGTATTCTTGGGCTTCCCCTGTGGCTCAGCTGGTAAAGAATCTGCCCGCAATGTGGGAGACCCAGGTTCGGTCCCTGGGTTGGGAAGATCCCTACCCACTCCAGTATTCTGGCCTGGAGAATTCCATGGACTGTATAATCCATGGGGTCACAAAAAGTTGGACACGGCTAAGCGACTTTCACTTTCATTTCGGCCATATCTTAAGTAAATTTAATTCAAAATAATCAATATGTGATTAAGGTGCATTTGGGGGTGGTCCCAACAATAGCCAGTTCACAAGAATTCTGGATATTCAACAACTGGCTCAAAAAAAGAAAAAAAATTCAAGCCCCTTTAGTATACTACTAGACTTATAATTAATGAATTTGTTTAAAAACTTTACTGAGATCTTTCTTATAAAGCAGGAATATTTTATTCTTTCCTCTACCCTTTAATATTAAGTTATATTAGAACAACCTGGACCAAAAAGAGTGTTGAACATGCAGAAAGTAAAAACCAGTTTTTGTTGTGTACAACTCTCTCACCACTGGTCTCATCCAGCCCTTTCTTAATCTAATTGTCTTTATCTCCTCCTTGAGAATATCTTTTCATCTTTGTAGCCCAATGCTTAGCACATGCATGATCTCAAAAATGTTTGTTAAGTGAATAATTTTGTGACCCATTTGTGACATTAAAAAAAACCTTTATTATAATTCTATGAAATTATTACTGAAACTATGGACATAGAATTTAAAAGCACCTATTTTTAAATGATTCCATAGTTTCCCATCTTTATTCCTATATCTTCTATTTAGATGAATTTGGATGAGTTGCCTAACTCATCTTATTTTTTTCATCAATAAAACTGGAAGTCAGTAAACCTAAAATAGTCTCAGCTTTAGTAATTGGGGTCTGTCTGATAAATTTTGTGCTTTTCAACTGCAACACATACATTTTTTCATATATGAATGCATGTGGAATCGTAACAGCTTTGCATAGCAGTGAATGGGAGTGTTTTACAATTATGATTGGTTGTACATTAACCAATGAGACAAGCAATTTGGTAAGATTATAAAAATATGATTTATTAATTAACTGATTTTGCTTCTCTAGTTTCCAGCTGTTCGTTGAAGAAAAATATATGTGCACAGTATGTATGGTTGTTTCTATTCTCTAAGTCAGGTCCGACTCTTTTGCAGCCCCATGGACTATACCTACCAGGCTCCTCTGTGCATGAGATTTCCCAGACAAAAGTACTGGAGTGTGTTGCCATTTCCTTAGTGTCTTGTAAAGCACTACTTTGAGTAAAAGACCATATAAACTCATGGCCAATAAAATAGGTTTCAGGCCACAAAACACAAGTTATATATTACCCCCCAAAATGTCATCTTAAATGCACAGCTTTATGCATTTGTTTTACTGTGTTCCTCACTTTTGAGGTGTTTGATTTCTGATTAGTGCCTTAGATTAGTACCAATGTTTTTGAACATTTGTTCATGAACAACCCACTGTTACATCTAGAACAGTCATCTCATCTTCACAGTCAGAGTTACAGAGATGAGAAACCACATTTGTACCTCTTCAACACAAATGATTTAGCCTCTTTAGGTGGCAGATGAGAAATCTGAGAGCTTTACACATCTAATTCCAAAATGTTTGCAGCAAGACCTGCACCATTAATCTCTTTCTTTAACCCTTTTCTCTGTGTTACAGTCTGTTTCTACACCAGAAACAAGGTGGAATTTAATCCAGCCAGGAGGTGATGTACTAAATAGCAACATAGTGAAAACAGAACAATGTCTTCTGGATAAATTTAAGCTATAGAAGCTTTTGCAGCAATAAACTGAACAGTATGCATATTCATTGAAAGAAGTATTTTTCAGGCAGTAACTGAGTGTTTTCTATGGCTGTGGAATTTTTTAAAAATTTTGTTTATACTGACTTCTATGCTGTCCCTCTCTTCTGGTTTTCTCCCTACCTCCAGCTATGTGAAAAAAAAAAAAAGTCTTTTTGTTCAAGCCTCTCAATCTTCTTTCTCATCCCTCTTTATTTACTTTTCAAGTTCTGAGATTCTCCAGACTTTGATCCTCACACATTACTCTTTAAGATTTCTCTATATCCACTTTCTACATAATTAAGCCCCATGATTCNAGAAACTAAAAAAAAAAAAAAAAAAAAGTCTTTTTGTTCAAGCCTCTCAATCTTCTTTCTCATCCCTCTTTATTTACTTTTCAAGTTCTGAGATTCTCCAGACTTTGATCCTCACACATTACTCTTTAAGATTTCTCTATATCCACTTTCTACATAATTAAGCCCCATGATTCCAAAGGTCCCTTATAAACTGGTGACGTCAAAGCTGCCTCCAGCCCCAGGTTTATTATCCAGCTGCATGGTAGACATTGTCACTTAGTTGTCCACAGTCAGCTCAAACACACTGTGTCCAAAACTAAACTTGGCCGTTTCACCAACTCCTTCAGCAGTTTTATAATCCTCCTTGTCATCCAAGAAATAATTGTACAGTTTATCACAATTGCTTCCTTTCCACCTCCAAGTCCAGTCATCCAATGTCAAAGGATTGGGAAAGTGCAATCCTATCTTATCTGGAAAGAAGAGAGAATTGTGTCTTTATTATCAACCTTAATGATCACAGCAGATGTTAATATTTTTATTGTTTTTATTTACCAAATGGCTTATATGTTCAGGATTATTCTAATCATTTTCCATTTATTACACACCTTAATCTCCATAACAAACTAGTTAGAAAGGTGCTATTATTATCCTTATTTCATAGTTAAGGAATCTGAGACATTATTCTTTTTAGTAAGAGTGAATAAGTTAAAAATAACTTTTGAATAAATAAACTATGAAATATTAAGAATTCTTATTCTTGCTATGAAGGTTTACTATATGTTAATATATATTGCTTTTGATAGGTCAAAAGTCATAAGAAACAGCATAAATTATTTTTAAAAGAAAATTAATCTTGCATTTTTATCTTGTTTTCCTCTTGCTTTTCTTTTCAATACATTTGGGTGATTTTTAGAATATTATTTCAAGTGTTAATCAAATTTTGGCAAATGAATAATTTATTTCCCCTCAGAACACTCATGAATACTATCAATGTTTTTGGAATACAAAATGACAGATGTAATTCTGATATCCAATAGGGTACTTCAGACTTAATTGCACTCAAGCACTATACTCTGTGTTCAGATGGCTCCCCTACATTTATTCTCTTCTCAAGGGGAATTCCCTCCTTCCATTAACTTTGCTTTGAATTATGAACATTCATCAGCAGAACAGTCATGGGAAGTTTAAAACAGACATGATACACAATGTTCTCTTGATGGTATTAGTTGCTCGTGCAAACTTTAGGGAAATTCCAAAAAACTAGTGTCTTATCAGCCATTTTAAGTGACAAAATTTTATATAGGTCAAGGATAAGCTTATAGATGATTATGAGGAAATATTTACTTGGAAACGTTTGGAGGTGTAAAAATATATAGCTATTTTTAAATTTGTATTTTTTAACAGATTATATGAGTCTCAGGTCAATTCATAAAAAGTAAGGTTTATGAAGGAAGGAAGGAAAGAGGGCTGCAAAGAAGGAAAAAAGGAAGGAGGGAAGGAAGGGAGAGGGAGACAGGAGAACCCATTTTGATCTTCATTAACTGTCACTATGATTAAAACATAAATATCACTTTATCTTTGACCTCAGACAAAGTGCCCACATCCTTTAAGATCACAAACATGAAATAAACATCCCTTGGCTTCCAAAAGGCAAAGGAAAAAGAATCATCAAAAATAGGAAGACCTGTTGTCTTTCAATTACTCCAACTTACCTATTTTATTTTAATTTATTTTTTACTGAAGGATAATTGCTTTATAGAATTTTGTTGTTTTCTGTCAAATCTCAATATAAATCAGCCTTAGGTGTACATATATTCCCTCCCTTTTGAAACCCCCTCCTGTCTTTCTCCCCATCCCACCCTTCTTGGTTGATACAGAGCCCCTGTTTGAGTTTCCTGAGCCATACAGCAAATTCCCATTGGCTCTCTATTTTACATATGGTAATGTAAGGTTCCATGTTACTCTTTCCATACGTCTCACCCTCTCCTTCCCTCTCCCCATGTCTGTAAGTCTATTCTCTATGTCTGTTTCTCTACTGCAGCCCCGTAAATAAGTTCTTCAGTACCATTCTTCTAGATTCCGTAAATATGTGTTAGAATATGATATTTATCTTTCTCTTTCTGACTCACTTCACGCTGTACAATAGGTTCTAGGTTCATCCACCTCATCAGAACTGACTCAAATGCATTCCTTTTTATGGCGGAGTAATTGTGTGTATGTGTATATGTTGTGTGTGTGTGTGCATTGTGTATATGTACCACAACTTCTTTATCCATTCATCTGTCGATGGACGTCTAGGTTGCTTCCATGTTCTAGCTATTGTAAATAGTGCTGCAGTGGACAGTGGGATACATGTGTCTTTTTCAACCCTGGTTTCCTCAGGGTGTATGCCTGGAGTGGGATTGCTGAGTCATATGCTGGTTTTATTCCTAGTGTTTTAAGGAATCTCCATAATGTCTTCCATAGTGGCTGTATCTATTTACATTCCCGCCAACAGTGCAAGAGTCTTCCCTTTTCTCCACACACTCTCAAGCATTTATTGTTTGTAGACTTTTTGATGATGTCCATTCTGACTGATGTGAGGTGATATATCATTGTGAGCAATGTTGAGCATCTTTTCATGAGTTTGTCAGCCATCTATATGTCTTTGGAGAAATGTATGTTTATGTCATTTCCCCACTTTTTGATTGNGCAAGAGTCTTCCCTTTTCTCCACACACTCTCAAGCATTTATTGTTTGTAGACTTTTTGATGATGTCCATTCTGACTGATGTGAGGTGATATATCATTGTGAGCAATGTTGAGCATCTTTTCATGAGTTTGTCAGCCATCTATATGTCTTTGGAGAAATGTATGTTTATGTCATTTCCCCACTTTTTGATTGGGTTGTTTGTTTTTCTGTTATTGAGTTGTATGAGCTGCTTGTATATTTTGGAAATTAATCCTTTGTCAGTTGTTTCATTTGCTATTATTTTCTCCCATTCTGAGCCTTGTCTTTTCACCTCGCTCATAGTTTCCTTTGCTGTGTAAAAGCTTTTAAGTTTAACCAGGTCCCACTTGTTTACTTTAGCTTTTATTTCCATTACTCTAGGAGGTGGGTCATAGAGGATCTTGCTTTATGTCATGAAGTCTTCTGCCTATGTTTTCCTCTAAGAGTTTTATAGTTTCTGGTCTTACATTTAGGTTTTTAATCCATTTTGAGATTATATTTGTGTATGGTGTTAGGAAGTGTTCTAGTTTCATTCTTTTACGTGTAGCTGTCCAGTTTTCCCAGCACAATTTATTGAAGAGGCTGTCTTTGCCCCATTGTATATTCTTGTCTCCTTTGTCAAAAATAAGGTTCCCGTAGGTGCATGGGTTTATTTCTGGGCTTTCTACATTGTTCCATTGGTCTATATTTCTATTTTTGTGCCAGTAGCATACTGTCTTGAAGACTGTAGCTTTGTAGTATAACCGAAGTCAGGAAGCCTGATTCCTCCAGCTCCATTCTTCGGGGTTACTGCCTATGTTTTCCTCTAAGAGTTTTATAGTTTCTGGTCTTACATTTAGGTTTTTAATCCATTTTGAGATTATATTTGTGTATGGTGTTAGGAAGTGTTCTAGTTTCATTCTTTTACGTGTAGCTGTCCAGTTTTCCCAGCACAATTTATTGAAGAGGCTGTCTTTGCCCCATTGTATATTCTTGTCTCCTTTGTCAAAAATAAGGTTCCCGTAGGTGCATGGGTTTATTTCTGGGCTTTCTACATTGTTCCATTGGTCTATATTTCTATGTTTGTGCCAGTAGCATACTGTCTTGAAGACTGTAGCTTTGTAGTATAACCGAAGTCAGGAAGCCTGATTCCTCCAGCTCCATTCTTCGGGGTTTTGTGTTTCCATATGAATTGTGAAATTGTTTGTTATAGTTCTGTGAAAAATATCATTGGTAATTTGATAAGGATTGCATTAAATCTGTAGATTGAATTTGGTAGTATAGTCATTTTCACAATATTGATTCTTCCTACCTAGGAACATGGAACATCTTTCCATCTGTTTGTGTCATCCTTGATTTCTTTCATTAGTGTCTTACAATTTTCTGTTTACAGTTCTTTCATCTTCATAGGTAAGCTTATTCCTAGATATTTAATTCTTTTTGTTGCAATGGTGAATGGGATTGATTCCTTAATTGCTCTTTCTGCTTTTTTGTTGTTAGTACTTAGAAATGCAAGTGATTTCTGTGTATTGATTTTGTATCCTGCAACTTTGCCAGATTCACTGATTAGCTCTAGTAATTTTCTGATACTATCTATAGGGTTTTCTTTGTACAGTATCATGTCATCTGCAAACAGTGAGAGCTTTACTTCTTTTCCAATCTGGATTCCTTTTATTTCCTTTTCTTCTCTGATTGCTGTAGCTAAGACTTCCAGAACTCTGTTGAATAATAGTGGTGAAAGTGGACACCTTTGTCTTGTTCCTGATCTTAGGGGGAATGCTTTCATTTTCTCATCATTGAGACTAATGTTTGCTGTAGGCTATCATATATGGCCTTTACTATGTTGAGGTATGTTCCTTCTATGCCCATTTTTTGAAGAGTTTTAATCATAAAAGGGTGCTGAATTCTGTCAAAGGCTTTTTCTGCATCTATAGAATAAAAAAATCCCTCTGATATTTCCCAAAGAGGACACTCTAGACCAAATGCATTTAGTGCAGTAATTCATCTCTTAAAATCTTGTATTCAATTAAAATGCAGAGTACTGACCAAATCAACCAAATGTTATACAATGGACTTGTAAATTATGGCCCCAGAAATAGATAGTGTTGTGAAAAATAGTTTTAGCCTCTACTACTATATTCTAATTTATAATTAATGTTCAGGCTTTCTTATCATAAACTCTTTATAATGGAAAAACTGAAGAAATAGAAATATTTGGATTTTTATCAGTCTATATTTTGGCATAATATAAGCAATATATATACTTTATGGAGGATTGTTTTTGAACCTTTAAAATTTTTTTCCATTCATTTCCGTCAACATTCATACCCATTTGAGAGTGGTTGTGAAAGAAGATGCAGTCTACACAAAGATGTCATAGGAATATACAGAAACGAGTCAGGCAAAGAGGTAGAAACTTCAAATATGATATGACTTTCAGGTGAATGCAACTGTATTCATAATCAACTTCTGTTTAATTTATTCTATCATTATACATTTTTATCCTAATGATTAAAAATCTTTGTTGTTGGATTAAACAAAACATGACCAACAATACTAGTGTGTGGGTTATATTTTTCATATTATAAGAGCAGAATTGACAGGAAGAAACAAAGTTTTGAGTCATGTTTTAGGTTAAGACACTGTCTCATGAACTGCCTCTGAAACTTAAATACTCTTGAAGGTTCAAATCATCTGAACACTAACAACAAATGTGTATCCATCCTATGAAGATTTTTGGCACAAAGGAATACTTAATACTTATTATTATTTGGGGACTAATAAAAACAAAATGAAAAGCTAAAAAAAGGCTGTCCAAAATGGACTTTTATTAAAATGTTAATAAAACCGACTTAGCAGACTGACCCTCTCAAATACAAGGAATTTCCCCAAGATTTTCACAGAGTCGAATGATAAAGAACTTAGTTTCAGACAGAAAGAATATAAACGAGATAACTCTAAATTCATTTTAATTCAGTCATATCTGAATTGGTTAACAGGTATCATTTATGAACTATTTCCTACACTGACCATGTTCTATGACTTTCTATAAACATCCAAGGCATGTTTTATAGCAATTCAGATGGGCAAACACAGACTTGAGTGTGAAATAATTTATCAGCTAGAGAATTCTATAAAGAAAGCTGAGCGCTGAAGAATTGATGCTTTTGAACTGTGGTGTTGGAGAAGACTCTTGAGAGTTCCTTGGACTGCAAGGGGATCCAACCAGTCCATTCTGAAGACCAGTCCTGGGTGTTCATTGGAAGGACTGATGTTGAGACTGAAACTCCAGTACTTTGGCCGCCTGATGTGAAGAGCTGACTCATTGGAAAAGACCCTGATGCTTGGAAAGATTGAGGGCAGGAGGAGAAGGGGACAACATAGGATGAAAAGATTGGATGGAATCAACTCGACGGACAGGGGTTTGGGTGGACTCCGGAAGTTGGTGATGGACAGGGAGGCCTGGNGAGCTGACTCATTGGAAAAGACCCTGATGCTTGGAAAGATTGAGGGCAGGAGGAGAAGGGGACAACATAGGATGAAAAGATTGGATGGAATCAACTCGACGGACAGGGGTTTGGGTGGACTCCGGAAGTTGGTGATGGACAGGGAGGCCTGGCGTGCTGTGGTTCATGGTATCACAAAGAGTTGGACACGACTGAGCGACTGGACTGAACTGAACTGAAGAGAATTCTTAGGTCTTTATGTTAAGTGGCAAATGTGATAGAAATATGATAGAAAGAGCATAGTCAAATTTAGTCTGACTTAAAACTCATCTGTTAGCCTTATCAGTTAACAAAACAAATAGGTCCTTTGTCTAGCTCCCTGAGTCATACATATTCTTTATTGCTTGTCTTATATTCTCAGTAAGAGAAGACAATGCATAGCACAGTATATAAAAGAAATAATTTTAGGTCCAAGTGATTTTCTTCATAATTTCTATTTAACTAAATTAACTCCTTGTTTAAAGAGAAATCAATAATTTTGTTTTATAATGTCTCTTCTCAAACATAGGCTTGTATCCTTTCATTTCCATGTGGCCCAATTTTCTGAACTTTAAGTATTATAATATAAAAATTATATGGCTATTTTAGGAAGTTTTCATATTTCTGGAAACTAATTTTATTGTCTCATTGTGAACGATTCTTTTACATTCAAACAGAAGACAAGTAATTTAACAAATAGATGCTCAATGTTATGTATTTTAATAGAAATATTATAAGATATTGACTTCATGTTCTATGAGGAACCAAGTATAAAGTAAGACTCCAGATACATGGATGAATGAAATATAAAATATCAAAGATTTTATTATGTCTATACATTTTGGACAGATTCATTTGCTTTCACTGATGTAGTTTATTAGTTTATTAGAAACATGAAAATAACCTCCTATGACATCACTATAATGCAAACATTTTATAATATATGCATTATATATTTTGTTTAACATATAAGTGGATTATAAATTCTCTGAAGGTTTAAAGACATTTGATAATCATTGAAAATGTTTTTATATTAAACTGATTCAGTTCAGTTCAGTTCAGTCACTCAGTCATGTCTGACACTTCGTGACCCCGTGAATCGCAGCATACCAGGCTTCCCTGTCCATCACTAACTCCCAGAGTTCACTCAGACTCATGGCCATCGAGTCAGAGATGCCATCCAGCCATCTCATCCTCTGTCAACCCTTCTCCTCCTGCCCCCAATCCCTCCCAGCATCAGAGTCTTTTCCAATGAGTCAGCTCTTCACATGAGGTGGCCAAAGTACTGGAGTTTCAGCTTTAGCATCAGTCCTTCCAAAGAAATCCCAGGGTTGATCTCCTTCAGAATGGACTGGTTGGATCTCCTTGCAGTCCAAGGGA
>SJYX01010015.1:260554-271693 GCA_006410675.1 Oreotragus oreotragus | reverse complement strand
CCTGTTACTCCACGTGTTTCTTGACTTCCTACTTCTATAAATGTAACTTATGTCATAAAATAGAGACAAATATATAAGCATTCATACATTTATGCTATGCATACATAAAGCTTTTATATGAAAATATGGCATAATCAAAAAGAGTAACATACTAGGAATAAACATACATAAGGAGGCAAATGACCTATACTCTGAAAACTATGAAATGCTGATGAAAGAAATCAAAGATGACAGACACAGATGGAATGATATAACATGTTTTTGGGTTGGAAGAACCAATATCATCAAAATGACTGTACTACCCAAGGCAATCTACAGATTCAGTGCAATCCCTGTGAAATTACCAGTGACATCTTTCATAGAACTAGAACATATTTTTCTTTTTAATTGGTATGAAAATACAAAAAAATTTCAAATAGTAAAATCAATCCTGAGAACGAAAAATGGAGCTGGGAGAATCATGCTCCCTGACTTCAGACTACACTATAAAGCTATAGTCATAAAAACTCTATGGTACTGATACAAAAATAGAAATGCAAAAATACAATAAAACTGTATAAGAAGGCCAGAAATAAACTCATGCATCTATGGTCTATTAATCTAGGAAAAAGTAGGCAAAAATAAACAATGAAGAAAAGGCATTCAGTGAGTGCTACTGGGAAAACTGGACAGTTTCAGCTTTAGCATCTGTCCTTCCAATGAACCTTCAGGATTGATCTCCTTTAGGAAGGACTGGTTGGATCTCCTTGCAGTCCAAGGAACTCTGAAGAGTCTTCTCCAACACCACAGTTTAAAAGCATCAATTCTTCGGCACTCAGCCTTCTTCACAGTCCAACTCTCACATCCATACATGACTACTGGAACAACCATAGCCTTGACTAGACGGACCTTTGTTGGCAAAGTAATGTGTCTGCTTTTTAATATGCTGTCTAGGTTGGTCGTAATTTTGCTTCATGGCTGCATTCAGCATCTACAGTGATTTTGGAACCTCTAAAAATAAAGTCTGTCACTGTTTCCACTGTTTCTCCATCTATTTGCTGTAAAGTGATGGAACCAGATGCCATGATCATCTTTTTCTGAATGTTGAGCTTTAAGCCAACTTTTTCACTCTCCTCTTTCACTTTCTTTCTGCCAAAAGGTTGGTGTCATCTGTACATCTAGGTTATTGATATTTCTCCTAGCAATCTTGATTCCAGCTGGTGCTTCATCCAGCCCAGTGTTGAAAAACTGGACAACTACATGTAAAACAGTGAAATTAGAACATTCTCTAACACCATGCACAAAAACAAACTCAAAATGGACCGAAGAGCTAAATGTAAGACTAAGCACTAAAATTCTTAGAGGAAAATAGGCAGAACACTCTCTGACTTAAATTGCACAAGATCTTTTTTGACTCACTTATTAGAATGAAAATAAAAATGAAAATAATTAAGTGGAACCTAATTATAAAAACATTTTTACACAGCAAAGGAATCCATAACCAAAATGAGAAGACAACCCACAGAATGGGAGAAAATACTTGCAAATGAAGTGGCCCACAAGGAATTAATCTCCAAAATATATGAACAGTTCAAACACTTCTATGTCAAAACACAAGCAGCCCGATCAACAATTGGCAGAAGGTCCAATCAGACATTTCTCCAAAGAAGACTTGCAGATGGCCAGTCAACACGTGAAAAGATGTTCAACATCACTAGTCAACAGAGAAATGCAAATCAAAACTGCAGTGAGGTATCACTTCATACTCCTCAGAATGGCCATCATTAAAAAAATCTATAAACAATAAATGCTGGAGAGGACGTGGAGAAAAGGGAACCCTCCTCCACAGTTGGCATGATTGTAAACTGAAACAGCCACTGTAGAGAACAGCACTGAGATTTCTTAACAGAATAAAAGTAAAGCTACCATATGATCCTGCAATCCCACTCCTGGGCATATATCCAGAGAAAACCATAGTCAGAAAATATATAGGCACGGTAATGTTCATTGCAGGATTATTTACAATAGCTGAGACATGGAAACAACCTAAATTTCCATCAGCGGAGGAGTAAAGAAGAGGTGCGATGTATATACAAGAAATATTACTCAGCCATAAAAAGAATGATACAATGCCATTTGTAACAACATAGATGGATCCAGAGATTATAATACTAAGAAGAGTAAGCCAGACAGAGAAATGCAAATAATCATATCACTTATGTGTAGAATCTAAAAACCAAACAAACAAACAGTAAACTTATTTATAAAATAGAAACAGACTCTCAGACTTCAACAATAAACTCATGGTTACCAAAGGGAAAAGGTACAGGGGATGGATAAATTAGGAGTTTGGGATTAACATACACACTGCTATATAGAAAACAGATAATCAACAAGCATTTGCTGTATAGCGCAGGTAACTCTACTCAATATTCTATAGTAACCCATATGGGGGAAGAATTTGAAAAATAATGGATACATGTGTATAACTGATTTGTTTTGCTGTACACTTGAAATCAACAGGACATTGTACTCCAATATAAAATGAAAATTAACTTAAAGATGAAGTATGGCATACACTCATGTGTGAAGAGACGTAATAGAGCCAGATCAGCTGATAAACGATAGCACACAGAGATAACAAAATGATACAACTTTAGTATTTATTACTATACCACATTTATGGTTTATTTATGGCTTTGAGTGCTGAAGAATTGATGGTTTTGAACTGTGGTGTTGAAGACTCTTGAGAGTCCCTTGGACTGCAAGGAGATCAAACTAGTCAATCCTAAAAGAAATCAGTCCTGAATGTACACTGGAAGGACTGATGCTGAATATCAGCTGATAAACGATAGCACACAGAGATAACAAAATGATACAACTTTAGTATTTATTACTATACCACATTTATGGTTTATTTATGGCTTTGAGTGCTGAAGAATTGATGGTTTTGAACTGTGGTGTTGAAGACTCTTGAGAGTCCCTTGGACTGCAAGGAGATCAAACTAGTCAATCCTAAAAGAAATCAGTCCTGAATGTACACTGGAAGGACTGATGCTGAAGCTGAAACTCCAATACTCTGGCCACCTTGATGTGAAGAACTGACTCATTGGGAAAGACCCTGATGCTGGGAAAGACTGAGGGCAGGAGGAGAAGGGGATGACAGAGGATGAGATAGTTTCATGACATCACTGACTGGATGGACATGAATTTGAGCAACCTCCAGGAGTTGGTGATAGACAGGGAAGCCTGGTGTGCTGCAGTTCATGGGATCACAAAGAGTCAGACACGACTGAGCGATTGAACTGATCATCAAAGCAGGCTTTTAATAATGGGGAGGAAGAGGGAAGGAGAAAATGTCTCCCTGGAGCTAACCCTGTATTTTTCTATCGATATGCTACTTTTAAAGGAAGGATGAAAATGTGAGAGAAGAATGAAAAAGGGAAAGAGTAAAGGGAAGCTAAAGAAAACATTGAGAAAATTTGTCTAAACTGAATTTTGTAACCCCTAATCTGAGGAAATTATATTAAAGCATCTAAAATAAAAGTCCATTACTCCTTTTGGTCTCTACTTTGAGTACTACATGGAGTATATAATTTTGAAGCAAGAAACTATTTTCTTTAGTAAGAAATGCCTAAATATGTTTGCCAACTATGAAATGCATATTCATTATTAGGATGGTTATTATCCTAAAAAGACTAACACAGCATTAAAGCACATTGACTCTAGTATTCGTGTAATACCCATGGCTTTCACAAAATCATATTTCTCTAAAGATACTAGGAATGATTAAGGATAATATATATCTGCCTTGTCCAAAAACAAAAACACCTGTTTTTTAAAAATGTATCAGTAAATACTTTCTATGTGATAAATTGTGACACTAGATTGGGATGAAACAATCTCTGTGGTTTTTCTTTTAAATCTTGCCTTTTAGAAATAATGAATATACAGAAACATACTTTAAAAAATAAAACGTGGTCTTAGAGAATAATTAATTTTGTAAGTTGGCTTTTCAAATACAATAGTTTTCAAAATAAAAAGAATAATTCCTGACGTAATAAAGAATAAAAAGCACTCAAAAATATGAGGTGTTATTATCGTTCAGTTGCTAAGCCGTGTTTGTCTTTGCAACCCTGTGACTGCAGCATGCCAGGCTTAGGAAAGGCCCGAATCACCAATAAAAAGTGGTGTGAAAATCTAGACGTTCTTATTTGTTCAAGCCTTGAGCATTAGGACTTTTTTCCCCCTCTTATTCTCCTTTTGTATCATTCTGCCATAGCAGAACCAGCATATTATGAATTCATTTAGCTTTATGTTTGTTTAAATGTGTTTCTATAATGCATTATAACTTTTGGACCATACAATCATTTCAAAGAGAAATTACCTCATTTTTTATAATGGGATTTTGTGATAATATTACTTTTCTTTTCTAATTTTTTATTCAATTGCATATACTTATTACTGAATATGTGGCATTGATATTGACATTGAACTTGTCCATAGCTTGCAGGTCACTAGTGACTTAGAATTAGTGAAAACAATATCTTTAGAACTTCTAACTGGTGTTCTGAAATACACCATATTCTTGATTCATAAGGAACAAATGTGATTTTTAATATTGTTTATAGTTTATAGAAGGAACTAGGCCAATTTGTGTATAATACTAGCTGATTTTTTGGATTATCCTATAATTCTGTCCTCAGGTACACCATTGACATATTCTGCATCTCTAATTAAACTTCATTTCCTTTTGGAAAACAAGAATGAAGATGGTTGTAAACACAGAGCTCCCTTCTGCCTGCCTGTAGTAGCTTGAACTTTCTATCAGTCATACACTTTCTTACTTTCTTATTCCTTTTTCACTGAATAGAAAATTACATTTTGTCAAGAAAACCCCCAGGGCTCTAACTTTTGCATGGGCATGAAAATACCACTAGCTCTTTACATGGTCTGGAAATTGAATCAATTTGATAAATTTTGTTTGAGGAAACTGACTACAAAAATAATGGATGTGTCTTTGCTTCATTCAGATAATCTCTAGCAAGACAGAATTTAACTACTAAGATGTTTGTATTTACAAACAGCCATCTAATCTTTGGTACGTTTTGACCCAGATTTGTGTACTGCTGAAAATAAACACAAGAGATAAAGATAAGGATCTGTCAGTGTAATCTAATGTAAAAGAGCAAGCATTGTCCATTTATTTTTCCCATAATTCAAATTTTTAACATGATTGCTTTCTTTTCTTAGGAGCTATTTGTATTTCAGGGATATGTTAAATTATTTACTTCTTCCTTCCAAGTCTTTTCACATATATATATAATTTGAAATATAATTCAGAATAGGCCAGTTCAGTTCCTTCAGTCTTAAATTTATAATGATTATACTGTTGTTCAGTCACTAAGTCATGTCCAACTCTTTGTGACCCCATGGACTTAAGCATGCCAGGCTTCCCCGTCCTTCACTGTCTCCCAGAATTGGCTCAAATTCATGTCCTTTGAGTCATCCATGAACATGAGCCATCCAGCCATCTCATCCTCTGTCACCAGCTTCTCCTTTTGCCCTCAATCTTTTCCAGCTTCAGAATATTTTCCAGTAAAAAGATTCTCTTCAGATCTTTGTATTAGATAGCCAAAGTATTGGAGATTCGGCTTCAGCATGAGTCCTTCCAATAAATATTCAGGGTTGATTTCCTTTAGAATTGACTGGCTTGATATCCTTGCAGTTCAAGGGGACTCTAAAGAGTCTGCTCCAGTACCACAATTCAAAAGCATCAATTATTTGACACTCCACCTTCTTTATGGTCCAACTGTCACATCCATACACAACTACTGGGAAAAATACAGCTTTGACTCTACAGACCTTTGTCGGCAAAGTGATGTCTCTGCTTTTTAAATATGCTGTTTAGGTGGTCATAGCTTTCCTTCCAAGGAGCAAGCACCTGTAATTTCATAGCAGTAGTCACCATCCACAGTGATTTTGGAGACCAAGAAAATAAAATCTGTCACTGCTTCCATGTTTTCCCCTTCTATTTGCCATGAAGTGTTGGTACTGGATGCCATTATCTTAGCTTTTTGAATGTTGAGTTTTAAGCCAGCTTTTCACTCTCCTCTTTCACCCTCATCAAGAGGCTTTTTAGTTCACTTTCTGCCATTAGGTTGGTATCATATGCATATCTGAGGCTTTTGATATTTCTTCCAGCAATCTTGACTTTAGCTTGTGATTTATCCAGTCCAGCATTTTGCATGATGTACTCTGCATATAGGCTAATTAAACAGGGTGACACTATACAGCCTTGTCATACTCCTTTCCCAATTTTGAAGCAGTTTTAACTGTTGCTGATGACTATATTAGACAAACTCTAATAACTATTTATGATCTTTTTTTTAGAAAAAGTGTTCCCTTGGCTTTTAGCATCAAATGGTTCAGCATAATCTCTTTCATGATTTTGTCAATTTCTAGTTCTATTTGTATATTTTAATAACTTAGTTAAGGAAATATGTTTATGTTTTCAGGATGTTGAATATAAAATTCTGAGTACAATCTAACCCAATGTTAAATTGTCATTGATGAGGTGGTAGATAGAAGGAATCCTAGCTGTTTCAAGTACAGAAAGATCTGAACTTCCATTTTATCCAGTTTCTTAACTTCCCTAGCATGCTTTCTCATCTAGAAAGTGAGAGGAGTGCTTCCCAGAGTTATTGCAATGATCTGATTATATACATATATCAAAAGGCTTTCCAAAATGTATTCATAAAAGATAATTGCTACTGCAAGACTCATAAGTTTTTATATATGTGAGGCAAACAAAAATAAAGTCCTCGAAATTTGGTATCATAGAAAGAAGGAATTCATTTTACCAGCTCAAACTTAATTTCTTTTTTTTTTTTTATTTGCCATGAAGTGTTGGTACTGGATGCCATTATCTTAGCTTTTTGAATGTTGAGTTTTAAGCCAGCTTTTCACTCTCCTCTTTCACCCTCATCAAGAGGCTTTTTAGTTCACTTTCTGCCATTAGGTTGGTATCATATGCATATCTGAGGCTTTTGATATTTCTTCCAGCAATCTTGACTTTAGCTTGTGATTTATCCAGTCCAGCATTTTGCATGATGTACTCTGCATATAGGCTAATTAAACAGGGTGACACTATACAGCCTTGTCATACTCCTTTCCCAATTTTGAAGCAGTTTTAACTGTTGCTGATGACTATATTAGACAAACTCTAATAACTATTTATTATCTTTTTTTTAAAAAAAGTGTTCCCTTGGCTTTTAGCATCAAATGGTTCAGCATAATCTCTTTCATGATTTTGTCAATTTCTAGTTCTATTTGTATATTTTAATAACTTAGTTAAGGAAATATGTTTATGTTTTCAGGATGTTGAATATAAAATTCTGAGTACAATCTAACCCAATGTAAATTGTCATTGATGAGGTGGTAGATAGAAGGAATCCTAGCTGTTTCAAGTACAGAAAGATCTGAACTTCCATTTTATCCAGTTTCTTAACTTCCCTAGCATGCTTTCTCATCTAGAAAGTGAGAGGAGTGCTTCCCAGAGTTATTGCAATGATCTGATTATATACATATATCAAAAGGCTTTCCAAAATGTATTCATAAAAGATAATTGCTACTGCAAGACTCATAAGTTTTTATATATGTGAGGCAAACAAAAATAAAGTCCTCGAAATTTGGTATCATAGAAAGAAGGAATTCATTTTACCAGCTCAAACTTAATTTCTTTTTTTTTTTTTAACAGGAATTAAGTTTGCTTGTTTTTGTGTGATGTCTGGTTTTCCTCAGGACACACTCATTCCCAGTTCACCCAGTCACTGTGCAGGCTGAGTTACTGTGCTATGGACCACCACAATTAATAGCATGAGCCTGGAGCCAGGCTGCAGGATAGAAGTCATTCTTCTATTGCTTTCTAGGTGTGTGACCTCAGACAACTTATTCAACTCTCTGTGCCACAGTTGCTTCATTTGTGTGCTAGAATAATAACAAAGCCTCCCTTTTAAGTTTGTTATATAGATAAAGAGTTAGTATGTGCAAAGTACTTAAAGCCTGACACATAACAAGTGCTATGTGTTTCTAGTATTATAATTAGTACAGAAAAGCAAAGATAAACACACTCAGCCTTCTTATTACTATTATTTCTAACCTCTTTACATCATCCTAGAGTCATAAATTGCAAAGATGAAGCAAGAAGATTTATGATTCACATTGATTTTTTAAAAAATGATGAGAAAGACAAAGTATTAAAAGTATAAAATACACGTATTTACTATGATTTTAGCTATCAAATATCATGTTATTTTTGCATATTAATTTGAGGAAATCTGGGGTATAACACTTAGCACCTCACAGGTAATAAACATGCTGTAAATATTTGCTTTTGCTATTGATTATTTGAAATCCCTTCCAACTAGAGAAGACCTCTTCTCTTATGATTTAGGATTAGTCTACTTGATACCAAACTGATCTATTAACTAAACATTCTGCTGCACAACTGTGTGTAATAAAACTGCTTTATTGTTTGGATGAACTTTTTCATTTATTTCCAGTTGAATTGGTACTACACAAAAAAGCCAGTCTCCTTATTAACTTCTAAGTTATTAATTTTCATTGATATATGAAAGATACACAGTAGAGCAAAGACCATTGACTTCCCAATATTGGCAATGTTTTACATGATGGTCATTGGCTATTTTATTTTAAATCAGCAGGTCATTTACTAGGGTCTGCCATGCACTGCATTTGCGCTTCATTTAGAAGCACCCCACTCCAGTACTCTTGCCTGGAAAATCCCATAGATGGAGGAACCTGGTAGGCTGCAGTCCATGGGGTCGCTAAGAGTCAGGCACGACTGAGCGACTTCACTTTGACTTTTCACTTTCATGCATTGGAGAAGGAAACGGCAACCCACTCCAGTATTCTTGCCTGGAGAATCCCAGGGATGGGGGAGCCTGGTGGGTTGCCATCTATGGCGTCTCACAGAGTCAGGCATGACTGAAGCGACTTAGCAGTAGCAGCAGCAGTAGAGTACTCATGAATAGTGTTAACCACCTCATATCCAATAGGAGCTAAACACTGAACTTTTGAAGTAGTGGTAAGGATTTATAATTCTGTTGGGAAATGAAAGTAGGAATTTTAAAATGACCATGATGGTTAATTTTTTGTGGCAACTTGACTGAGCCATGGGGTGCCCAGATATTGAGTCAAACATTATTCTGGGTGTGTCTGTGAGAGTGTTTGTATATAAGTTTAACATTTGAATTGGTAAACTGAGTAAAGCAGATTGTCTTCCCTAAGGTGGGTGACCCTCCTCCAATCAGTTGAAGATATGAAAAGAGTAAAAGTTGTTAACTTAGTGCTTGATTGTCTTAATTTCTTAGTAAGAAATTCTGAACCATGAAATTCTTTGGAATGCAATCTTAAACTTAGCTGGAAAAGAGTTTGAATTTAGTCACTCTGCACTTAAAAACAATTAGAATTATGAATCATTTTTTGGAATCTTTTCATAAGTAGAGAAGCTGCTTTTTATGCATAGCTTCAATTTAGCTGCCCAATTAATGTCATCGCATAGAAATATAGAGGTAAAGCATGATATCTTAATTTTTACGTTTCCTGGAGGTATTTCTAAATATGTACTTCATGACTTGGTTTTAAATAATCACAGACTTGGCAAAGAAAATACAATGACTCTTTCTATATACTGGCTCTAACCAGGACATTTAGAATCTGAAAACAAGCATCAGATGGTTTTAGCTCTGTTTACACTTCCGGTGAAATTTTTTATTCAGTGCCAAATGATTATAGTTAACTTTCATTTCCTTGGGGATGAATTATCAAGTTTAAGGATACTTCTGTGTCATGTACCCAATGACTGGCTCCAAAAAAAGACAAAACTCAAATCAGCCAGTTTTGATGCAGATCACAGTTTTGGTTAAATGAGAGGTTTAAATTGCTTTTGAAATGAAATTTGGGGTACATCCATGGATTTCAGTCATATGTGCTATCTCTGCATTCCCCTGCCATGGAAAATTTGAGTTGATTGCAATTGTTTTACACATTTTACATTGAAAACTTTTTTCCTTGTTTCCCTGAGACACTAACTTCTTGGGGAGGAAAAAAATATAACAAAGTTATTGATTGTTTTTAAAGAAAGAAAAGCATAATTAAATATTATTATGCAAGCCTGTAGAAGAAGCAAAGCATATACAGGAAAAGTGCTGTGCAGTTTGTCTGAAAATGAAAATTTAAGGGTCAATATGATAAGGAACTTTAGAAGTTATTATAACAAAGCAAATTGATCTAATGCATTAGGATAATATTAGTAATTAGACCTGATAATCTTCCACTAAAAAAGCTATGTAATTTAGGTTTTCCCTGTAGTATTTTGAATGGCATCAGGATCAATTGATCAACATTAAAATTTGTTAGAAAGTGATGATGTCATGGATTTCAAAATAAATTCCTTTCAGCTTGGCTTTCTCTTCATCCATTCTGTGCCATTTGAAATCAGTTCAGTTTAGTTGCTCAGTCATGTCCGACTCTTTGCGACCCCATGGACTGCAGCATACCAGGCTTCCCTGTCCATCACCAACTTCTGGAGCTTGCACAAACTCATGTCCATCAATTGGTGATGCCATCCAACCATCTCATCATCTCTTGTCTGTCCCCTTCTCCTCCTGCCTTCAGTCTTGCCCAACATCAGAGTCTTTTCTAATGAGTCAGAAATGAGTATTATCATCAGGTGGCCAAATCATTGGAGTTTCAGCCTCAACATCAGTCCTTCCAATGAATATTCAGGACTGATTTCCTTTAGGATTGACTGGTTGGATCTCCTTGCAGTCCAAGAGACTCTCAAGAGTCTTCTCCAACACCACAGTTCAAAAGTGGCAACCCTCACATCCATAAATGACTATTGGAAAAACCATAGCTTTGACTAGACAGAACTTTGTCAGCAAAGTAATATCTCTGATGTTTGAAGTAGTTTAATATATATTTGGAACCCCCACTAATCTAAGCAAGCACTTGTAGTCTTCAGTGATAGGTTGGAATGTTCACAGACTTACTACTATTTGAGAAGTCTTTTACTGAAAGGTTCAGTTCAGTTCAGTTCAGTCACTCAGTCGTGTCCGACTCTTTGCGACCCCA
>SJYX01010015.1:219680-253394 GCA_006410675.1 Oreotragus oreotragus | reverse complement strand
TGTGGGGCAAAAGCTGCTAAAATTTGCAGGAATTCCACCACAGCTGTGCTGGTCATTGGTTCCTTCTTCACTGGGAAAAACTACAGTTGACAATTGGACCAGCTCTATAAGCTGATGCCATGATCTTAGTTTTCTGAATATTGAGTTTTAAGCAAGCTTTTCCACTCTGCTCTTTAACTTTCATCAAGAAGCTCTTTAGTTCCTCTTCACTTTCTGCCATAAGGGTGGTATCATCTGCATGTCTGAGGTTATTGATATTTCTCCCGGCAATCTTGATTCCAGCTTGTGCTTCATCCAGCCCAGCGTTTCTCATGATGTATTCTCCATATAAGTTAAATAAGCAGGGTGACAATAGACAGCCCTTCCCCAGGCTGGCACTGCTCAGCACCAAACTGTTTCAGCTGGAAAGAGCTCCCCTCACTGGGAAAGGGAAAGCAGGATGAGCCGCTGCCTTCCCGGGGCTTCGAGGGCACCACACACAAAGATCTCTCCTGGCTGCCACTGCAGCCAAACCGCCAGTGTCAGGATGGCTAGAAACAAGGAAGAGAAGCAGAATCTACCAGTAGCTGCCATAGGTGGGAGTGATTGTGGTTCACAGTGACCAGCTCTATAAGCAAACCCAGTAGCTTTTCCCAGTGAAGAAGGAACCAATGACCAGCACAGCTGTGGTGGAATTCCTGCAAATTTTAGCAGCTTTTGCCCCACACGTATTCCTGTTTGCTCATGCAAGCTACCTAAGTCCCTCCCTGCCCCTGCCAGAGCCTGGGAACCACAACAGGAGCGAGCCCAGGCCTCTGAGGATGCACAAGTGCAAGATTCCATCCTCCACACCCTATGGCTAACCATCATCATCACGCATACACTTGGGCTGTCTCCTCCAGCTGTGCCCCTGCATGCTGCCAGCCTAGCCTTTGTCTTCAGCCTGCACTGTGTACACACACTGAGACTTTGGACACATGACACTCGGGGAGACACAGGACAGCATGACTAGCAGCCACAGCCTCCATCACTGCAGCTGCTTGTGGGCCCAAATCAGGCCCTGTCTTCTGTTATAGGTGTGCACCCACTCTATCTGACATAGTCCTGGAAGTCCCAGCCAGGTGGAAAAGAGGAATTAGAAGCATACAAATCAGAAAGAGTAAAATCGTCTTGTTTGTGATGGTATGATCTTATAATGTATCAGTTCAGTTCAGTCGCTCAGTTGTGTCCGACTCTCTGCGACCCCATGAATCGCAGCACGCCAATCCTCCCTGTCCATCACCAACACCCGGAGTTCACTCAGACTCGCATCCATCAAGTCAGTGATGCCATCCAGCCATCTCATCCTCAGTCATCCCCTTTTCCTCCTGCCCCCAATCCCTCCCAGCATCAGAGTCTTTTCCAATGAGTCAACTCTTCGCATGAGGTGGCCAAAGTACTGGAATTTCAGCTTTAGCATCATTCCTTCCAAAGAAATCCCAGGGTTGATCTCCTTCAGAATGGACTGGTTGGATCTCCTTGCAGTCCAAGGGACTCTCAAGAGGCTTCTCCAACACCACAGTTCAAAAGCATCAATTCTTCTGCACTCAGCCTTCTTCACAGTCCAACTCTCACATCCATAAGGACTGATTTCCTTTAGGACTGACTGGTTTGATCTCCTTACAGTCTAAGGGACTCTCAAGAGTCTTCTAAACACCACAGTTCAAAAGCATCAATTCTTTGGTGCTCAGCGTTCTCTAGGGTCCAACTCTCAAATCCATACATCCATACATGACCACTGGAAAAACCACAGTTTTGACTCTATGGACCTTTCATGGCAGAGTAATGTCTCTGCTTTTTAATATGCTGTCTAGGTTGGTCATAGCTTTTCTTCCAAAGAGCAAATGTCTTTTAATTTCATGACTGCAATCACCGTCCACAATGATTTTGGAGCCCAAGAAAATAAGATCTGTCACTGTTCCCATTGTTTCCCCATCTATTTGCCATGAACTGATGGGACCTGATACCATATTTTAGTTTTTTGAATGTTGAGTTTTAAGCCAACTTTTTTTACTCTCTTTCACTTTCATCAAGAGGTTCTTTAGTTCCTCTTTGCTTTCTGCCATAAGGATGGTGTCTTCCTCATATCTGAGGTTATTGATATTTCTCCTGGCATTCTTAATTCCAGCTTGTGCTTCATCCAGCCCAGCATTTCACATAATGTACTCTGCATATAAGTTAAATAAGCAGGGTGACAATATACAGTCTTGATATACTCCTTTCCCAATTTGTAACCAGTTTGTTGTTCCATGTCTGGTTCTACTTGCTGCTTCTAGAGCTGCATGCAGGATTCTCAGGAGGCAGGTAAGGTGATCTGGTGTTNGCATATAAGTTAAATAAGCAGGGTGACAATATACAGTCTTGATATACTCCTTTCCCAATTTGTAACCAGTTTGTTGTTCCATGTCTGGTTCTACTTGCTGCTTCTAGAGCTGCATGCAGGATTCTCAGGAGGCAGGTAAGGTGATCTGGTGTTCCCATCTCTTTAAGAATTTTCCACAGTTTGTTGTGATCCACACAATCATAGGCTTTACCTTCTCATATTTTCCATACTATCTCCTTAGCTCAGGGAGACCTCAGGCTCTGTTTGATTTCTCCCTATCTACATTGTAGTCTAGAAACTCCAAGCAGTAAACTACACTATCCTGCACTGCCTGTTGCACATTCTATGAAAACCATTTTTATGTGCATTAGTATCTGTTGTCTTACTTGTTTAGACCAAGAATAAAGCCAGTTCCTGCTACTCCATCATGGCTGGAAATTGAAGTGACAAATTTATTTTAAAATGTATAGGACATAAAATGGGCAAAACAATTCTGTGGGAAAAAAGATGGAATGTTTATATTCCTGATCTCAAGATTTACTACAGAGGCACAGTAATTAGGATGGTATGATATTGGTATAAGAATAGATTCAGTTCTGTTCAGTCACTCATTTGTGTCCAACTCTTTGCGACCCCATGGACTGCAGCACAGCAGGCCTCCTTTCCATAACCAATTCCTGGGGTTTACTCATACTCATGTTCATTGAGTCAGTGATGCCATCCAACCANTATTGTTCTTGAAAATCAGAAGGAAGAAAGTCCAGTGAGTGAGACAGAAAAGTAGAAACAGTAAGAAAAAGAGAGGAATAGACACTGTCAGAAATGTCAGAGGAAAACAGTCATGAAATGAGTGTGAGTACCTTTGGGTGTTAAATTTGCAAGTCATTGGTTCCCACTGAGAATGCTTTTTCAGTAAACACTGAACTCAGTTATCTAGAACTCAGGTTGAAAAGAATGAACAGGCAATTAGAAAATGGAAGTGGCAGATCTTTTTTAAAAAAAATATAGGTTTGTATGTATTCTCATGCTGAGATATCAAATGGGAGATGGAAAGAATAGAGTATATTGACATATTATAAATATGGGTATAATGGAAAAATATCCTAGATAACCAGATCATTCAAGTTCATCCCTTTGGAAACTGAATACGTTCCTTTTACTTAGGAGAGTTTTTTAAAACAGTCCAAGTTATTGTCATATCCTTGATGCCTACTATCTTTTCCTTACTACTTAAGCTTTTTTCTTTCATTTTTTCTGCTTGAAACAGTTGCCTACTTTTGAATCCACAGTCTTCTGTGAATGTTATTTAATATTTAATTAAGCTTTTGTTACTCTGTTTTATCTATTAGTCATTTTCCTCTTAAAGTTTTCTTTGAATCAAATTGATCTTTTCATAAGACTCACTATAAATTAAACTCTTTCTTCGTTCACAATAACCTTATGGGTTTCATGGACACAAGCCCTGTTGTCTTTCAGAGGTAGATGTTTTGGGGAGCTCTCTCCCACATATAAATCTTGAAAGCTGGGGCATGAGAGATGGGGTATATACCTTTCTCTTCTCAGGGAAGCATTGTGATTTCCTTCCCATTATGTGTTTTAAGATATATCAATAATAGCATGCTGAAAAAGTATATATTCTATAAATGAAAATAATAAAGTGATAGTTAAATATACCATTCAATTAAAATGTTTTCAATTAACTTTTTTATTTTGATATAATTCTAGATTCATATGCAGTTGTAAGACGTAATATATAGAGATCCCATTGACCTTATTCCCATAAGGGAATAACATCTTGTAAGAGTAGTACAGTATCACAATCAGAATATGAATATTGGCAGAGTAAAGATACAGACATTTCCTTAACCACAAAGATCCCTTCTACAGCCACCACATTTCCTTCCCATTTATGACCTCCTTTGGCAACCAGTAATGTGTTCTCCATTTCTATAATTTTGTCATTTCAAGAATGTTACATAAATGGAATCATTCAATATCTGTCTCTTATACACNACAAAGATCCCTTCTACAGCCACCACATTTCCTTCCCATTTATGACCTCCTTTGGCAACCAGTAATGTGTTCTCCATTTCTATAATTTTGTCATTTCAAGAATGTTACATAAATGGAATCATTCAATATATAACTCTTTAGGACTGACATTTTTCACTCAGCATAGTTCTCTTGCAGTTGATCCAGTCTGTTGAATGCTTTAGTATTAATAGCTTGTTCCTTTTCACTGCTAATTAGACTTTCATGGTATGCATATACCATAGTTTAACTATTCATTGTTGAAAGACAGACATCAGGGTTGTTTTTAACATGGGGCTGTTACAAATAAAACTGCTGTAAACAATCATTTGCCAGCTTTTGAGTGAACACGACTTCTTGTTTCTCAGGGATAAGTGCCGAGGATGACAATGCTGAGTTGTATGGTAGTTGTATGTTCGGTTTTTAAAGAAATTGTGTGATTATCTTCCAGAGTGGCTGTACCATTTTACATCCTGCCACCAATTCTGTAAGTGAGCCAGTTTCTCAACACCTTCACCACAATTTTGTGTTTTCACTATGTTTTCTTTTAGCCATTGTGATAGGTACATAGTATTATTCCAGTGTGGAATTAGTTTGCATTTGTGTAATGGCTAATGATTTTGAACATCTTTTCATATGTTTATTTTCCATCTGCAGGGTTTTTGGTAAAATGTCTCTATCAGTTGCCCATTTTATAGTTGAATCATTTATTGTTTACTGTGAAATATATACATTTTATATATATGCATGTATCTTTTGTTTTATTTGTTTACTTTTGACTGAGTTAAGTCTTCATTGCACCACGGGCTTCTCTCTGGTTGTGGCGAGTAAGAGTTATTCTCCAGTTGCGGTGCGTGGACTTCTCCCTGTGGTGGCTTCTCATGTGGAGCACGGGTCTAGCGCTTGCAGGCTGCAGTGGCTGCACACATGGGCTCAGCAGTTGCCGTTCCCAGGCTCTAGAGCACAAGCTCAACAGCTGCAGCACGTGGGCTTAGCTGTGTGCATGTGGAATCTTCCCAGATCAGGGGTAGAACCCATGTCTCCTGCATCGGCAGGTGGATTGTTTACCACTGAACCACCAGGGAAGCCCCTATTGTTGAGTTCTGAATTCTTTATTCTTTTAGAAGTTAGTCGTTTGACAGATACATGGTTTGCACATATTTTCACAGTCTGTAGTTTGTTCACATTCTTAATAGGGTCTTTCACATTAGCAAATAGTTCTAATGTTTTGAAGTTCAGTAATCAGGTTTTCCTTCTATGAGTTGTGCCAAGACTAAGAATTTTTGGCTAGCTCTAAATCTTAAAGATTTTCTCCTGTTATCTTCTAAAAGTTTTATAAATATTTATGTTTGTAATCCCGGGGAAGGCAATGGCACCCCACCCCAGTACCCTTGCCTGGAAAATCCAATGGACGGAGTAGCCTGGTGGGCTGCAGTCCATGGGGTCGCTAACAGTCGGACAGACTGAGCGACTTCACTTTCACTTTTCTCTTTCATGCATTGGAGAAGGAAATGGCAACCCACTCCAGTATTCTTGCCTGGAGAATCCCAGGGATGGGGGAGCCTGGTGGGCTGCTATCTATGGGATTGCACAGAGTCGGACACGACTGAAGTGACTTAGCAGTAGCNGCAGTCCATGGGGTCGCTAACAGTCGGACAGACTGAGCGACTTCACTTTCACTTTTCTCTTTCATGCATTGGAGAAGGAAATGGCAACCCACTCCAGTATTCTTGCCTGGAGAATCCCAGGGATGGGGGAGCCTGGTGGGCTGCTGTCTATGGGGTCACACAGAGTCAGACACGACTGAAGTGACTTAGCAGCAGCAGCATGTCTGTAATCCATTTTGAGTTAATTTTATTAAATGTGTGAATTTTAGGTCTAGGTTTATTTTTGAAATTTATTATTCATTTATTTGTTGCCTACATATTATCATGGGTTTCCCTCATGGCTCTGTGGTAAAGAGACTGCCTACCAATTAAGAGACATGGGTTCGATCCCTGGGTCAGGAAAATGCCCTGGAGAAGGAAATGGCAACCCACTCCAGTATTTGTGCCTGGGAAATCCCATGGACAGGGAAGCTGTGTGGGCTACAGTCCATGGGGCCACAAAAGAGTCAGGCACAACTTATTAGCTAAAACGACAATGTATATCCTATGGCTCAAGCACCATTTGTTGAGAAAACTATCTTCGTTCCATTTAACTGCATTTGTACTGCATCAAAAATCATTGGGGCATATTTGTTCTCCTTTTACTGTATTTAAATTCCAATATATATATAGGGTCTGTATGTGGAGGGAGGTCTGTATGCTTACTGTTCATTGCCTTATGGGAGATGCTGCCCTGAAGGCTGTTTCAGATGTATAATCTGTACTATAAGGAGAGAGTTATCTGCTTTTCTTAGAAGTCAGATCTCTGAGCTATAAGGAAGAAAGGAGGGAAAATGGAAGCTTCTGCCTACTTCCCTTCAGGTAGGGGGTTCCCCCTCCTCCCTGGATTGAAACATGTTGAAGGTCACCAATTCAGCTTCACTGTCTTTATGTTGATATGAAACTTATTTTGGACTAGGTTTTCCATTTTATACTGCTGTGAAGGTTTTTTCAGTCTTTTCTAACAGAAAGGGTGTTTTTATGGGTGTGCCAGAGGTTTTGTTTGGAACTATTAAACCAGCCACCTTTAAAACAAGAAGTCCTGAATTTATGGTTTTAAATAACGTTTTATGTTGCATTTAAATCAGTGTGTTTGGCATTTATGTGGAACCCTGTATAAACAACCGTGGCGAAATAGGGAACAGTAGAATACGTCAGAGAAGGCAATGGCACCCCACTCTAGCACTCTTGCCCGGGAAATCCCATGGACGGAGGAGCCTGGTGGGCTGCAGTCCATGGGGTCGTGAAGAGTCGGACACGACTGAGCGACTTCACTTTCACTTTTCACTTTCATGCATTGGAGAAGGAAATGGCAACCCACTCCAGTGTCCTTGCCTGGAGAATCCCAGGGACAGGGGAGCCTGGTGGGCGGCCCTCTATGGGTTTGCACAGAGTCAGACACGACTGAAGCGACTTAGCAGCAGCAGCAGGAGAAGACGTAGGAGTGACAGTAAAACCAAAATCCATACCCTCATACTAGTGACTCAAAATCATACATGTGATTGCATATGTATACAAATACAGATATGGATATATGCAAATGGTTGCGAAGCAAAGAGGCAACAGGTGCCTAATTAGAATTTCACGAAATATGTTAAGCAGAGCAAGTGCTATAGGGTAGCAGCATCTGTTCTGTAGAGGAAGAGGGGCTCTGAAATAGACTTGAAAGTGTTTGTGTAAATACATCTAAACAAGATTCTTTTAGCTGTAAAACTTTGCACAGCTTTGAATTTACCAGTTTTCTTCCTCTCTGGAAAAAGTAACAATTCCCCAAACCTATCTGATGTGTAAATGCATAGAGCATCTTGTGCAGCCAGGTTTATTCAGGACTCAGACTGGGAGATGCTGACATTATATATTTAGTTAACTATATCATAGAATATCTGTTATTGTTGTTTAGTCGCCCAGGCCTGTCCAACTCTTTGCAACCCCATGGACTGCAACACACTAGGCCTCCCAGTCCCTCACCATCTCCTGAAGTTTGCCCAAGTTCATGTCCGTTGCATTGGTGATGCCATCCAGCCATCTCGGCCTCTGACACCCTCTTCTTCTGCCCTCAGTCTTTCACAGCTTCAGAGACTTTTCCAATAATCCAGCTGGAGGAGGGAATAGCAAACCACCACAGTTTATTTGCCACAGGAACCTCATGAACTGTATAAAAAGACAAAAAGATAGAATATTTACCAGGTGCCAGATATCATTTTTTAGGCAAGTTACACATATTATCCCACTGAATCCTCATAACAACACTGAGAGTGGTAGTATTTTGTTATAACAATTTTGCAGGTAAAGTAACTGAAACAGAAAAAATTAATTACCTTGCTAAGGTCACCTAGATAATAAGTGACAAAGCTAGAATTTGTAGTCAGGTATCTGGCCTACAAGTTTGTATTCTTCACTTCAGTGCCGATATGCAAAGTAACTTGTATTAATCCTAATGCTAGAAATTTAGGATAATTTTGGATAATTAAACTTGCTGGTTAACCAATTAGTTCATTCTGGTTTTGACTTTGTTACTGAAAAACCATCAATTTGCTTTCTTAGCTGAATAGTTTCCTATAATTTTCAGGCTATTCTTGTAAGGAGCAATAGTCATTACCTAGTATGTCCTCATTTATTTTTATAACTATTTGTTGAGCATGCCCTGTGGTAGATGCTGGGGATGCAAAGATGAATAAAAGAAAAAATTAGAGACCGCAATGCTGTGAGGGTCTAGTGAGAAAGGCCAGAAGATGGGGTAAAATTCAGAGACTCAGCTGGATTTACCATTCTGTATCCTTGAAGATGTAATCAGTGAATACTTTTTGTCTTATTGTTTGCCACCCAAAAGTCAGACACTATGTAAACAAAAATATGGTTAATTGAGAATGTGAGTTACTGAATCAGTGAATAAATATTATAGCCCCTGTTTGGCTAAGAGTGGAGCCAAATTCATGATAAATATTTTCAGAATTTAAAGAAGTTGATGAATTTAGGTAAATATTTTCTAAAGGGCAGAATATCTCAGGTGGTGAATATTAAAGAGTGGGAATTAAAAGTAATATGAGAAAGAAAAAGCATTCTTATTAGTTTTATTGTTGAAGTAAATCCAAGTGAAGAAATCTATTGAGACTGCATATCTCTAGGGAGAATTAAAACTCGAAGCGATTTGGATA
The DNA here is from genome assembly GCA_006410675.1 of Oreotragus oreotragus. Taxonomy (NCBI): domain Eukaryota; kingdom Metazoa; phylum Chordata; class Mammalia; order Artiodactyla; family Bovidae; genus Oreotragus; species Oreotragus oreotragus. Next base: position 244,221 of record SJYX01010015.1, on the reverse strand, counting down.
CTAACCTGGAGATTTGCCTGCTTGCTTGCCTGTCTCTCCCACTGGTGGAGGATAGGAATCTCCATTACCTGAAATAATGACTGACTCCTCAAACTCAATAGTTGTTTGTTGAAAGAGATTTCATAAAGACAACTCAAAGTATGTGTTTAATGTCTGTAGTCACTATGAAATAGACTGTAACTTTTGGATATACTCTTCATAAAAAGAAGTACATACATATACAGATTTTTTAGAGCATATAGCTTCAATGTTTGAGAATATATTTTCTTGGCAAAATCCTACCAGTAGTAGTGGTTAGTGCTGGATTTTTTGGCTTGCTTGTTTTGTTTCTATTTCAGGTTCTGAGCTCTCTGTTGTTATCTACTCTACTTTTACATTTAAGAGTAGAACAGTAATTACCAGAGTGCTGGAATAGGTTCTCTGTATAAATTACCAGTGTATTTTTTTCTCTTTTTTTTTGGCTGCACCATGTGATTTGTGGGATCCCAGTTCCCCAACCAGGGATTGAACCCAAGTGCAGAAGTCTTACCACTGGACCACCAAGGAATTTCTACCAGTTTAAAAAGGATTTTCATACTCAAAATACACTTGATCTTAAAAGGTCACATAATATACCTATCATATTACCTTTCTTAGGAATTTTCAGGATTTCTCAGTGCCTCAGGCCATTTATCCTTTATCCTAAGTACAATAAACATGCTCTGTTTTATTTTTAAGATAGAACCCCAACTCTTTAATATAACATTTAAGAGTTCCTCCCATTAATATAACAACCTGTATGTTTTGAGTGCTCTATTTTGCAAAAGTAGACTGCAAAAATACTGTGTATATTGACTAAGCATTCTGTGGGATTTCAGTTATATAGTCCTGTAAGAATGCTTACACATGCATATGCTCAAGTCCACTGGAAGATTAATAAAATAATGAGGCTGCTAATCAGGTTTGTAAAACTAGTCTCTTTTTTTGTCATTTCTGTGACATTTCATCTGTGCAAATGCCAAAAGTTTAAGAAAAAAAGCCCATACTTTTGGTTGAATTTAGAATCTGATGTATGTTATAAATAATATTTTTAACAGAAATTCATCTTTGGCTATACTTCAAAATAACTCAGAACACCCAGACTATATTTTAACAGAAAGAGAATTTAAAAGAACACAGAGGGTCTACAGTGGGCACGCTGAAGTAGAAGAGTGACGAATATCCAATGATTTAGGTCAATGTAGGTAATGTGAGGATTAGGAGAAAATTTTTTATCTTGGTTTTTTTCCCCCCTATGGAAGAAAAGAACAAAGCAGAAAGTTTATATCTTTTGTGTGTCTGCTCTGTTTACTTTTGTTTTGTGTTGCTTGAATTATCTGAAAGCAACTTAAAGTGTTCAGCAAGATTCTGGAAACTGCATTATCAGTCTTTATAACAGTAGACACACTACTATGGGATCAAAACTACTTCAGAGCTCATGGAGGAGCTATTTCCAGGATATGCAATGATTGATTTGAAATAACATGATGTGAGAGATACTACTAAAAATCTTAAAAGATGACAGAGTGTTTTTCAAGCTTCATGTAGTTTGATGAAGGTGCCTTGTCAAGGATTGCTAAAAGCTTGCTCATGAGAACTCCTTAAATCACCAGTGAGAATGCAGCTGCTTCTTTATTGTTTTTGAGTAGCTTCTTGGCAGAATGAGGTGACACTATCTGTTTGGATACCAAAAAAAAAACAAACCCTAAGTGACTATTGTGTGTGTACTGTGCTTGTTAGCCAGACATGTCATGTCACCTCAGACAGAATAGTATTTAGAGCTGAGTAGGATTTAATTTTATTTCAATATACCTAGATTGCTTTTATCTTTTCATTGTGTTTGAAATGATTAATAGCCAGCAGCAATCCTTAGTGAAGGAATAACAAAGAGTGCTGCTGAATACTGTTATTGACTCAAATGATAAAGATATATTCTCATTATAACTGCTCATAAAATAATTTCTTAACAAAACCAACTTCTTCTCTGCCTGTATACTCCCCTGTAGGTCCTTCATTAAAGGCTCTCTCCTCTAACTGTTGACTCAAGAGATATTTCCAGGTTAAATCTCCTGATCTTGAAAGTCCGTTTTGCCTGGTTTTAGTTCTTTCATTTGTTTTCTTTGTCCACTCCCATGGGTGAAATGACATATGAAACACTTGCTTTGGGAGACCACTCCCACACTGGAGACTTTGGTTCCCCTCTATAGCTCCAGATGCCTGTCTGCCCCTCCCCTAGAATGGGGGTTCAAACAGTAGTAACCGAGGTCACTGTCATTATTGAGAGAATATATTAAGCCTATAAACATGGATACTCATAGTTTTTCCAGCATGTGCACCCCAAGTCACTTTCTTTATGATAACACCCAGGAACTTTCATGCAGGACTATTAGTGGTTATAGTTTTTGACCAAAATCCAAAGCCCTAAAGCAACATAAGTGGAAAGTGGAAGCATGGCATATAATGAAAGAGAGAGAGAGAGAGAGAGAGAAGTCACTCGGTCATGTCCGACTCTTTGCGACCCTATGGACTGTTTTTGCTTTTATCTTTTCATTGTGTTTGAAATGATTAATAGCCAGCAGCAATCCTTAGTGAAGGAATAACAAAGAGTGCTGCTGAATACTGTTATTGACTCAAATGATAAAGATATATTCTCATTATAACTGCTCATAAAATAATTTCTTAACAAAACCAACTTCTTCTCTGCCTGTATACTCCCCTGTAGGTCCTTCATTAAAGGCTCTCTCCTCTAACTGTTGACTCAAGAGATATTTCCAGGTTAAATCTCCTGATCTTGAAAGTCCGTTTTGCCTGGTTTTAGTTCTTTCATTTGTTTTCTTTGTCCACTCCCATGGGTGAAATGACATATGAAACACTTGCTTTGGGAGACCACTCCCACACTGGAGACTTTGGTTCCCCTCTATAGCTCCAGATGCCTGTCTGCCCCTCCCCTAGAATGGGGGTTCAAACAGTAGTAACCGAGGTCACTGTCATTATTGAGAGAATATATTAAGCCTATAAACATGGATACTCATAGTTTTTCCAGCATGTGCACCCCAAGTCACTTTCTTTATGATAACACCCAGGAACTTTCATGCAGGACTATTAGTGGTTATAGTTTTTGACCAAAATCCAAAGCCCTAAAGCAACATAAGTGGAAAGTGGAAGCATGGCATATAATGAAAGAGAGAGAGAGAGAGAGAGAGAAGTCACTCGGTCATGTCCGACTCTTTGCGACCCTATGGACTGTTGCCTACCAGGCTTCTCTGTCCATGGGATTTTCCAGGCAAGAGTACTGGAGTGGGTTGTCATTTCCTTCTCCAGAGGATCTTCTGGACCCAGGGATCGAACCCAGGTCTCCCGCATTGCAGGCAGACTCTTTATTGTCTGAGCCATCAGGGAAGCCATATAATGAAAGAAGGAAATCTAATTCTTACTGAGTTTCTGACTACTACAAGTCAGACTAAGCCTTCCAAATATAAGTGCGGTCCATGCATTAGCAGTGTCAGCATCCCTGGGAGCTTGTTAGAAATTCACAGTCTTAGGCCACACCCAGACCTAACTTAATGGTGGCTCAGACAGTAAAGAATCTCCCTGTAATGCAAGAGACCTGAGTTCAGTTCCTAGGTCAAGAAGATCCCCTGCAGAAGGGAATGGCTACCCACTCCAATATTCTTGCTTGGAGGATTCCATGGTCAGAGGAACCTGGCAGGCTACAGTCAGGGAGTTGCAAAGAGTTGGTCATATTAGAGTGTGAGAAGTGTTGGGATAAAGCATTAGAAAGTATTTTCTCATTTAATCCCCACAGCACTTTCACATGCTTGGCTTTATTATCCCCAATTTACAAATGAGGAATATGAGGACTAGGAAAATTAAATCACATACTCCAACCAGGCTCTAACCTTTTTCCCATACACCTCTGTCTCCATCTGTATAACTCTATGTCAATAGGAGGGTTCATGATCATGCCAAAATACACGGTTTTAATAACCTAGGGATAGTTTGACAGCTGGGTAGCTACCAACTGCTCTGAATTTTAAAAAAAAAATGTTTTGTTAATTACTGTCATAGCCAGGAGTATCACAAAGCAAATAGTTTCATTATTTTTAGTCACACCTCTGTTTTGAACCAGATGGTACTAACTTCTTTAATTTATAATCCAAAATTTCACTAAATTTTGATATAAACAAAACTTTAGCTGTTATCTCCACAAGCCAGATTTAGTTTTGGACATTGAAATTTTGCCATGATAGTAGATGTTCCAAAAAGGTGACACTGATTCCAAAGCAATTCCCAAAGTAAAATTGTAAAATAATATATTTTCTACTCTAGTACTACATTGGAATTAGTGCATAAAGTTGTAAGATGTAAATACTCATTTACAAATTTAAATTCTGATGGTTTGTTAAAAATATCTTATAAAATTACAAAATTTTTAAAAAGTGTCTTACTGCTTTTTCATCACAACTTTTATGCTCCCCCAAAAAAGGACAGGCATGAAATAGTAGAGATTGATGTTTGTTTCAACATGTCATTGTGGGAAATAAAACAAGTGCCAGTACCCAACAGACACAAAATTAAAGGCACTCAAGATCACCTAATGGAATCAGAATGTTCCAGCTAAAGGACATTAATCACCACATCTGGGCTGACCTGACAGCACATTGCGTAGAGCTTTGAAATGTGTGAGTGTGAGCTTGCAGAACTTGTGAAGTCGCGAGACTGGTCACCCAGTGAAAAACTTGTGTGAGCCTACAATGTTTCAGATTTTTGTAGCACAATGTCTTAGATTGACACCAAAAAACTTAAAACTATATGGCAGATAGAAGAAGCAAGCATTGAAATTCCCAGAAACAATAAATTTCACTATCTTCCTAAATTTTCAGAATACAAAGAGATCAGTCAATCATAGATTTAGCTTGCCAGTGATAAATCAGATTTCTGATTATATCCCAAGATCAGTGATCCACAATGCTGGTGGACATGAAAATCACCTGGGAAGCCACCAGTGAACACTAACCCCAAAATTCTGAATTAATTTAACTGAGGTGGAGCCACTGATTTATAGATCTGTTCAGGTGATTCTACTGTGTAGCCAGAATTGAGAGCTCCTATCCTAGGCACTGCTGAAGTAAATGAAAAAACTAGTGGAGAGACTGGTGTTTGATATGCTGTTGAAAGAAAATCATGAGGGTTGGCCATATTTGGGGTTATAGCTATTGTACATTTTTACAGATTGTACATATTGTACATTTTGTGAGTACATTTACAAAATTGCTGCTTTCCGAGCCTTGGAAGTGAGGCTAGCATAAAGACATAGACTATCAGCATGGATTTATGGAGGCCTTCTCTTTTCCTATTACTCTGAATGACCAAACAATTTTCAATCAGTAATTGAAAATGATGGGAAAGAAATTGTTTTATGTTTAGTGTTTTCCTTATTAAAAGGATTCTGCAGTGAACATCCTGGTACAATATTTGGTCTATGAGAAAACATCTATATGATAAATTCCTAGAGGTAGAATTATTTGATCAAAATATTTACTACATTTTAAACATTGCCAACTGCCCATCAGAGAGGTTTTAGTAATTTATTTCCAAGTAGCATCTATTCCAACCTGTCTAACTGTAAGACTGAATATACAAGAGTGATAGGATGACTAAGAGAATACCAATCTAAGAAGGAGGAATATTTGAAGAGAGAGCAATGGTTTTGAAAAAATGTGGAGAGAGCTGAACTGAGGCAGTATAGGTATGATTGTTGGGCAGCGCTAAAGGACAATGTGAGGCTGTCTTAACACTGAGCTACACAGGGAAGGATAAAGAGTTAAATTCAACTATCTTTTCAGTATTATAGTTTGGATCTCCCATTGTGCTTTCCTATAGTTTGTAGAGGATATCTTGATATGATAGTGTTTATATTGCTGAGCAACTTCACTTTCACTTTTCTCTTCCATGCATTGGAGAAGGAAATGGCAACCCACTCCAGTATTCTTGCCTGGAGAATCCCAGGGATGGGGGAGCCTGGTGGGCTGCCGTCTATGGGGTCACACAGAGTCGGCCACGACTGAAGTGACTTAGCAGCAGCAGCATATTGCTAAGTACATGCAATAGAAACACATGTTCACAGGAGATATTTTTACAATATTTCTTATATTATTGTTTATTGTAGTGAAAATTTGGCAACAATGTAAATGTCATTGATAATCAGTAGGAGAGTAAATAAAGAGATTGTGATAAATTTACATTGTAGAATATCATACACATACATAAGTACATTTACAAAATTGCTGCTTTCCTACATGTGGTTTTATCTTCAGTTAAGGTAAGATTACTCATCAGAAGTATTTTTACACCATTACAGAACTATAAATGTTATTTTAATAGGTACTTAGTACTTGAAGTGAAGTGAAGTGAAGTGGCTCAGTTGTGTCCGACTCTTTGCGACCCCGTGGACTGTAGCCTACTAGGCTCTTCTGTCCATGGGATTTTCCAGGCAATAGTCCTGGAATGGATTGCCATTTCCTTCTCCAGGGGATCTTCCCAACCCAGGGATCGAAGCCGGGTCTCCTGCATTGTAGACAGACGCTTTACCATCTGAGCCATATGTACTAGCATTTACTTTAAGGTGTCAGAAGTGGAGAAAAATATAACAAAGACCTGAGTATATCCCACGGAGATTTAATAAATTTTAATATTTTCCTACCTTTACTCAGATTTTTTTTTATTAACATATTGCAGATACAGTTGAATCTCTTCCAATACACTCTCCTCCAAGTTCCCTTCTTGGTCCCATGTTCCTCTCTCATCTTTCAGAGATATCACTGGCCTGGGTTTGGTGTTACAATTGCATACACTTTTTCATAGTTTTGTTATGTTTGTATCTATGAACTAGTTGTGCATATTAAGAAACTTTATGTAAACAGACACCTGAGAGTTTTTATCAGAAGTAGATTTTTTATTTTGTCAAATGTCCTTTCCATATGCTTTTGATTAAGTGTTTTCTTTTTTTCAGTTTGTGAATAGAATCAAATGACTCTTGGTTTCCAAACGTTAAAGCAAGTTTGCATGCATGATATAAACATTTTTTCACAATGTATTTTCTGTTTTACATACTGCTACATTCCATTTTCTAAATTATTTAAGAGTTTTTATATATATGTTCATGAGGACTGTTAGTCTTTGATTTTTTTTTTTTCCTGTGTTTTTGACATTGTTTTGGGATTAGATTAATGCTGGTCTTGCAAAATGAATTGGATAGTATCACCACTTCAGTTTTCTGAGTCTCTGTAGACTGGTATCATTCCTTCCTTAGATATTTCACTGAATTCACCAGGAAAACTATATGGCCCTGGAGTTTTCTTTCAAGGATAGTTTTAAACTAAAATCTGAAGTAAACACACAGGTGTATATCAGACTATGTAGTATTTTCTAAATGTGCTCTGGTTATGCTAAGGAATTTGTCTATTTCATCTTAGTTGTCAAGTTCATTGGCATAAATTGTTAATAACATCTCATTAATAAGTTTTTAATATCTGTTGGATCTGTAGTGATTTTACTACGTTGCTAATATTGGCAATTTGTGTCTTTTCTTTTTTGATATGAGTCTGGCTAGAAGTTTATCAATTTTATTGATCCAGCTGTTGGTTTTCTTGTCTGTCTATCGATTTCTGTGTATTTTATTGACTTCTACTCTGTCTTTATTAGGCCCTTTCCTCTTCTTCTATCTTAACTTTTGGTTTAATTTGCCATTGGGAGAGATCATCAAGAGGATATGGTTACCAGCTGACCTGAGCTGGACCTGGGCAATGGAAGGTTCTTTACCCATTCCTCTGTCCTTGGAACATACATTCTGCCCATCGTCCCCACAGTGGGAGCCATTTTCAAGGACATAGCTTTGAAAGAGCAATGTGTTGTGAAGACCATCTGAATGGTATATTGACTGAACCCAGTTAACCTCCATATAACTTTCAAGATTTTGGTGGACAAGCCTGGAGATCTGTTCCTTGCAGCTGCCCAAGAGAAGTTTCATATGTGAGGTCTCTTGCTTGTTAAACCTACCACATACCCATCTAGAGTGGTTCATCTCTTTCTTCAACTTTTCCCTGTGCTCTCTATTCTAACACACAGTTTGCGAGCCAGTCACCCCTTTTTCTAGTTCCTGAGGTCATTGCTTGGGGACTTTTTGTATTTTCCAGTACAGATGTTTTATAATTTTCTCTCTAATTCTTGATTTATTACCACCCCACAAATTTTGGTATGTGTGTTTTCATTTTTACTTAGTTCAAAATAATTTCCTTTGTGATTACCTTTGTGATTTCACAATTACCTTTGTGATTTCTTCCTTTACCTACGCTATTTAGTTTCTGACTATTTGGGGCTTTTCTATTATTGGTTGCTGCTGCTAAGTCACTTCAGTCGTGTCCGACTCTGTGTGACCCCATAGACGGCAGCCCACCAGGCTCCCCCATCCCTGGGATTCTCCAGGCAAGAATACTGGAGTGGGCTGCCATTTCCTTCTCCAATGCATGAAAGAGAAAAGTGAAAGTGAAGTCGCTCAGTCTGTCCGACTGTTAGCGACCCCATGGACTGCAGCCCACCAGGCTCCTCCGTCCATTGGATTTTCCAGGCAAGAGTACTGGGGTGGGGTGCCATTGCCTTCCCCGCTATTATTGGTTACTAACTTAATTTTATTAAGCTCAGGAAACTTAATTTTTTATTATTTGAGCATTATTGAAGTATTGATATTGTTTTGTGACTCAGGTATGGTCCATCTTGGTAAATTTTACAGTGTGTATTATTCCACTGCTGTAGGGGGGTGGTCTATAAATGTCAGGTTAAGGTAGTAGGTAGAGTTGTTGAGGTCTGTTTCTTTACTAATTATCTGTCTACTTGTTCTATTAATTATTGAAAGAGGTGTGTTGAACTCTGAGTATAATCATATAATTGTAAATTTTTCTTTGTAGTTCTGTGTTCTTTGCCTCATGTATTTTAACTCTCTGTTATAGGTACATAAACATTTAAAGTTTTTATGTCCTCTTGATGAATTGACCCCTTTATTATTATTGAAGTGATCCTCTTTATCCCTGTTAATATTCTTTGCTCTGATGTTATTACAGCATGACAGCCTTAATTTAATCATAACATGGCACATCTTTTTCTATTCTTAACACTTTTAGCTTTTTTGGTTATATTTAAAATGTGTTTCTTGTAAGGCTTGCTTTTTTAGATATAAACTTATCATCTTTAATTCTAATTTTGTGTGCCCAGTTGAAGATTGCTTTAGGGTTTATATTATATATCTTAACCTATCATGTCAAACAACAAGTAACATACCACATCATATATGTTAGGAAAAGTTTACTATAGTACAGTATTCCCCTGTCCCGACATGTTTCTCTTACAATCATACATTTTAATTCACTGTTATAAACTCCACAATATAGCACTGTTTGTTTTTTTTTTGCTTTAAACCATCTCTTATCTTTTATAATGATTAAAAATAAATTTATATTTACTATTTTAAATACTACTTTGAAGTAATTATTATGCAGTGGCTGTAAGTGTCTATATCTTAGTAATTTTACATTTGAAATTTTTTTCCATTTTTGTCTTTCTAGTAGCTAGTATAGTCACCAAAATAATATTTTTGCAGTTTCTACAGGTCACATTCCTATACTGTGTAAAACAGACATATGGTCTATTGGTAATTGAAAGAATTTAATTTGAAAAGGCTATGGACTATATAATTCCTACTATATGGATTTTTTAGGAAAGGTAAAACTTTGGAGACAATTAAAAGGCCAGTGGCCATTTGTCAATACCTGTAGAATGCATCACACAACGTATGAATCCAATGTAAACTATTGATTTCAGTTGATAATAATGTGTTATTGTTGGCTCATAAACTGTACCAAATGTACCTCACTTGGAAGAGATGTGGGTGGTGGGGGAGGCTGTGTATTTTGGAGAGAGGGAGATGGGGTTATAGGAACTCTGTACTTTCCATTCAATTTTGCTGTGACCCTAAAAGTGCTCTAAAAATAGTCTATTCAGAAATATGAAAAAAGACATATTCTCTTAACCAAAACTTTATTCAGCTCTTAGTAATTTGTGATTTTTCCATTTTGAGGGAATTACTACTTTTTCTTCTGCTCAGAGCTCTTTTAAAATGTTTGCCAGTTTTATAAGTTTGAGGTTTTCCTTTCAAAGATATCTCTCATTTCTGCTCTGCAGCTAATTTCTTGGTAATTCTGAATTATCTTTCTGGATATCTCTACCCAAAACTCAGCAACAGTTCAGAGAATGTCTCACTTCCTCCTATGCCTCCTGGTTTCCTTACTCTCTCTGAGTAGAACACTTGATCTGGATGTGCTCTGAATGGTGGCTTCCCACCTCCTATTCACCAAGTTTACTTCCCTATCATCCCCACCCACTGCTTCCGTCTATCGCTTATGAAAAAAATGTGTATAGAACATTTCATGGGTGAGTGGACCACCCTGTTACTTGGGAGTCTGACTTCTACAGGTAGTCTGACTGGTTTAAATCCTGACTCTGCCACTTACCAGTCCTGTGACTTGAACAAGTTACTCAGGCTGTAAAATGGATAAAATGCTATCCACCTTATGTTGTTAAAAGAAGTAAAAGAGCTAATTCATGCAAAGTGCATAGCACAGTGCTTCACACAAGGCTGTGTGTGTGCTCAGCCACTCAGTTGTACCCACCTCTTTACGATCCCATGGACTGTAGCTCTCCAGGCTTTTCTGTCCATGGAATTTTTCCAGGCAAGAATGCTGGAGCAGGTTGCCATTACCTACTCCAGAGGATCTTCCCTACCCAGGGATTGAAACTGCACCCCTTGTGTTTCCTGCATTGGCAGGAAGATTCTTCACAACTGTGCCACTGGAGAAGCCCTTGACGCCTGGTTAGAATTTAATAAATATTAGTACTTATTAATATTATTATTTATACAAAGAAACTTCCCCTAAAATTCGTTCCTTTGCTATATTCATCAGTCATATCTTTTTCTTTTTTCTAGTAGATAAACATCCATTCACAAACATCCATATGTCTTTAGACAAATGATAAATTGGTTTAAAAAAATTTCAAAACTGTATTACTGAATATATTAAAAATTAGCAGATTGTCTCAGCAAGAGAAAGCCCTCTAATTATTTTAATATTTTGCTTTAATGCAGTGAATAATCAAATATGTTAAATTGCTTAGCCTAAGATAATTTTCTTTTTCTTTGTCTTGTTTTCATGTATTATGCTAGTTTTAAGATATGGTCTTACACATACAGCTTATAGGCATCTATATAATTTTCAGATTCATTATGTGATTGCTGATATTTATGTTAGAAAACACCCACTCCAGTATTCTTGCCTGGAAACTCCCATGGACAGAGGAGCCTGGTGGGCTATAGTCCATAGGGTTGCACAGAGCAGACACAACTGAAGTGTGNTTATAGGCATCTATATAATTTTCAGATTCATTATGTGATTGCTGATATTTATGTTAGAAAACACCCACTCCAGTATTCTTGCCTGGAAACTCCCATGGACAGAGGAGCCTGGTGGGCTATAGTCCATAGGGTTGCACAGAGCAGACACAACTGAAGTGTGACTGCGCATGAGCCTGAGATATCAGAAAATAATCAATTTCTTAGCACATATAAAATGTGAATGTGACTGTCAGTTTCTCCTACAAATTACGTGTAACTTGACTCCCATGGTAGGTAGCTAGCATACATGTGGATCATTATAGATATAACATGATAAAATTTACTTTTGAAGTTCAGAAGTACTTAGAGGCTCAATACTTCTTCCTATATTAAATGTCTACTGAATTCCATAGGCTGTTAGAAAGATTGTAAATGAAGTTATACCCCATGGTAACAAGGTCAACAAGATATCATTATTTACCACATAAGGATGCAACACCCTCAGTACTATACCTAGGGCATGGAGAAGCATGTTCACTGCTTTACTTATAGGAACAGGTATGTTTCTACACTTGGTGTGGTGTCACAAATCATATAATTCTCCTTGCAGTTGTGTGTTGAAATTGGTTCAAATATTCCTTAAGGGCAGTTTGGCTTCTTGAGGGACAGATATCTATTTGTCTTTCTCATAGAGTTTCCTCCCTTTTTTGTTTCTGTGTATTAGAAACCTACCTAGTTATGTTTAAAGGAATTTTCAAAGGGCTAATGAACATATATGTGAAATGTTACACTTCACACTGGTCACACTATCAGAAATGATCACATTTTTTCTCTATATTAAGATGATGTACCCAAATTCCAGCATTTGTGTTGCAGATTCACTGGTGGCTCAGGTGATAGAGAGTCTGCCTGCAATGTGGGAGACCTGGTTTCGATCCCTGGCTTGGGAAGATCCCCTAGAGAAGGAAATGGCCATCCATCCCAGTATTCTTGCCTGGAAAATCCCGTGGACAGAGGATCCTGGCAGGCCACAGTCCTTGGGGTTGCAAAGAGTAGAACATGACTAAGCAACTTTGCTTTTTCTTTCTTTTGATTTACAAGTACAGGCTGAGGAGAAAAGAGCATCAAGACACAAAGGGGCAAAAGACCTGATGCAGAGATGGATAGCCACTACTTGCAGGTCATATCCAGCCTCAGGTCAGTTCAGTCGCTCAGTCATGTCTGACTCTTTGCGACCCCATGAATCGCAGCACGGCAGGCCTCCCTGTCCATCACCAACNAGTACAGGCTGAGGAGAAAAGAGCATCAAGACACAAAGGGGCAAAAGACCTGATGCAGAGATGGATAGCCACTACTTGCAGGTCATATCCAGCCTCAGGTCAGTTCAGTCGCTCAGTCATGTCTGACTCTTTGCGACCCCATGAATCGCAGCACGGCAGGCCTCCCTGTCCATCACCAACTCCTATTGTCTTGTAAATAAAGATTTATTGAAAAACAGCCACACTCATTCCTTTATGCATTATCTGTGTCTGCTTGCACTTACAGTGATAGGGTTTAACAGATACCACTATGAGTTATGGCTGGCAATGCCTAGCTAATTGCTGTTTGACTCTTTTAGAAAATGTTTAGCAATCCTTATTCCAAAGGAGATCTTCCCAGGTGATGTAATGTTAAAAAATCTGCCTGCCAATGCAGGAGATGTGAGAAATGTGGGCTTAATATCTGGGCTGAGAAGATCCCTTGGAGTAGGAAATTACACCCCACAGCAGTATCCTTGCCTGGAAAATTCCATGGACAGAGGAGCCTCGTGGGCTACAGTTAATGGGGCCACAAAGAGTCAGGCACAACTGAGCACCACGCATAAGTGCGTGCACGCACACACACACACACACACACACTCCAAAGGAACCATTGAAGTGTAACTGTTTGGGGAGGTAGAGAATGCTTAGCTTTTCTTAAACGTACAAATAATGTTGTTTTAATATGGATTCATTAGTACCCTATAGTCCAGTTTGGCCAGCCTTTGCCTTTCTAGTTTTTTTTTTTTAACTACCAGATTTTTAATCCTTCTTCTAGGGGACAGTCCTTAATGCTTTGGGTTTAAAAGCCAGAGGACTGTCACCCTGTCAGGTGTTAGCTCCCCAACCACTCATGCTTCTCTGGGGAGGTTTCCGAGTCAACAGCTCCATTGATGGTGTTCTCATCTCCTTTTGTACTTTGTCTCAATTGATCCTGGCAGATAACCTTGTGTTTTGTGTTCTTGATACAGTCAATAAGGATTTATCTAAAATTACAAATATTGTTTCCAAAGAAACTAATATTTATTTTGATAATTCACTATTTAATTCAATATCTTGTGCAGGACTACCTTAATTAGTATTCTTTTGAAATGTCCTTAAAATTTTATTTAGTATATTCTGATTTGTAAAACTTCTCTTAATCTCTCATGATAATTGCAAATCAGAAACAATTTGATTTGAGAATCTATAAAGCCAAATATATTTGTTACCATGTGATTTTATTCTGATATTTTTATATACGTATTTCCAACAAAGGTCACAAATGAATATTTGACAGCTCATTGTATACATACTTGTATCACTTTTAATTTGCTGTGCAATAAAGAAGTGCGCATAGTAACCTGGAAAGAAGACTAGAGGGTCTGGGAACTTATGATAATTGCATAGAAACTGAGTCCTACTGTCCTTCAAACCTAAAGGATCACATAGGTCAAGGCTAGGTTGCTGATGGTTGCCTGTCTGACATTTAGTTCTTAGAAAGGCAGAAACAGTATTCTGCTTCTTCTGGCCATCCCTTTTTTGTTTAACCTTCAGAGGAATAAAATTGTTTGTTAGCTTAAAAAAAAAAAAAGGCAAGGTACTTTTATTTTTCTTCAAATGCCAATTATTTCATTTGATCAAGTCAAATCATTTTTCCTTGGTTTCTTAAAGAGGAGCTAGGCCATACAGCTCAACATTTCATGACTGGCTCATCCTTCCTCTTTTCTTCCCTCCATAATTATTTGACATGTGTATACTTGAAAATCTCAACAAATGAAAAATGATCATTCAGCTATATGATTCGCACCATATAATCTGACAAACCTGTCAGTGTTTCAAGCTTCCTGATTAGTTAAATGTCTTCTTACCTCCATCTGGATTTTCTGGTAGTCTATAGACTTTGTATTCTATGACCTACCTTAGGCATTTTAGAATATAGAATGCTATAGAGCCATATGGTGATACTCAAAGTTAATGTCATTGCAAGATTCCAATAGAGGTAAAATGATAAAGTTATGATCCACTAAACCTTATATGCAATGAAGGTCAAAGAATAGAGTGTCTGTGTGTTGCTCAGAGGGCTGGTAATATCTCTGTAGTTTAGTTCCGGCCCAAATTAACTTACATAAGAAGACTTTAAAAGCTTCAAGCTAAATATATACTGTTTCTATAAAAAGTCACTATAGCTCTTTCCTTTAGCCCAGTACGTAAGTTTGAAATATTATCTATTAAATCATAAATTAGGTAATCAAAATATATTTTTATTAACCCTATAGAATGCAGATATAGAATATATCTACATTAAATATTGGAAAATTAAAATAAAATTTCAAAATGGAATTACTTGGTAACATTTTCCATTTTCTTAGAAAATTAGGAAATTAATAACTTAAGACTCTTTAAAATTATGGTTTACTACCCTGATTTATCAGTGAAGATACAGTGTTCCTTAATCCTGGAATTAGGATTATTATATATTGCAAGAGTGGGTCAAACAGCCAAGAACAGTTATCTAGAAATCTGATTTTCCTTGGATGAGTCATTTTATTTAGTTATGTCTCTACATCTAGACTGTGAATGTGACTGAGGTAAAGGCAGAATTTTGCTGAAGAAAGTAATTTGTGCAACTAAAGATTCCTCAACAATCTCTTAGGTAGAAGAGATGAACTTTGTTGTGAAGGAGTGGTTAAGGTTTAGTTTTCTTTTTCTTTTTTTTTAAACTTTATTTTTTTTACTTTATTTTACTTTACAGTACTGTATTGGTTTTGGCATACATNAGTAATTTGTGCAACTAAAGATTCCTCAACAATCTCTTAGGTAGAAGAGATGAACTTTGTTGTGAAGGAGTGGTTAAGGTTTAGTTTTCTTTTTCTTTTTTTTTAAACTTTATTTTTTTTACTTTATTTTACTTTACAGTACTGTATTGGTTTTGGCATACATTGACATGAATCCTTCATGGGTCATCAAAGCTGTAATGACTCAAATGCTGTGCAATTAGGAAATCGTTCATTTTGCCCCAGGTCTTCCTCAGTGTGTGTGCCGTCAACAATGTCTTGTTACTGTCAGTAATCAAGTATGATCATTTAGTGTAGAAGCCTTAAAACTAAAAATGTACATGCATGCATCAACTTTAAAAATGATAACCTGCAAACATTGCCTGTCTTTCTTACTTAGTGTCATGGGCTTTGAGTTCAACTGAGAAAGATCAATAAAATAAACTTTGGCTTTTAGATGACATTTTTTACCTCTGATTCACATTTTCTCTGGTGTTTAGAGCAGGGACATAACTCTGTAAATAGAGTCATGGAAGTGATGAAAGACTTGGTGGGTCACGTACATGCATACATGTGTGTGTGCTCAGTCGCGTCCAATTATTTGTGAGGCCGTGGATGTAGCCCGTCCGCCAAGCTCCTCTGTTCATGGAATTTTCCAGGTTATAATACTGGAGTGGGTTGCCATTTCCTACTCCAGGGGATTTTCCTGACCCAGGGATTGAACCTGTATCTCCTGTGTCTTCTGCACTAGCAAGTGGATTCTTTGCCACTGTACCATGAATATGTCTTCTAAATAATTTGTTCCAATAGAGAGCCTTGTGGATACTAATTCCACAGTGTAGCTGCCCATCCCCTGATTTAGTCTGTTTAGTATAGTTGTAGACAAGCTATAATTTATCATTTAGTACATCAAGTACCTTGGCACAGATAACATCAGATGTTACATTCTTTCTTGGTTGTTGGAGATTCACATATTTTTCATTTATGTCTTCTTATTTCATTCACCATAGTTTTTTCCATAATACAGGAGATTTTCTTCATTAGATACTTGTTTTTCTTGCCTTATTCACTTCTGGTGAGCCACATACAAGCCTCCTATGTTTTTCAGCATTTAAGCCATATTGTTGCACATGTAGGACCAAGATAGTTTAATTATTTCGAGTAGTAATGAAAGTTATTTATAAGAAAGCATAAATGGAGGTGTGTTGATTTTTTCCCCAAAATTTGATTAACTCCTAAGAGAACTGTGAAAAAGCAATGTGCAATAGCATAAGAGAGTACTGTGATTTTCCAGTGTACTTCATGCAACTCCATTCACCTGTACACCACAAATACGAATGAATTGTTTTCTCTGAATCCAGTATGCACCTATAGATTACTCCAAGACCGATGACAAATCATGAACCGCTTGCTTTTTGAGCTGTTGTGGCTAAATTAACAATGGAATTTAACACAGCTTTTAGTTTGGGTTTCCTGAGATATGAGTGAGGTTAGAGCAGTGGTTCTCAATTTACTGCCCCTGGACTAGAAGCATCACCATCACCTGGGAACTTTTTAGAAATACTAATTCTCAGGCCCCACCCATGACTCACTGTATCACAAACTGCAGATGTGACACCCAATAATCTGTGTTTAACAAGCCTCCTTGTCATTCTGATGCATCCTGAATGTTAGAAACCATACATTTAGGTGTGAAGCTGCCTCAGTGCAAACTATTAAGACGTGAAACAGTAATTGGTTCCATGTGGGACATTAGTCTAAACCTTTATATCCAGAGATATTCAAGGAGAGCTTTCTTCTTCAAAAATGTCTCTGTGTCTGAAAGATATGTAGCATTACTAGTAGTATATGTCAATGCAGTTTTCAATAATAACAGATAAGATCCTATTTCTGAGGATAAGAGAGTTTTAAAATAATTCCCAAGGTTTAGAGCAATATACAGTTAAGAAAATAAGTCATAGTTACTACTGGTATTTTGTACATGGAGCTGTCACAACTTTGATATTATATAGAGCATTCATAGTATTTTATTGAGGAGGCGATAAATCTTATACCTAATATGTGATTAACTGGATGGTATGTTTTCCTTTCTGACCTTAACCCAATCCACTCTATTAGTTGATGTGAAATCTATAAATCTCACATTTCTTTATAATCTATCACATAGGAATCAATGGCCTGATCAAGTAAACTATATCATTTAATTTGCTTGCTTTAGCTCTATGTCTGTATAAAATCACACTTCTGGATTTTATATAATTGAAAATGAATGTAAAGAACCCAAGACCTATGCTGATTATGTAAAAATTGGTAAGTGATAACAGTCAATGAATCCCCTGAATGTTTTTATTGGAAGTACACAGAAAAATCCATGAGAGTGTTCACACTTGCTAGTAAGTAACTGATATAGTAAAGAAGTGTCTTCAGGAATCTAAAAGTAAATTAATTAAAGGTTGAATCCACAGGAAGTCACCCCAGCTGTCAAGATTTATTTTCTCCAGTTTACAGTTAAGAGGCACCAGGGAAAAAGAGAAAATATATTCATAAACATGCACAAGAAAAGAATTCACTTTTTCAGATTCTCACACAGTGACACATCTGTGTGCAATGCAATGGGCACTGTGGAACTTTCCGCTCATCAAAATAGATCTTAATAGATGACTGGACTGACCATCATTTAGATAGTAATACTTTCTGGTAAGCCAGTGACTTTCTTAAACAATTTACTAAAATTAGGAAATATTCTAAGGCTAAGGGAAATGTGCCTTAGAGTTACATTTACCACCACCATCATGCTCTTTTCTTACTGAGGCAAAAGGTGCAACATTCCTTCATTTAAATAGTAGAACTAAAAAAATAAATCCATTGGCACCCCCAGTTGCCATGGTAACAAAATGCAAGTGGCTTTCATCTGCTTGCACTGTGTATCAATAATAAGCTAGCCATTTAGGAGAAAATTCATCCTCTTCAGAACATGTCTTTTGAGCACAAATACTATGTGCTTTCANTTAGCCAAGATGGATGCTAACGAGAGGGACTGTCTCTTATACACATCTAGATGTGTATAAGAGACAGGTGTATCAATAATAAGCTAGCCATTTAGGAGCAAATTCATCCTCTTCAGAACATGTCTTTTGAGCACAAATACTATGTGCTTTCATTAACTCCTGAAGGAAATGTGATCCATGCACCACTTAATTTAGCAATTATTCAGTAAGTTGTTTTTTAAAGAAATAAAGCAATAAGTGATAAAGCGAAGACAAAATTTAGTACATTTCCTCCATTTCCATTCCTTTTAATTTTTTTTTCCTTTGGAAGAGTGGTTAGGAAGACATAATAAAGACTGAATATATAAACTATAATTTGGATAATAAAATTTATTTTGGACATTTCTAAATACCACTTAGGGAAGTACTAACCAAATATAGAAAAGCAATAAAAGAAGGTTAGCTTCAGCTTTAGCTATGTGATGAATCATCTATTATATTTCCTTGTTCATTCTCCCTAGCTTCCACCCTGTTCCTAATGTTGCATGATTACTTGTTATTACTGCTGAGTCTTGCTTCACTATCATCTTTCTATTCATAATCTTCTGAGATAGGGAAGTGGCTATAATTATTTCAGCATAAAAATAAGTATCTGCAGGAAATTCAACTTAAACTATTTCTCCATTCTAGATATGAATTACCTTTAACTCTAAATTACCTTTGTATAACATTTCATTACATTTCACATTATTTGCCTTATTTTTAGAATTGTATTTCTTTCCGAAAGATGTTCATAGATTACCAATTGCTCTCTCTTTCTTCAGCCAATTGCTTTCTTCTTCTGGCACCAACTGATTTAACCTCAACTAATACCTTTTTTTCCCCCAGACACATAGATCTAAAATCTTCTTTTGTGAGTATTCTTATTGAAGGTCCTGTGCCTGAGAGTAAAAGTAAATGGTCCACTAATCAAGTTTTATGAGCACTTTCACACTTTTCAAGTGATTAAGCAAAGGGTAGAAAACTTCTTGCAATCTAATCAATAGGCCTTATTGGCCCTTAAGTGTCTGTCTAACAAAAGGCAGAGGATCCTCATAAATAGTGACTAAATCATTATATCCCACACTTTAGCATGTAATCAAAGGAACTGACTCATTGTACACCCAGACAATAGAAGGGGGCAACCTGAGTCCTTAGGCATAAGAACTTTTTCTTCTTGAGAAATTTTAGCATTAATGAAATTAATTTATTTGAAATTTCCATTATAAAGATTCTAAAATAAGATACCATCAATGAAGCTTGCTAGAATTGTATTTTCTTAGCGTATTTATATTACTAAAGAGGAATGCAATTGTGTTGGCATAGTGCTCATATTTTTATTTTTATAATACCCTTTTAAACCCAATATACACCTCACTGTATAATAAGAACACTGATGATCAACTAAATGATATTTTAACCCAGAACCACATATTTAGAATATTAAAATAAAAACCTGATATCCTGAATTTCAATTCTAAGAATTTTTTTGCCACACAATCCTTCCACTTTCATAAATAAATAAATAAATAATAAAGTGTTAACAGTGTATTTCTCTGCCAAAAGTGAATTCTATTTTATTTTGTTTTTTCCAGATCTTCTATAATATGTATGTACCATTTTCACAATGAGAAAAAATTTTAATAAATATTACTGTTATAAAAAATTGTATCTAACATGAATGTTATGACAATGAATTAAAACAATATGACAAATTTTTAAAAAAAATGAAGGGTAATGTGTGTGTGTCTGTCTGTTTGTCTATGTGTGTGCACATACCAGTCATCAGAGTCCACCATGCTCTGTCATACTTATCAACCTTACAAAAATAGCCTTGAAATTTCAAAATACCTATTGGACACCAGTGTATAAACTAGACCAAGTACATGCACTAAATGAAGTTTCTCTCTAAGACTTTAGTGATTCCTTTTAAAATATAGTCAGGTTCTTTGTGGATCTTCTGCTGACTCCCACAGGTCCCTGCTGCTGCTGCTGCTAAGTCGCTTCATTCGTGTCTGACTCTGTGCGACCCCATAGACAGCAGCCCACCAGGCTCCCCCGTCCCTGGGATTCTCCAGGCAAGAACACTGGAGTGGGTTGCCATTTCCTTCTCCAATGCATGAAAGTGAAAAGTGAAAGTGAAGTCGCTCAGTCATTTCCGACTCTTAGCAACCACATGGACTGCAGCCCGCCAGGCTCCTCTATCCATGGGGTTTCCAGGAGAGAGTACTGGAGTAGGGTGCCATTGCCTTCTCCCCGACAGGTCCCTAGCCAAACTCAATTCACTCCTCTGGGGGCTTGCAGCCCACATATTGCAAGTCTCTGCTTCCCTTCAGCTCCTTAATAGTCTTTCTAGTCAAATTTTTGCTCTGTATTGTCTAAACAAATGGTTAAAAATCTCAATAATTTACTCATTAAATAGTCCATAGATGCCAATGCCTTGATTTATGGTCATTTAACCCTTTTATAAAATATTATATAACTTAGAAAAAATGTTTTATGTGTTTATTCTCTGTCTCTTGTTAGAATGTAAGTTTCTTTTCTATTCTGTTATTTTCTATTCCTCAAAGATATATAACAGGAATCCTGAATAGTGTTTAACACATAAGTGTTCAGTCAATAATTTGTGGCAAGAATTCTTGGGGAAAAGCAACTATCCTTGATGTCATCTCTGTTCTTTCAGACAAGAGTACTTAACGTAATTTTTTCTGAGTGCCTGGAATTTTCCAGACATTAAGTACTTTATCCTTATGTGAAGAGTTGACTCATTGGAAAAGACTCTGATGGTGGGAGGGATTGGGGGCAGGAGGAGAAGAGGACGACAGAGGATGAGATGGCTGGATGGCATCACCGACTCGATGGACGTGAGTCTCAGTGAACTCCGGGACTTGGTGATAGACAGGGAGGCCTGGCGTGCTGTGATTCATGGGATTGCAAAGAGTCGGACATGACTGAGCGACTGAACTGAACTGAACTGATGGATTATTTCATTTGTTCTTCAGATTAACTACTTAAAGATGCTACTGGTATTATTCCTACTATATTATTCCTAGAGTCTATAGAGATGAAAAACCTTCCTCAAGATATTACTGATAGCACATGGTAGAGCATCAACAAGCTCAGGCAGTTTGACTCCATGGCTCACATGCCCATCTACTATAGCGTATGCTTTAAAGTTAGTTTCTATCTTGTTTAAGCCAAAGAGTAATTCTAATGGTGGAAAATTTGGGCTAAAATGAAAGGAGATTGACACTTGGTAGGCCAGAAATGAAGATATTTCTGATGCAGAAAATTCCTGTATTATGTCCTCTCACATGTTCCATCAAGGCAAATCCCTCTAAAGAGACTCTGTAACCTGGCATACCATGAGAGCTGCCTTTATTGTCAATGACAGAATCTGAGCTTTTTCTGACTGTTTTTAAATTGTAGCATTTTCCTCTCTTTGCTTTTTCCAGTCAAATTTCTTGACTACAGATTGGGTAGATAAACTCTTTGAAGAGGCTGTGATCAACTTCGTCCTCTACTGTGGCTAATCAGGTAGCTGAGTCATAAACTGAAAGGGAGAGACAGGCACACCAGTGACACTGGCATTGTTCGGTCCAGGAGGGAGGTCTTTGAAGCAAAGATACTACAGGAAAGAAGGATGACATTGTAGAGTTATAGGGCATGGAATTTGCCAACTATTTGGAGATATAATAAGAGAGTGAAAGAGACCTGAAATGTGACACTTAGGGAAAGTTTCAGGGCATGCATGACTGGGAAAATGGTGGTGACATTAACAAGAGGAGCAAGATGGGAATATGCATTCATTATGCTATTTTCCTGAAATACTGAGTCAAATTTGCCTCTTGTGAGGGTTGCATAAAGACATTTTCATACGTGCAAAGTCTCAAAAAATGTAGCTCCCATACAACTTTTGAAGAAAGATTTCTGACTTTGTGCTCTGCCAAAATGAGGGAATGGACTACAAAAAGAAATATGAGATCTGAGAAAAAGGGGATAAAACAGAGGGAAGGGGCAAAGTGAATCCCCAGGATGGTGGCAAATGGTGCTCCCAGGATGATGCTGTGTAGTAGATGAGCATAGTCCACATTGAAATAGGTAAGAAGTCTCTAGGAGAAATGTCTTCGATTGGTTAAACTTGACAAAATATTAAATATTCTTATATATTCTGAGAATTTTGTTTATCCAAGGAAAAGAGAATTAATTAATTGAAATATTGATCAATATGTGGAAATGTAGAAACTGAAATATTCAATCTAGAGTAAAAATGTATAAGGAACGAAAATTAATCAGTGCAGTACATAGTTCTGCTGGAAATAGATTTACATAGTATTATTATAGTAAATGTTAAATGCTGATCTAATGCAAGTTTGTTCTACTGGGAGAATGGGAGGAGGAAAAAAGAAGGAAGTGATATGAAGAAATATGGGCAAAAAGAGCTAAAGTCTTCATTTGCTTTACCAAGAAATCAGTAGTTTCCTGTGACTCATATGGTAAAGTATGTCTACAATGTGGGAGACCCGGATTCTACCCCTCGGTCAGGAAGATCCCCTAGAGAAGGGAATGGCAACCTACTCCAATATTCTTTCCTGGGAAATCCCTTGGACAGGGGAGTCTGGTGGGCTATAGTCCATGGGGTCGCAAAGAGCTGAACGTGACTGAGCAACTGACACTTTCACAACAGTGACTAAAATAAAAATAAGAACCATCATAAGTTAATTATTCAAAGATATTGAGGTAAAACAGAAATCAGCTGAAAGAGTTGAAAATGTCTGGATAAAATGGAAAAGTGTGTTGGAGAGGGGTGATAAAAGTCTTCATTAACAAATAAAAGCTTTTATGCTTGTAGAACAACAAACCTTGTAGAAGTATAGAGTCTTTAAAACGTATGTGTAGCTTTGTAAAACAAAAACTAGACTTCGAGAGAAAACAGAAGAGATTAGTCTTGATAAGATGGAGGGATGATTAGAATTAAGGATGAAAATAATGCAGATGAAAGTAAAGGCTTTGCGTATTTGAAAATGGTGGGGTGGTGTCAGAGAGGGAAGGAGATACTTATTAAAAGGATTTCCATGCATCAGTAGAATCAAGCTAACATTCGAAGGGGGAGGGGAGAGGGATGAGCTGGGGATTTGGTGTTGGTAGATGCAAACTATTACATTTAGAACAGATAAACAACAAAGTCCTTATGTATACCACAGGGAACTACATCCAATCTCCTGAGATAAAATATAACGAAAAAGAATATTTTAAAGAAAGCATGTATATATGTGTAAAGCTGACTCAGCTTTGCTGCACAGCAGAGATTGGCACAACTTCATTAATCAACTGTACTTCAAATTATAAAAATGAATGAACAAAAAACTTGTCAAAAAAAAAATAACTAACATTAAAAAGTCTCAATCTGTAGGGTACTTTGTCAGTGAAAGCTCATTGTTTTCTACAGCAGCTGTTCAGTTCCGTTCCGTTTAGTCACTCAGTCATGTCCGACTCTTTGCAACCCCATGAACTGCAGCACACCAGTCCTCCCTGTCCATCACCAACTCCCGGAGTTCACTCAGTCTCATGGCCATTGAGTCCATGATGCCATCCAGCCATCTCCTCCTCTGCCGTCCCCTTCTCCTCCTGCCCCAAATCCTTCCCAGCATCAGAGTCTTTTCCAATGAGTCAACTCTTCACATGAGGTGGCCAAAGTACTGGAGTCTCAGCTTTAGCATCATTCCTTCCAAAGAAATCCCAGGGTTGATCTCCTTCAGAATGGACTGGTTGGATCTCCTTGCAGTCCAAGGGATTCTCAAGAGTCTTCTCCAACACCACAGTTAAAAAGCATCAATTCTTCGGTGCTCAGCCTTCTTCACAGTCCAAGTCTCACATCCATACATGATCACTGGAAAAACCATAGCCTTGACTAGACGGGCCTTAGTCAGCAAAGTAATGGCTCTGCTTTTGAATATGCTATCTAGGTTGGTCATAACTTTTCTTCCAAGGAGTAAGCGTCTT
>SJYX01010015.1:193007-216694 GCA_006410675.1 Oreotragus oreotragus | reverse complement strand
CATGTGTGGAGTCTTCTCTTGTGTTGTTGAAAGAGGTTGTTTGCTATGACCAGTGCATTTTCTTGACAAAACTCTATTAGTCTTTGCCCTGCTTCATTCTGTATTCCAAGGCCAAATTTGCCTATTACTCCAGTTGTTTCTGAGTTCCTACTTTTGTAGTCTATGAATTAGATAGCTGATAGAGAACTCAGAGGCTTATTTAAGTTATGGGAAATGTTTTAGATGAAGTAAAGGAAAGAAGACATTTCAGATCCCCAGTCCTTTAGCAGATAGAAAAGCAAGTGAAGTCAAATATGAGGAACATCATGAAAAGTAAGAAAGATCAGGAAACTGTAGGCTGTAATTAGAAAGAAGAAAAGAATGAGAGAAAAGAGTAGGAGATTGATGCCATAGATGGGAATTGCAGCATTTAAGATTGTACTCTAGAACTTCATCAAGAAGAGTGAAATGGGCGGGCCCCCAGTCTTAATAGGCAGCCAGCATCAGGCAGGTCAACAGCAACAGGTGACAATGATGTGATCACTGGCAGAATCCCTGAGGCAAGAACTCTGCCACATTGGCCTGATGTGCCATGTGTAGATGGAAAACCAACAGTAAACCGAAGTACTAATGGTCTTTCCAAGAAGAGCACAGCCCCAGACATGTTCACTAGAATTCAGTGAGTCAAGTCAGCAGCCCTCGAAATTGCCCTCAAGTTGTGGGCAATGCTTACATTGTGCTAGCAGCACATTACTGCACTGCAAGCATTTAATTAGTCAAAGTGTGTAGCTTCTGAAACATGAAGATAAATTAGGAAAGAAAATTGAAATTTTGTTATGTGATTTTTCTTAATGATTAGAGTGTGTTCTAAATAAATAGAAAAACAAATTGATTGCCAAAAACTGTGTTAATGGGCTTTTAATTCACAAGGGGTAAGCACATAAAAAGTCAGTATATTGAAAGTTAAAGTTCTCATAGAAACATTGATTTGACAACATTATGCATACTAGGTGTGGTGCGTTTGTATTTTATAACATAAAAGCAGTAGTGAATATTATAAAATATTAAAAAATGCACAGTTAAAATAACAAATTCAGGGGGGAGTCATTAAACATGATTATGAAGAAAAATTGTTTTGCAACCCTCAAAGAAGGTTGTAAAATTTAATTTTAGAACATAATGCCTTCAAACTTTAAAAAATATTGCCAGTGGAAATTAATCATTTTTTACCCAAAGTGAACTTTCCAATACATTGTATATTCTGACATTAGTTTATGCCTCTCATTTGTCATCCAGACTTGACCCTAATATACTAAAGGAAGAACTGATTGGCCATTGGATGGCCTAGTTGATAAAGATTTTGGAGAGTGAAAATAAATTTAAGGATTTGAAATATTAATACTTTTTCTAGTATATAGAGAATGTGGATGATAGCTTACATGTCAATAAGCTTACAAGTGTACTTTGTTTACATATTTGTTGCAGGAAGGAGGACCCCTTCCAGGGCCTGAAACTGGGCTTTTGTCTAACACTCAGAAATGAATTGTCTGAGGAGACACATGTGCTGACAAAGCAAGAGATTTTATTGGGAAAGGGCACCGGGTGGAGAGCAGTAGGGTAAGGGAACCAGGGAGAACTGCTCTGCTATGTGGCTCACAGTCTTGGGTTTTATGGTGATGGGATTAGTTTCTGAATGGTCTTTGGCCAATCACTCTAATTCAGAGTCTCCTGGTGGCGCATGCATTGCTTAGCCAAGATGGATGCTAACGAGAGGGATTCTGGGAAGTGGACGGACACACGGTGTTTCCTTTAGACATTTCCCGAACCCTTCCGGTTGGTGGTGGCTTATTAGTTTCGTATTCCTGATCAGGATCTCCAGTCATAAAACAACTCATGCAATTGGTTATGGTGCCTGGCCAGGGTGGGCAGTTTCAGTCAGTGTTATCTTCCCCTAACATATTTGCCTTCTATGTACATGTGCATACTATTTGCATGTATGCCTTATGGAAATTCCAATCAGACTATGCAAAATGTCTTATGTAGGTAGCGTTGAAAAAGGAAGAAAGATGCTTAAAGCTTTCTCAGGAAAGGAAGTGTTCCGGGAAACAAATCCACAGCCTTGATATGTCTCACTTTTGGTTCTCACCTCACAAGCTGGACAGAGATCCTGGAACCTGACTTCTCCAACGGAGCTATACTGAGCAATAGGATTGAGTTCCTGTGGCTGTTTACTCTATAGACGATATACAGAAAACAAGAGTGGTGGACCCTTGCAATGACCCCTGGGAGGGTATCACCTCCAAATTTAATTAGAATTAAAGGCAAGAATGAAGGAAGAAAAATGACTATGTTACTAATATAATACTGATTTAATTATAGTCATTTCTCAATTCTAATTAGTATTTAGTTATTTAATTCTAAGCAATAATAAAGATTTTCTGATCCTTGAAATCAGCCATTATTTGGTACAAAATAATTTTTAACAAATGACAACACCCTCCCCCCACAAAGGAGCAGATGATGAAAATATAAAAGTTAATTGACATTTTGCTAACATTTCTATTTTCCATTATATTTTGTGTCATAGCAAAGCAGTCTACAGAACAATAGAGGTCCTTTCATGGAAGTGAGATATGTAAATTCCTGAGCTAGCAGACTCCTGGCCCAATATTCAAACCACCTCTTCAGAGAGGGCACAATGGTCTGCATTTTCACTGAAAAATCTATGCAGCCACATTCCATGACGATGAGGCCTTTATAAACTTGAAGAAAAATGCTTTATATGTTTCCTTTAATCTTAACCCCCTGCTATTTTCTGTTTCCAAACAAACAGAAGGACAAATGCAAACTGCCAACTCACAGGATGTACAAACAAGTGTTATTGAATATTCAAGAGTATGGTGGTATTTCTAAAATTCAGCAACAAATCACTTAGAGTCTTTCTTTTGTTTTCCTTATTCAGGCACCACAAGGCCACATAAGGAGGGTGAGGTCCCTGGAGTGGACTATATTTTCATCACTGTTGAAGATTTTATGGAATTGGAGAAAAGTGGTGCTCTCCTAGAAAGTGGGACTTATGAAGGTAAGCACAGCTCTACTGCTGAATTTATTTCTTGTTGCATCACATTTTTCTCTTTCGACTGAAATGCATTAGAACATCACATTACTAAATTGCTATTGTTTTGGTTTGAGAGCTTTCATGAGGTCACTTTAGAAGAGTATTTTGTAAAGAAAATTTAAAATATATCTGGGTAAATTCTTCTCTTGAGATGCCAATAGAAATAATATATGTATATTCCCACTGTAACCTTGTGTTACAGATATCCTGTAAATTATGATCTTCAGCTAAAGTATCTTCATCTTTAGATAGCATCTAAAGGACCACAGCAGAGAAGGCAATGGCACCCCACTCCAGGACTATTGCCTGGAAAATCCCATGAACGGAGGAGCCTGGTAGGCTGCAGTCCATGGGGTTGGACACGACTGAGCGACTTCACTTTCACTTTTCACTTTCATGCACTGGAGAAGGAAATGACAACCCACTCCAGTGTTTTTTTTTTTCTCTCTCTCTTTTTTTAAAAATTTTTATTTATTATTATTATTTTTTTTTTTACTTTACAGTACTGTTTTGGTTTTGCCATACATCAACATGAATCCGCCACAGGTGTACTCGAGTTCCCAATCCAGTGTTCTTGCCTGGAGAATCCCAGGGATGGGGGAGCCTGCTGGGCTGCCGTCTGTGGGGTCACACAGAGTCGGACATTACTGGAGTGACTTAGCAGCAAAGGACCACAGGGCTTGAGTTCCACAGTCCTGTAACTATTTCTGTGCAGTTTTCTCCAGTTACTTCACTTCACTTGCCTTCACTGGCCTCTCGTAGAAAATGATGGTGTAGGAAAAAATATGAATTGTGGATGAACTCCAAAGCTCTACCACAACTTTCCCTGCATGCCTGTGTAAAACATGAATGAATGAATCTAAAACCTTGAATGTGGGAAGTACCTTTTAGTAGAAAAAGCACTGTAACCTAAGCCAGGATCTGCTTCAGTTCCCAACCTGGCTTTACTCCGTAGCCACTGTGAACATTAAGTAACCTAGGTAGTGTCTGTGAACCTCAGTAGTCTTACCTGTAAAAGGATAATGACACCATTGAAAAATACAAATAAATAACAACATAATTCCTTGTATATATTTAAGTAACATCTACAAGCATATAATAGTTTATGTCTAATGAAATTACAGTTCTGTGTCTGAACAGTGAGATTTTACTGGAGCTAGAAAGCAGTAGAAAATAATACTTTTATTCTTATACCACAGTATTATATATGTAAACTTTGCTTATATGTACTATGAGGTCCAAAGATGAATCTAGTCTTGCTGAACTATAATTAATAGTGTGTGATACTAAAAACAAAACTCATATGCATTGCTGCTTAACCCATCAAATATCAGAGGTCTACAGTGAGTAACTAGGTTTGTAACAGTTTGTTCACCTTTTTCCTCCTTCATTTACTTGTAAATGTCCAGTGGACTATAGTTATTTAAGAACTCAGTATTTTTAAGTTGTCAGAAGTATTATAACCTTGTTTTGCCTCACACTTCTATGACAATTTAGGCTGAGACATGTGCCTAAGTTATAGCTCAGACATTAAGCTACTTATTGCCATGTTCATAGGAAATAAGCAAAAATACTTAGGAAAAGAAAATGACTTTATATTTGAATATTGTTTCTTCTTCTTGTCAAAAATGAATGATAGTGAAGATTGATTGAAAATATTGTATAATTTATTTTTATTGAAGTATAGTTGATTTAGAATATTATATGTTTCAGGTATACAGCATGATTCAATATTCTTATAGATTATACTCCACTGAGAGTTATTACAAGGTGATGGGTACGATTCCCTATGCTATACAATATATTCTTGTTGCTTTCTATTTTGTACATAGCAGTTAAATAAAAAGCTATGCTGATCATATAAGATGCCTTAAAGTATACATGAAAAATGCCTGTATAAATCATAGAAAATAATGATATCAAATAAGTCAGAGTAAATTAACAATGAATTTTGTAGTATATTTTCCTGTGGACTTTGCAACATCATTCATTAGTTTCTATGTCTGCCAATAATAACACCTTGTATTTAGTTACCATATTTATGTAGCAAAGAACCTATGCCTTAACAACCAAGATCATTCCAAGAGTAGTATGGTTAACAAATATGGCTTATTCTTTTGTTAAGGATTGTATTAGCTATATAGAAGGTAAAAAATTAAATCAAATGTTCATATTAAACTTCTTGTATTTTCATGATTAACTAGATGCCATGGAGTTTAATATCAATATTTTAGAATTAAAGCATAGCTTAAATTTTAGGTTTCAGCTAAATTTTGGAGGAAATATCCTGAAACCATACAAACATAACTAAGTTTTGTTATGATTTAGGGTGGATTGTCCTGAATCTTCTTCAGACATTTTTTTAGCACTGAGAGTAAAGTTGGCTAAATTGCTGCCAAATTGTTAATCACCCCCATATTCATAGAGCTGATTTTTGAATAATGAGGCTGAATTACACATATGACTTCAGAGAATCAGGGCTATTATTTATAAAAACACATTGTGTACTTGGATAAATAAGAATCTCTTTTCTTGGGTCATATAACCATCTGGGTGGACATGAATGGAGCATTCTCAAAATCTTCAGATTTTCCTATAGTTACAGCTGAAAAGTCAATAGAATTGGCATTCTAATAAAAATCACTCCTATTCCTTCAGGATTAATCACAAGCCCCAAACTCAGAGCTACCAGAGTTATTTGTGTTATTAATGTGTTACTCATCATGGAAGCCTAGGGAATGCCTTTTCTGCTGTTGGTTCTTTCAGAATACACTGCGTAGCAATCATGTTCTACTCAACTGTATAAAGACAGACCTCAGAGCTTTTATATTTATCAAACTTTCTTGTATCACTTTTTTGTAAGTTTTATTTAATAAAATGCCAGTTCCCCTGTTATGTGTTCTCCCTTCTGTACTATTTGGGCCATTGTTCTTCTTTCTTGCTAGACCATTCTCATGCCTTCTCATGCCTACTCTTCACAGCTCTCAGCCAGACAAGAAAATTCACTTCTGATATCTGTGAATCCACTAAAGAACTTAGAAAGAAACTGAGTTCCTCTCAGCTCAGACCTGTTAACTATATGGGATTCTTAAGACTGATACATGTATGTACTTTTGTCTTGTTGTCAGTAATTCTAATTTGACAAATTCTAGAATCTGTTCTTTGATTAGAAACTAGATTTTAGTTCTGCCTCTTAGATATTGGCTCAAAGTTCTTGCTCCAGAGGAATAATTCTATTATTATCAGAGGCTGCAAGAAAAGCTTTAATATGCTTGTACCGTCATCTGCAGTTAGGCCACATAGCACGAGACAGCATTTTAGCAGATTCTTAAAGTTTTTTCTGCGTCACCAACCCCCCATCTAGTATGAGCAACTTCTTTCAATTTGTTATACAACAGCTGCCAAACAGCCTTGCTTGTAAATGGCCCAGAGGACTTGACTCTAATGGAACATCAGGTGTTGGTAAAGACTCTTCTATGACTTGGATGATCTCATCTTCATCTTTTCATATTCAGTCAGGTTGAAAATTAAATTAATACGACAAGGCCTAGTTTCAGCCTGACATAACATCAAGTAACAGGAGATAACACCATGAACCTTCGTATCAGGACTAAAGATAAAGGGTTCATGTGAAACATAGATCACAGAGTTCTGTGGATGAATGCAGGCAGTTTTTTGGGGGGGGGGATTAAGGTCATCTGTGGGTATAAATGAGATACTGACAGGTAGAATTAAATAAGTACATTTGGTAGTCTAAAGGTTATGTACTTTACAGAAGGAAGCGATGGGCCTTGAGAACTGTCCAAAGTGCTGAATTACCCAGGTATCTAAATCCGTGAATCCTGACTTACTTCCAGTGTTTGGAGTGCTGCATTCATGGTTTCACTGGCCACTCACACTGCTTCAGCCTGCGTTCTAAGTGTCATCATTAACTAAACCCATGTCACTTGAGCTGCACCTAGACAATAATTTTATTTAATTTATCAAGTGAGATTATCCACGGTCATGTTCCAGAGCAGCAGTTCTGTCATAACGTTGAATATTGTATTTTGCTGTTCTGCTTTTAAAATGAAGCAAAGCTATTCTTCTACCTATTGAAGACACCACTGGTCTTCAAATGGACATAAGCTTGATTCCTTCCATTTTTAAGAGGAAGAAATCAAACCCAGCAAGTTATTAGGGTATCTGACAGAGTATAGTGAAAATATGACACACCTCAGCTTCATGCTGTGGTTTTTCCTAATCATGGTATATGGACTTGCTGTTGTTCAGTTGCTCAGTTGTGTCTGACTATTTGTGACACCATGGACTGCCACGTGCCAGGCTTCCCTGTCCTTTATTATCTCCTAGAGTCTGCCCAAACTCATGTCTGTTGAGTCAGTGCTGTCATCCAACCATCTCATCCTCTGTTTTGCCCCTCTTCTCCTACCCTCAATCTTTCCCAGCATCAGGGACTTTTCCTATGAGGCGGCTCTTCATAGGAGGTGATCAAAGTATTGACGCTTCGGCTTCAGCATCAGTCCTTTCAATGAATATTCAGGGTTCATTTCCTTCAGGATTAACTGGTTTGAGCTTATTGTCCAAAGGACTCTCAAGAGTTTTCTCCAGCACCACAGTTCAAAAGCATCAATTCTGCAGCATTCAGCCTTCTTTATGGTATAATCTGCACATCCGTTCATGACTACTGGAAAAACCATAGCTTTGATTATACAGACCTTTGTCAGAAAATTGATGCCTGTGCTTTTTAATATGGTGTCTAGGTTTGTTAAAGCTTTTCTTCTAAGGAGCAAGCATCTTTTAATTTCATTACTTCAGTCTCCATCCACAGTGATTTTAGAGCCCAAGAAAATAAAGTCTTTCACTGTTTCCATTGTCTCTCCGTCTACTTGCCATGAAGAGATGGAACCAGATGCCATGACTTCAGTTTTTTGAATGTTAAGTTTTAAGCCAGCTTTTTCACTCTCTTTCACCATCATCAAGAGACTGTTTAGTTCCTTTTCTGCTTCTGCCACTAGGATGGTGTCATCTGGATATCTGAGGTTATTGATATTTCTCCTCAGTTCAGTTCAGTTGCTCAGTCGTGTCCAGCTCTTTGCGACCCCATGAATTGCAGCATGCCAAGCCTCCCTGTCCATCACCATCTCCCAGAGTTCACTCAAACTCACGTCCATCGAGTTGGTAATGCCATCCAGCCATCTCATCCTCTGTCGTCCCCTTCTCCTCGTGCCCCCAATCCCTCCCAGCATCAGAGTCTTTTCCAGTGAGTCAACTCTTCGCATGAGGTGGCCAGAGTACTGAAGTTTCAGCTTTAGCATCATTCCTTCCAAAGAACACCCAGGACCGATCTCCCTTAGAATGGACTGGTTGGATCTGCTTGCAGTCCAAGGGACTCTCAAGAGTCTTCTCCATCACCACAGTTCAAAAGGATCAATTCTTCGGCACTCAGCTTTCTTCACAGTCCAACTCTCACATCCATACATGACCACTGGAAAAATCATTTCCCCTGGCAATGTTGATTCCAGCTTGTGCTTCATCCAGCCCAGCATTTTATATGATATATTCTGCATAGAAGTTAAATAAGCATAGTGACACTATACAGCCTTGCTCTACTCCTTTCCCAATTTGGAACCAGTCTGTTGTTCAATGTCCAGTTCTAACTTTTGCTTTTTGATCTGTATACAGATTTCTCAGGAGGCGGGTAAGGTGGTCTGGTATTTCCATCTCCTTAAGAATTTCCCACAGTTTGTTGTGATCCACACAGTCAAAAACTTTAGAGTAGTCAATGCAACATAAATAGATGTTTTTCTGGAATTCTCTTGCTTTCTCTGTGATCCAGCAGATGTTGGCAATATGACCTTTGGTTCCTCTTCCTTTAAACAGCACACCTAGTTTCTTAAGCAGTTTTACTACAAGGATTCTGAAAATCAAGTTTTTCCTAGCATTTGTACATAAATGAGTGCTATTCTTCCTGATATATCACATATCACTCTAATTTTAAGTATTAAGGATGAATAATTTTCTAGAAAAATAAGCCAGTCCTATGATGAGTGAGATACAATAAACATAAAATCATTCAGTTTCACTAAAGTCCACATCCACTTCTTTTAGCATTAGCTGCTGCTACTGCTGCTGCTAAGTCGCTTCAGTCGTGTCTGACTCTGTGCGACCTCTTAGACGGCAGCCCACCAGGCTCCTCTGTCCCTGGGATTCTCCAGGCAAGAACACTGGAGTGGGTTGCCATTTCCTTCTCCAATGCATGAAAGTGAAAAGTGAAAGTGAAGTCGCTCAGTCGTGTCCGACTCTAGCGACCCCATGGACTGGAGCCTACCAGGCTCCTCCGTCCATGGGATTTTCCAGGCAAAAGTACTGGAGTGGGGTGCCATTGCCTTCTTCGTTAGCGTTAGCTAGGTACATGTATTATTGAAATTTGATCCTCTGTTTCCAGTCAAGATAGCATTGGTGTCTGAGGGATGCTCAATCCAATGAAAAATCATTATTGGTAATATAAACAATCTTCAGAAAAGCCATTCTTCTATAAATCCAACCTTCTATCCACTGAAATGTAAGTATTTCCTGAAGGGCAGATCAATGCTTCAGTTGATGCTAAGATTGTTGTCATTCCAGGATACCAAAGAGAGAGAAAATTCATTTTTTTCTCTTTCCTTTATATTCTGTTACAAGAGAAAATTTTTACTATGTAAATAATAACCCCCAAAGCAACAGTAGATTCTTGGAGCTTGCAGTTAAAAGGGTCCAGCTGTTATTACATATTGTAACATTTTTTTTTTCTTTTGAACATATTGTAACTTTTTTTTCTTTTTCTTTCTCTTGACAATTTTCCTATTGTGGAAGATTCTAAGCCATGCATTTTAGTGTTCACTTTAGGAACATTAAACATTTGCGCATAAGGTTCACTACATGTTTATTTGACCAGTAAAGGAAAAACACATGTAGTGAAGTTTTACACCCCTTTGAGATCTTATAATGCCAGAGGTTTTTTGTAAGTGATTCAATTTGTGTTGAAAGCTGTTTACAGAAAGTATATGATTTTTGCATGCTGCTTTGCTCCTGTGTAAGGTACCAAGACTCGGAAGTGTTATTGTGCATTAAAATGTGATAAAATTCTCTTTTGGTTTGAGACTTTTATAAGCCCAGCCTTTTCAAAAATATATAATGCAAATGCCTATTTCTAAGTATTCTTTTTTCCCCAAGAGGGAGTACATGGGACAAACCAATAAATTAATTAACTAATTTAATATTATTATTTAAATTATAACTTAAAAAATGAAGTCGAGGAAAATAAAATGACCTGTTTATTATTAATATTGCCTAAACTACAATATTAACCAGTTTCCATGTTGGTTCTATATGTTTTCGTTCAATGTAGATGAAAGGATCAGGACCAACCTTTTTTGGAGTACATT
This sequence comes from Oreotragus oreotragus, assembly GCA_006410675.1. Classification (NCBI taxonomy): domain Eukaryota; kingdom Metazoa; phylum Chordata; class Mammalia; order Artiodactyla; family Bovidae; genus Oreotragus; species Oreotragus oreotragus. Next base: position 206,173 of record SJYX01010015.1, on the reverse strand, counting down.
ATTAAAATAAAGCCAGTAATAATGGACATAAGACTTGCTTCTTTGAATCTCCTACAACCCACAATGATATTATCTGAAACTGTGATATTTGGGGTTTACTTAGAGTCCCTCAAGCTTACGTGTTTAATTACAATGATTTTCTAACTCCTGTACACATCTCTTATAAATTTTTATATGAAATAAATATGATGACGTTCATATAGTAGCAAGAAAAAAAGTGCCTGACTTTAAATTTTTTACTTGTATTTCTCTCCACTACTTAAACAAGCAGGACCTATTTGCCTTTGCTGATTGGGTAAATAGTTTCAAGACCCCTTTGAGTTGTTTTTCTGAGTGGGCACAAAATGGATAACAATATTGATAATAACTATTTTGTAATGTTGGTGTGTATATTGATACATATTGAAAGATATTTCCCATATGTTACAATTCCATGACTATCAAAAACAGTATTAAGTGAAAATGTTCCTTGCTCAGACATGTCCGACTCTTTGCAACCCTATGGACTCTAGCCTGCCACACTCTACTATCCATGGGATTCTCTAGGCAAGAATATTGGAATGGGTTGCCATTTCCTTCTCCAGGGGACCTTTCCGACCCAGGGATAGAACCCTGGTCTCCTACATTGAAGGCAGCTTCTTTACCATCTGAGTCACCAGGAAATGCCAAAGACAGTACAGTTACTCATTCCACAACATCAATTCTTGATCAAAGTGATTACAACTGTCTTCTACATGAGAGTTCATGTTTCTCTAAAATGATATCAATATAGTGATGGTCAGTGGCTCTTGTCATTAGTCTTATATTAGACATAAACATCTTCCGAAAGGAGAAGTTTTATTTATTCCAGTTATTCTGTGATACCCTGATGTCCCTTTCCTGTCAAGCTTTTATAGATTATTTGAAAACTATAACCTGTCATCCTACTTTACAAAAGCCAGTTTTGTATGTGAATTTCAAATCTGAAAAATAAAACTTTCTGAGACATCCTTTCCTTATATTTTCCATGTTTCTAATATAAGAGATAGTAGGGTCTACAATCTGATTAACCATAGATTTGTTATTTCTCTCAGGGGAGATGAAAATCATTAAAATAGGAAACATGTGCATGCTCTAATTTTTGTTACTAAATACTTTATTTCAGAACAATGATCTCAGTCTCTAACAAATTTACAATAGATGTAGATGGTTTTATGAATTGTTTTTATAAATTCTCATTCAGACTGTATATAAAACAATATCTGAAACTTTGAGGCTTCCATTGATCATCCTACAAAATAGACAGATATATTGAGTGCTTTGACTAAATATTAGTCAAACTGTGACTGAAGTGCCTGTGGAAGTGTGTGGTTGCTCAGTTGTGCCAACTCTTTGCAACGTTTAGACCTTAGCCTGCCAGGCTCCTCTGTCCATGGAATTTTTCAGGCAAGAATATTGGAGTGGGTTGCCGTTTTCCTCCTCCAGGGGATCTTCCCCACCCAGGGATAGTACCCACATCTCTTGTGTCTCTTGCAGTGCTGGCTAAGGCTTCTTTACCAACTAAACCATCATTTCTCAAAAAATACCCTTTTGTCCCTATATTTGAAAACAGTCATGCTGTGTAAGATTCATTCCATACGAAAGTTCTTCCTTATCCAAGACTTTAAACTCTGGCAATTATGGAAAATTATTCATAAGATCAGGTTAAAATTTAATATGCTGAAGCAGTGAGTCCCTCTCTATACAGTTATCAGCTCTCTTAGATCTATTATGAGCTGTATATGTGTATATATATAACAAGCAAATAAGATAAAGTTCAAGTAGTCAACATATCTTGTCTACATGGGAATTTTTTCATTAAAGTTTATTCTTAAATACTCTAAAATCTGAATTTTTAAGGCCCGATTGAAAAATTGATGATTGTTATTAATTATAATAAAATGGAAAATTTTACTCATGCTATCTTCAGCCTATTGAGGAGGGCATGGTAACCCACCCCAATATTCTTGCCTAGAGAATGGTCACAGGAGCCTGGTGGGCTACAGTCCATGGGGTCACAAAGAGTTGGACACGATTGAAGTGACTTAGCATGCACATCTTTAGCTTATTTGCTATGCTGGCCTCCTTTCTGTTCCTCAGATAGAACAAGCACATTCTCACTTATTTGGGATCTTGAATTTGCCATTTCATTCTCCTAGACTATTTGTTTTCAAAACACCCACAGCTATCCCTTTTTCTTATTCATGATATTCATCTAAGAATCTTCAGAAAACTCTTACCTGGCAACCTTACCCAAAATAACACCTGCTGACATTCTTTGTTCCCTTCCTCTGATTATTTTCTTTATTGTACTGACTATAACTAAAAATGCACCCTATGTCCATTTGTTTATTTGATTATTCTCAGTATCCACCCACTTGAATGTCAACTCCTCGAAAGGTTAAAAAATTTGTTTGGATCACTGCTAATTATTGAGCTTAGTATGGTTTCTGGCGCTTAGGAAGCACTTGATATAAGTTGAATGAATACTTAGGTTCCTTCCTCCAAGAAAGCAATGGGAATCCCTTAATTCCTACCTACAAGTTCAGACAGAATTGAAGCTCTGGAACACATCCACTTCCTAGTTCAAAATGCTCTAGGTCAGAAGTTTAGAGCTGCAGCACCAATTTAGCTTCAGAACCTTTGTCCTTGATTCCCTCGCACTATAATTTTAATCATTTTGCTCTTGCCTTAATTCTCATTTTTTACCTCATGAGTCCTTGTTCAGAGTTCCTGTACTTGTTTCTCTCTCAGTATCCTGTAAACTCTAATACTTTCTCCAGAATTCATTTCTTATCTTCCTATGGCCTTTCCTCCTAGTCTGATTTTCATCATAGCGATCTATTGTTTATTAGATTACTCAATTCAAAGCCTACTAAACTTAGTCAACAAAACCATATCTTCCAGTAGCCCTCCTGCAATTCACCATGTCCACATCCCAAGTTCTATTGACTGTAAGCCAAATACTTCTTAAACTAATGATAATACCCTGTCATATAATTTATGTCCTCAGAGGGTAAAGTGTCTGCCTGCAATGCAGGAGACCCAAGTTTGATCCCTGAGTTGGGAAGATCCCCTGGAGAAGGAAATGGCAACCCACTCCAGTATTCTTGCCTGGGGAATCTTATGGATGGAATAGCCTGGTAGGCTACTGTCCATGGGGTCACAAAGAGTCGGATATGACTGAGCAACTTCACTTTCCTTTCCTTTCATGATTGCTTTTTGTCAAAGTTTTATACTGACTATCTTGATTTTTCTACATCTAGTACAGAAGGTCAGTGGAGAGGTGGAGAACAGAGGTAATGAGGCCAAACAAATAGGAGAGGTAGAAAGGTTCTGTAATTTATGGTAGAATATAGCAGCGGATTGGAGGATGGAGACTCCTAGAGACAGGCACACCGATAACCTGACAGTGATTCAGGACAGGGGAAAAGTACAAAAACTGTACATATGAAATTTTAAAAAACAGTCATGTAAGATTATTTGTTATAGTGGGAGCACTTGTCAGTCTCCCCCAAAATAGCAGAGTATTGCAACCCAGCACAGCTACTGATTTTCCTTATAATGACCTTGAGCAAATCAAAAGTTAACATATGCAAAAAAGGTAATATTTGAGAAATATTTCCTTCAAAGGTGATTAAAATTTTTAAAGTTTGAGTTTCTAATAGGGAAAGGCTAGACTATTCACCTAAAATGCCAAGCAAATAGAATGCATATCTTGGTATAAAATATTTTAACTATCTTCTGTCTAGAAACAATTTATAATGTCAGTTCAAATTTATATTCAAATAAACACTTGATTAAACTGTCTATGATTAATTTATGAAAGTATTCAGTACATGCAGACAAACCTGATGTTCTTATACACCCCAAGTGTTCTGGACTTATATAAATATACTTTTAAAAATGACTAGATTGTAATGAAGTTGGAAACAACATATGCTTTGGACCTGATAATGTTTGTCATTTTTTGAATATGTTAGATTTAAAATAGACCTATAAGTCTATTGGTGCACTTATTGTTGCTATATAGTCACTAAGTCATGTCCAGCTCTTTGAGGCCCCATGGACTGCAGCGTGCCAGGTTGTGCAGTCCTCCACTGTCTCCTGGTGGTGTTCAGTCACTAAGTCATGTCCAGCCCTCTGCAGCTCCATGGACTGCAGCACTCCAGGCTTCCCTGTCCTTCACTATCTCTGGGAGTTGGCTCAGATTCATGTCCAATGAGCGGGTGATGCTATATATCCATCTCATCCTCTTCTGCTTTCTTCTCCTTTGCCTTCAGTCTTTCCCAGAATCAGGGTCTTTTCTAATGAGTCGGCTCTTTGTATCAGATGGTCAGTCCTTCCAATGACTATTCATGGTTGATTTCCCTTAGGAATAACTGCTTTGATCTCCTTGCAGTCCAGGAACTCTCAGTGTCTTCTCCAGCACCACAATTCAAAATCATCACTTCTTCACTGCTGTCTTCTTTATGGTCCAACTCTCACATCTGTACATGACTGGTGGAAAAACCATAGCTTTTACTATGCAGACCTTTGTCAGCAAAGTGATGTCTCTGCTTTTTAATATGCTATGTTTGTCATAGCTTTCATCCTATTACTCATAACTTCATTGAGTTATGCAAGCCCCTTCACCATGAGAAAGTTGTGATCCATGAAAGGAATTGGTTCATTACCAAACTGTTAAAAATTAATGTATTAATAAACTGAAAATTTACAAATTCATCCACTCATTTTTTTTAAATCTTAACATACTAGTTGTAGATTTTTTTTTCCACTTTTTGAAATACTCATCTGTTCTCTAGGAATCTTAGAGTGATAGCTGCTTTTTCAAAGCCTATATTTACAATTGGGAAGGAAATGATACAACATTATCTTGGCTTATTTTCATGAAAAGTTCACATTCAAAGAGTGTTATATATATTAATCTTAGAAGCAAAATGTTGATCAGAGGTTAAAGATATTTTACACTGGGAAGCTTTCTTGCAGCATTATGTTATGTTTTCCCTTCATTTTCTTGGTCCTGCCTTTGTACTAACCTTCACTTTAGTAGTTTTCTTGCTTGTTTTCCTTTTAATGTTAGTTCCTGTCATTTTTTTATTCTCTCAGAATTTATTTTCTTTTTACTGATCTTTCAAAGGTTTTTACCAAAATCCCACTGACTTTATTCTCTTTCTTATTCTTGCTTTGTTTATCTTTTGATTTCTCTTGAAAATTGAAAAAACCCTTAATGGATTCTCTACTATATTCCTACTTTATGTCCTAAAAATCCTCCCTTTTGGGGATATGCTGCAGTTTTACTTCAAATGGTATTATATATTGGTGCTGACTCTTACATTTTATTATTTTTTTACCTGTATAGCTACAAGGAACAACGATGAGAATAATACAGATATTTATAAATGTCTCCACAAAGCAATGACTTGAATAGAGTGGAAATTTAACTAAAATGACTTCGCGGTCCTGTGTAGGAAGCAGCAATGTTTTAGAATTGGGTGTGCTTGTGGAAGTTTTGTTCAAAGATGAGTTATATGGTTTGGTAGCGTGTTTATCTAAAAACAGATGTAATTTATCCCAACTCACTATATTTTTCATGTTACTCAGTAAGCTCTATGGTGTACTTGAATCTGCCCTCTTCCCAAATGGGTCCTATATACTTAATATTTGCTTGAATGGAGAAAAATATTTCAATGGATATTTTATCTCATTTTCTATTTATAATAGAAATAGTTTTATATTATATTTTATATTTTACATTATCCCTCTAGTTTAGAAAATATAACATTTTCTTCTTTTATTATTCTTTCATCTTCAAATTCTTTTTTCATTATCTAGGCAGGCCTTCTTTGTAGTAATCAGAAGGCTTTTGGGGGGAGTAAAAAAGTTTCTTTCTGAGTATATGAAAATATTGAGCTAACAAATGAAGAGATGTACTTTATTTTCATTTAGTCTTTATTATTATTTTATTCTTTACAATTTTACTTCATTTCTAAACCATCCCTTGTTAATGCTCATTCTCTGCTAAATACATCCCATATATTTCTTGTCACTTATTACTTTCTATTCTTTGGCTTTCGTATGATTATCATTCATTTAATTCTATTATATTGGAACCTTTTTTTTTTTTTTTNTGAATCTGCCCTCTTCCCAAATGGGTCCTATATACTTAATATTTGCTTGAATGGAGAAAAATATTTCAATGGATATTTTATCTCATTTTCTATTTATAATAGAAATAGTTTTATATTATATTTTATATTTTATATTATCCCTCTAGTTTAGAAAATATAACATTTTCTTCTTTTATTATTCTTTCATCTTCAAATTCTTTTTTCATTATCTAGGCAGGCCTTCTTTGTAGTAATCAGAAGGCTTTTGGGGGGAGTAAAAAAGTTTCTTTCTGAGTATATGAAAATATTGAGCTAACAAATGAAGAGATGTACTTTGTTTTCATTTAGTCTTTATTATTATTTTATTCTTTACAATTTTACTTCATTTCTAAACCATCCCTTGTTAATGCTCATTCTCTGCTAAATACATCCCATATATTTCTTGTCACTTATTACTTTCTATTCTTTGGTATTCGTATGATTATCATTCATTTAATTCTATTATATTGGAACCTTTTTTTTTTTTTTTACTTTATTTTACTTTACAGTACTGTATTGGTTTGAGACCACACTTGCTGCTTGGTAAACTCCAATAACTTCTTATTATAAAATTGGGCTCCGAAATGTTACTTAATAAAATTGTTTGTATTCTTCCAACATGGGTTTCCAGTAACTTGAAAAATATTTGTTACGTTTCATTTAAATTTTACATAAATTTAATGACTACTCTAGTAATGAAAAAATACATCATCATCTACTTTTCATAAACAGTAGTAAAAGTAGAAATCATATAGGAGAGCAGATCATTTCCAAGAGAAAGAAAGTAGATCACAGCTGCCTCAAAACAAGAGAGTATTGATCAAGATCTTGCCAAAGATAACAAAATACATTAAATATGATCATGAAAATGTTGAGACAAAAGGTTGAGAAGCTAGAATTTGGGTTGTAAAGAGAAGCTGCTGTGGGAGGGGACTGTTGGACTGCTAGAGAGAGAATCGACTTTAACAGGCCTTGCTGAGGCATGATGGATTCCAATCCTACAGCAGTCATTGACAACTTTTTTGGCTAGCAATCTGCTTTCAAGTATGAGATATGTTAGCAGTGTACTTGAAGGAATTAAATAGAAGTATAATACTGCAGTGTTCAGAACTGGGTGGTTGTCTGATGGAGTTGTTTGCATACCAGGCTACATCTGTGTGTTCCAGAAAGTTCTTATCTCTTTGATGTCAGCAAAACCATATCACCATCGCATTTCTGAAAAATAATTCTGTAAATGTATTATAATGTAGAGGATAGTTAGTGAATAATTTTAGTACTCTAGGGAAACAAGGCATTGATGGGGAATATCTGTAGCCTCAGTTCAGTTCAGTCGCTCAGTCATGTCCGTCTCTTTGTGACCCCANTGGCCATTCTATTTCCAGTGTTTTAAGGAATCTCTACACTACTCCCCATAGTGGCTATACTAGTTTGCATTCCCACCAACAGTGTAAGAGGGTTCCCTTTTCTCTGCACCCTCTCCAGCATTTATTGCTTTAGATTTTTGGATAGCAGACGTTCTGACTGATGTGAAATGGTACCTCATTGTGATTTTGATTTGCATTTCTCTGATAATGAGTGATGTTGAGCATCTTTTCATGTGTTTGTTAGCCATCTGTATGTCTTCTTTGTAATCATTTTTTTAATATGTCTTTCCAATTGGACTTTAAGCCCTTTGCATCAGGGAGAGCTTCTTATATATATGTGTAGACCTAGATCCCATAGTAGCTGGCACACAGTAATCAGTAAATAGCCTTGGAAGGTGGGACAAAAAAAGAATTAATCAGCAAAATATATACAGGGCTTCTACATTTTTTTTAGTTTACATGTGTAAAGGAATTCATATAATTAATTAAGGGAAGCAAAAAGTAAAACTAAAAATACAAGCAACTCAATTTATTGGGAGTTCATGTAAAAAAATAAAAAAATAAAAATTTATAATAGTTCAATTTAAATAACTCAATTTAAAAATGGGCTATGGACTTAAATGGGACTTGCCTGGTGGCCCAGATGGTAAAGCATCTGCCTACAATGCGGGAGATCTGGGTTCAAACTCTGGGTCAGGAAGATCTCCTGGAGAAAGAAATGGCACCCCACTCCAGTATTCTTGCCTGGGAACTCCCATGGCTTGAGGAGCCTGGTAGGCTACAGTTCATGGGGTCACAAAGAGTCGGACATGACTGAACGACTTCACTACTACTACTGTGGACTTAAATAAACATTTTTTTCCAAAGAAAACATGCAAATGGCCAACAGGTATATGAACAAATGCTGAATGTCACTAATCAGTAGGAATATGCTTGACTGCTAATGAATGGACTATGTGGTGTGGGGTTTATACAGAGGACTTTTGATACAAATAAATAACATTAAGTATCTCTGACTTTTGACAACTATTAATACTAGGACTGCCAGATTTGGGAAACGGACCCTACAACTGTACACTAGATTACATTCTTAGCTCACTCTACTTCTTTAGGCCATTCATTCCAAGTTCAAAATTCTCTGCAGGAGTATCTCTGCTTGACTGATCCTGGGTTGCATGACTGTGCCATAACTGCCAGCATTCAGGCTGATTTTGTTTTCATACATCTGCAGTGGGAGGTGAAGTGCTCACAATGCTCTTTCTCACAATGCTTACAAAATGGTGGATTTCTCAAACAGAGGAAAACATTAAAATGCTGGACAAACAGTAATATTTGTCACTGTTGGGGCAATAGTCTTGCCCACCTCCAGGATTATAGACAGAGGTACCTGACAAAGGACAAAGGTTTTTGTAAGAGGTATGTTAAAAAAATGATATTTGGGCTTTTATTGTTAATTTAATTCCATTAGTATTCAGGGGCTTGAGAGATCTTAGAAAATGTGTGCTACATTTACAAATATGTATAAAAGATGGGGAAGGGAGTAAAATTTTGAAATTAAACATGGTCACATCTTTTTTGATAGAAGAAACAGCCCACATATATGAAAACAAATGCAAAAAAAGCAGAAAATGTCAAGGAAATTATGGGTGGGGTGTATTAAGCAGAATCCAAGGGCATATAACCTGCAAGACAAGGGGAAATTTTATAGAGCAGTCATTTTAACTATATTTTAAAAGTTTATTGATGCCATAAAATCCAGATCCTATAAACCTGAATTCTTCATTAAAATTAAGACTATCACATGCAAAGACAAATTGAACTGAGATGTAAAAGAGAAACTAGAGGTAAACTAGTAAACTAGTAACATTTTAGAAAATGTTTGCATAAATAGCATTTTAGAACATATTTCAACATTAGCATGCAATGAAAAACATCTAAGAGAAAATAGCGAAGACATTGGAATACTTTACATGTACATATGAAATGTTGTGTGTCACCTTTGCCCCTGTTTCTGTCTCTCTCCGTCTCTCTCCCTCAATTGATCACTCTGTCTCTTTCACCCTCTCCCTCTCTTCCTGGTTCAATTCTATGCTTATAATCTTGTTGTGTATTACTCGCCTTGGCATCACAATTGTTTAGTCTTAATCCATTTTTTCTCAGTCTTTATATACACCGTTCAACTTGACTCCTATTGAATCTGTAGCCCCAACTCCCCACCTCAGACCTAGTTCCTAGGTCTAAACCTCTATACAGCCTCCATCTGCATTGTGCTTCAAAAAGACATTAACTAAAATTCTCCTAAATTGAGCACATAGCCATCTCCTCCAAACTTCTGCCCCATCTGTAATCCCAATATCATTCAGTATCACACCTATGAACTCAGTTGCTAAAGTCAGAAGCCAAGAAGCCGTCCTGATTCCCCACAACATTCAGATAATCAAGTCCTTCCAGTTCCAACCCCCAAATAATGTCTTCTTGATGTGTCCCCTCCGGTCTGCTGGTCTACCCTGTCGCTTCACACTCTCACCATCTTAGAGAACAGAGAATGTGTCCTACTGCTTTTTCTTTCTTAGAGCTAGAATGGTCTAATTTCCTCATCTAATCAGGTTACTTCTCCGCTCAAATGACTTCCACCAGCTTCTCCATAAAATCATTTTTATGCTGTAGAATATGGCCCCTCTCACTCCTGGCAGTCTCACCTCCACCACCACCCCGCCCCCTTCACTTCACTGAGTTCTCCCAGGAAATGTGCATTTCCTGAAGTTGTCCTTAATTAGTTCATTCATACTCACCAACATGCCTTTGTGCTTGGACGTCCCTCTGCTCTCCTCCTGGTCTACTTGGTGAAATTCTATTCCCCAGTATGTTTTACTCTATGTGCCCACCTATAGTCTTCATCATAGTATTTACAGAGTTACAATATTTTGTTTGTTAGTTTTTTGTCTCTTTACTAGACTGTTAAACCCCTAGTGCAGTTAGTAGGACGTAAGTAGGTATTATGAATCTTAGTATCAGAATGGTCAAATAACATTTCACTATGTCATTTTATATGTTAACCAGTATTAGGGCCATTCTGTCTCTATAAAGGATCATGTTTCAGTGTGTATACCTTAGTGAATAAGTATTTATCCATTCATTTGCTTATATTAGAATGCTAAGAGTCACTCATGACATATCCGTATTCCTCACCTCCATATCCATTTTATCACCAGAGTATATCAGCATTACTTTCTAAACATGGTTTGGATCATTCTGTTTCTCTTCAGTTGCACCATTACTGTCAGTCTAGTGTAAGATACAGTATTTCTTCCTGGACTGCTGCAATAAGTCTCTGAAATAGTTTATTTACGTTTAGTCTGGACTTTCTCCCTCCAGTTTTCACACTGCATCCAGAGTTATCATTTCAAAATGCAAAGCTAGCTCTACTTCCCTTCTGTTGTTACTTTCTCTCCATTGTCACACATGTACATACAGAAAACCGTGGATTATAAGGAGAATAAGTAATTGGAGACTATTTGATTTCCCATCTTTGAATAGATACATAAAACGATGCAAACACATGAAGTGTTATGTAACATGAGCAGCAGATTATATGTACTCCTAGCAACATGAATGATTCTCAATAAGGACATGGTTGAAAAAATAAGAAACTGAATAAGATCTATAGCACAATACCATTTACATGAATGTAAATATATTCAAACAAAACAGGATCAGCAAAGATATATTCAAGTGCAAATGCATGTTTCTTACTTCTTGCTCCTATTCCCTGCATCATTTTTTTTTTACCCTGTGACACTTAACATCTAACCAAATATATTTTACTCATTTATATCAGTCTCTGTCTTCTTTATCATAAATGTAAGGATTTAAATCTATTTGGTTCACTGTTACCCTCCCAATTCCTAGAGTGGTGTATGGCACAGGGAATGGGTGCTCAATAAATATTTAGTCTACTGAATGAATTTTCATTCAGTACATTAGAATATTTGTCTTCTAATGAACAGATTTTCATTCAGTATATTATAATATTTGTCCATGGCGATACATGGAATAATGGAATTCAGTGTAAGGGGGAAAAAAAGTCAGTAAATCAGTCAGTTTAAACAAACTAATAATAAAGGGGAGACCAAAATCCCTGGCATGACCCTCAAACCCTTCAGGTTCTAGTTTATGCATGCATGCCAAGTTGCTTCAGTCATGTCTGACTGTTTGCGACGCTATGAACTATATCCTGCAAGGCTAATCTGTCCATGGGATTCTTCAGACAAGAATACTGGAGTGGGTTGCTATTCCTTCCTTCAGGGGATCTTCCCGACCTAGGGTTCAAATCCACTTCTCTTATGTCTCCTGCGTTGGCAAGCAGGTTCTTTACCATTCACGCTGCCTAGGAAGCTCCTCTAGTTTGTACCTATCTCTAGAGCATTGTCATCTCTTGACAGGCTCTTCCTGCCCGCCAGGTATCTCCCTGCCCACAGATACCTGCTCCCAGTTCTCTAAATGCACCTTGTTTCCTGACACTTCAGGAGCATCATTCCTATCGTCCTGTTTGTCTAAAGAACTTTTCCTGCCCATATTCCCCTTTCCCCACTAGTTCTTTGCCTAGTGAAATCCTACTCATCCTTTTAGACACCTGCTCAGGGGCCACTTCTTCAAGAAAGCTTTCTGGGCTCCTTTAGTCTGTAATGCTGCCACGGAAATCCTATGCCTGCATACATGCATGCTAAGTCACTTCATTTGAAGTCCTGTAATCATCTTATTTCTTCTGGATGTCTGGATAGATAGATGGATGGATGGATAGATACATTTGCTCTTGGGCTCAGTCATGTCCGACTCTTTGTGACCCAGTGGACTGTAGCCCACCAGGTTCCTCTGTCAATGGAATTTTCCAATCAAGAATACTAGAGTGGGTTGCCATTTTTTCCTGGCCCAGGGATTGAACCCACATCTCATGCATCTCCTACCTTGATAGGCAAGTTCTTTACCACTGAGCCATCTGGGAAGCCCCAAATAGATGGATAGGTAGGTAAATAAATTATGCATTCAACTTTATGTTATTCCATTAGTTCCAGTCTACCCGACAAATCTACAAGCTCCACAAGATCAGGGACTGTTTGGTTTTCTGTTTGTTTAAAATATTTATTTATTTAAAATAAATTTATTTTATTTTATTTTAATAAAAACTTTTTATAAAATTTTATAAAATTTATTTATTCTGGTCTTAGTTGTGTCACATGGGATCTTTCATTCGGCATACAGTCTTTCCAGTTGTGGCACAGATGCCCTTTGTACAGGCTCCAAAAGCACGTGAGCTCAGTACTTGCCACGCATGGGCTTAGTTGCCCCAGGGCATCAGTTCAGTTCAGTCGCTCAGTCGTGTCCGACTCTTTGCGACCCCATGAATCGCAGCACGCCAGGCCTCCCTATCCATCACCATCTCCCGGAGTTCACTCAGACTCACGTCCATCGAGTCCGTGATGCCATCCAGCCATCTCATCCTCGGTCGTCCCCTTCTCCTCCTGCCCCCAATCCCGCCCAGCATCAGAGTCTTTTCCAATGAGTCAACTCTTCGCATGAGGTGGCCAAAGTACTGGAGTTTCAGCTTTAGCATCATTCCTTCCAAAGAAATCCCAGG
>SJYX01010015.1:151371-189739 GCA_006410675.1 Oreotragus oreotragus | reverse complement strand
AAAAAAAAAAAAAAAAAGATGCCCCAGGGCATATGGTGTCTTAATTCTTGGACCAGGAACTGCACCTGTGTCCCCTGCATTGCAAGGCAAATTCTTAACCACTGAACCATCAAGGAAGTTCCTGTTTATGTTTCTGACCATTGCTATATTCCTGGTGCCTAAAACACTACCTGGCATATAGTAGGTATTCAACAAATAGAAAGTATTTGAATGAGTTTCTTTTTATATATTTCTTTGTATCCTTTAAGAAAATAGAAGTGTTATCTGTGAGAATTTCCCTAAATCAAGAAAGCTTCACTCTGAATTTTTTATTCCATTTCAAGGTCACTCTTCTTACAAATGGCCTTCATATCTGTCTTATTGTCTCATCAGAAATGACATTAAGGTCACCAGCCTAGATAAGATTTCCCCAGAATAGTTATTTAATAGAGCTAGAAAGCAACAGGCTCATTTTTTAACTTTTGGGGAACCGATATTAAAGCATCTCCTGTCATTACTTTTTTTAGGAAAACATTTAAGTTAATTATGTACAAGAAAATTAATATTTCTTTTGCCTTGGAGCCAGATACTATGCCTTGTTCAGCTTAAGCTTTTGTAAAATATTTAGTGCTTTTCATTATGGGATTTCTTGGCACTCTTCAGTGTTCCTGTCACTTTAATTGGAAAAAATGTAGGAGGTTTTTGATGACTGAAAGAATGAGTCCCTACACCTAGCAACCAGTAACTGGCATTGCTTATTGTGAAAGGAGCTGGCTTTTCAAAGTCAGGGAGCTAAAGCTTTGATCAGATTGCTCTTAAAAATCACCATTAACTTTTGCCCTTATTGTAATTCTTGTTTAATCAATTAATTCAACTCCTGAAGCTGAAGGCAAAGAATAAATGAAATCTAATGAACAAAATCTATGTGATAATGAGATTTCTTTTGAAAATGGTGTTTCTAACTTATATATAGGTTTAATTTTGACTAATAATGTATTTGATAGAAAAGGTTTATCTATGTAAATGATCAAAATAAGCAGAGAAAAGCATTTTATGGAGAGATATTTTCCCCGATTGACACCTGCTGATGTGGCCCATCTCTCATATATCACTTTGCCTGCACTTCTCATCCCTGTCCTTTGTTTGATGCTTGTGAAAATGCTTTTAGATTTAAACAAAAATGCCCATAGATAAAATAAACAAAGTGTTTCCACTCAATTTTGAGTATGAAGACTAAATCAAATGTTCACAAAGGCTTGGCTTCAAAGTATCCAAGAGAAGAAATCTTATAAATGGAGAGAATATATTTAGTTTTCTGGGAATTATAATGCATTGAGAGGAGGGATTGAGAGAAGAAAGGGTCACATTTTTCCAGCATTTAAAATGCAAAAGCTAAAATATAATAGAGTTACTTTTCAACTCCTTGAAACAATTGAGCAGTGTACCTGTCTACTAATAATTCCTTGTGTTCAAATCTAAGAGATTCACCTAAGTAGGTCTCTGGCTTGCTTGCCTAATCATTCCAAGGAAAAGGCAGTTTTTTATATCCATTATACTATATGTGGATAGGAAGAAGCCCAAATGATACACAGATGACCCAAAATTAATGTTTTCTGCTTGTACTAATTGTTCTTTTTACTCTAATGTAAACTTTCAAAGTCTGATACTATTTCTCACAGGTTGCATTATGAAGCATAAAGATTTGGATTCCTTTGCTTTGAAAAAGGAAAGTTTGGGAAAGTAATTTTCTAAGGGAATATCATTGTTCAAAACATTCACTCATTAAAATTTAAGAAGTTGAAATACTTTAGCCTCCAGTAGTGATGCAAAATTTGAATGTCTCTTTAGAATGCTCATAAATACTGAAAGAAAACAGGATTTTTGCAGTATCTCAAAGTGATCAACCAAGTTTCCCGAGATAAGTTAGACAGGATTTCTAAGACCTTTTAATAAAACATACTGCATACTGGTTCTCAGCAGGTGAATTTCAGAAAGAATGCTGAGAATATTTTTTTTAAAAAAATTTATTGTGAATGATTGCCAAATAACTCACATTTTCAAATCTTTGGGAAAGTTGAGAGGAATATTTAATTTATTAAAATATACATTGACTTTACTCTAACACATAAGAATGATAAATCAGATCCAAGGGTATTGCCAGATAAATATATTTTACTTTATTTTTATTTTGACAAAATAATATATGAACATATTATAAAAGTAAAATAGCACAAAAAAGCTGATATTGGATATGAAGTGTCCTACTGTACTTGTCACCAACCCATATTCTCTTCCCTCAAGGCAATCACTTTCAACGTCTATAATAATTTAATCTGATATGTGATTACGTATTTAAAAATAAATATTATCCTTGTACTGCTGTGTTGTTTTATTAATCTTAGAAATTACGCTTTGATTCCTAATCTAGTATATGAATCTTTAGCTTTCTTTTCCATATACACACTCTATGTCTCCCTCTTCCCCTTATGGGTGGTCACAGTTTTTCATTAAATTAACTCATGATTTATTTTATTAAGATTGTGTAATTATTATTCACTCCTAAGACAAATTATATACTGTGATTATATGTATTTTTCCTATGAATTAATAACTTCTTTATTTTGGCATTTCCTTAGTTTTCTAATTATATATAATACTGAATTTCCAAAACTTTACAAAATGCTAGGACATACTATTGTCTACACAGATGCATAGGATAATTCCTAAGTTCCTTTTTCCTCTTCTTGCTTCAATCTTTTTTTTTTTTTTTGGTATGGCATTATGGTTTTATTTAATGGATATAGCATCTCTATTTTAAAAAAAAAAATTCCTTCTGTTTCCAGAGCAGTCACTTCTCTCCCAGTTTCTACTTTTCTGTTTCTTTGATCTCTTGTTTGAGGATTTGCAGAAGTCAAGTAATTCTTGGCTGCGTATATTCCAATGTAAAGTGGTGAGTTGTAGTTTAGAGGATTTAGACCTCCCCATATTGGGGCTTCCCTGATAGCTCCGTTGGTAAAGAATGTGCCTGCAGGGCAGGAGACCCCTGTTCGATTCCTGGGTCAGGAAGATTCCCTGGAGAAAGAATAGGCTACCCACTCCATATTCTCGGTCTTCTCTTGTGGCTCAGTTGGTAAAGAATCTGCCTGCAACGCAGGAGACTTGGGTTTGATCCCTGGATCGGGAAGATCCCCTGGAGAGGGAAAACACTACCCACTCCAGTATTCTGGCCTGCAGAATCCCATGGACTGTGTAGTCCATGGAGTCTCAAAGAGTTGGACACAACTGAGTGACTTTCACTTTCACTTTCTTGTTGGGGAAGAGGGCTGTTGACTGGTGGGCTTCATTCAAAGGGACTGGCCTTCAGTTTTGTGCTCTTCAGGGTGAAAGGGAACACCTCCAGACTTTGGTGATAGCAGGTCTTTCCCTAGGGCCATTCAGTTTCTCCAGAGATGAGTGTTCTAGTCTCCTGCCTGGGGTGTGTGCCCAGTGCCTGTATTCCGGGAGCAGAATAAATAAAGGACAGGAGCTGACAAGTCTGAAGTTTCAGCGAGCAAACTTCTGTTTAACGCTCCTGTTTTCAGCTTTGCACTTCAGCCCGTGAGCACATATGGGGTCCATGGTAAGAACTGATGTATCTTCTTTAATCACTGCCTAAAGGCTCTAGATTTCTGTTTCCTATTTCTGCCAAGATTAGTTAACTCTCCTCCATCTATTTTTTTTTTTCTCTAGAATTGTGCTGTCATCCTGAATCTACTATTCTCTCCTTTCCTATTCTTTTTCTGTTTCTTTATTCCTCTGTGAGCATTTTAGTTTGTTTTTTTTAGATCAGAGAGGAGATAAACTCAATTCTCCATGTATTTATCTAGATAAATTCAAAAGATTGATGGAATAATAACTTTTTTTTGAAGGAGTTGCCTAGATATTTACAAAAAGGTATCCTATCACACTTGTCTTTAACAAGAAAAATCACTTGTCTTAATCAAGAAAATTCAAAACCAATTTTAAAAGATCAACTCCTTGGCATTGAGAAGTTAGGATGGAATGTTCAGCATGTAAGCATTTGGCAAAAAGGGTTCTGATTCATCCCTCAAGTTCTGTGGATAATTCTTTGTTCTGTGCAGGAAAAGACCCTAGTTCAAAGTTCATTTGAAAGGGTTTCTCTGGTAAAGGCAGGGCTCAGAAAGAAAATGTCCTGTGACATCCTCAGACAGGAAGAGCAAACAGGAAAGTGAAGTCTTACTCATTATTAAGCTGGGTAAGGGCTCCAGGTACTAAACTAGGGGAGAACCTGAGACCTGGACACAGGAGTTACTTGATGCCACACAGGGTGTACTACAATATTCATTCCACAGCTAGAAGTTCCAGATAACTACGTCTGACTTTACAGGTGAGTGTTATTGTTCACTGGAATAGTAGAGTGGAAGAAACATTAACATTGTTTTGGTGGCATTTAAGTATTAAAAATCATTATTTCTGACTTTGACAAAATCTTATTTTTATTCAGACTTGTCTATTTTATTATTTCTCAACTTTCTTAGCTCCCGAACTCTGGATATTTGTCATAGAGACTGAAGAGATGGATGAAATGTTAATTGCTTGAATGGGTTAGGGAGGTGCTGGCTTACTTTACTCGCTAGGTTACATTTTTTTTTTTTTAATGCAGGTCTCGAAATAGTTTTAATGAACATGAAAATACCTCAAAATATGCAAAAGTATAAATGGAATAATGAATAGGCAAGGAATCAGATTTTATATAAATCAGAAAAAATATTTATGACAGCCTTCATTTCCCAAAATTTATTTTTACCAGAATAGATTTTAGTGCTGTTCAAATAGAAAGTCATATCCCAGAAATGCATGTAACACAAATATGACAGTATTTGTAGCTCCCTTTTCAACTGTTATATATCAATTTGATATTCATTTAATTATACCAAATCTATATTTTCATCCCTGATTGCTCCTAAATGCCAGAACCACGAATTCAATGCTTTCCTAATATCTCCATTTGAATATCCCATAAAAATACAACTCAATCTGTTTGACGCTAACTTATCATCATCTTCCAAGGTTCTCCTGAGATATTTACCTGTCCCTGTGAATGGCACCTAGTTTCCCAAGCCAAAAAAAAAATTTTTTTATAATCAAATTTGGCTTTACTTCTCCTTTACTCCAAGTAACCAAACACTGCATATGAGCAGTTTTACTTCCTCAATAATTCTACAATGCAACCCTTTTACAATCTCACTTCCAAATGGCTTGCCTAATTTAGGTGATCACAGTATTTTTCCAAATCTAAAAGATACATCCTAGCCAGTTTCCCTGTTTCCATATTTGATACTTTCTAATTCATTCTCCACACTGTAACCAGAGTGATCTTCCTCTAGTACCAATCCTGTCACTTCATTTCCTTTCTTAAAAAAACTTAAGAGCTCCTCTTAATGCTTCTGAATGAAGTTCAAACTCCTAAGTAAAGTTTATTTGTCTTGGCTATTGTTTGTAACATCATGACCTTTCCTCTACCTCTTTGCTGCAGACACTGAGCTTTTATCCACCGTATTTTCCCAAATGAACCATACCCTCTCATAACTCAGTTTTCTTTTTATCTGGACTCCTCTCGTACAATCAGCTTCTTGCTATGTTCCTTTACCAGATTAATTCTTTCTTCCTTTCAGCACTCCACTTACAGGTCGCTTCTCCAAGCAGCTTTCCCCAAATTACAAATATACTTTCAGTGCTCTCTATCCTAAACCACTCTCATGGACTTCTCCACACCTTATTCCAAGTCTCTATTTTCACAGCCACTAAACTATACAATCTTTGAAAGCATATTGATTGTTTATTTGCCATGGTATCCCTAGACTCCAACATAATGTACTCATGAAACACATTCAGTAAATATATGTTGAATTAATGTGCGAGCCAATCTATTTGATGTTGAGCCATTTTTCTTCAAAGACAATCCCAAGAAAACAGTTAAGTCCAAAATAATTCAGCATTTACAAGTAGTTGTTAGAATAGACTTTTTACTTTGTTCAGTTCAGTTCAGTCTCAGTCGTGTCCGACTCTTTGCAATCCCATGAACAGCAGCACGCCAGGCCTCCTGGTCTATCACCAACTCCCGGAGTTCACTCAAACTCACGTCCATCGAGTCAGTGATGCCATCCAGCCATCTCATCCTCTGTCGTCCCCTTCTCCTCCTGCCCCCCAAACCTCCCAGCATCAGAGTCTTTTCTAATGAGTCAACTCTTTGCATGAGGTGGCCAAAGTACTGGAGTTTCAGCTTCAGCATCATCTATATCAATTAATACAGCAATTAAAAAATGAAGAAATGCCACATACCTAATTTTCTTTAGTTATCAAGTAGACTTAAGCAAATTTTACCAAGTAAATAATTCTGTATGGGGAAGAAAAACAGAGTCTCAGATGTCATAAATATTCTTGGACTATTGAATTAGAGATTTTCAGAAGAAACCTTGTAAAGATATATTCAAGCAAAACCAAAATCGCCTGATATTTTAAAAGTGTTGCTCTGTTGTGCTACAGTAAATACCAATTTAACTATTAGGGGACCAAATTATTCAAGATCAGTTGCATTTACAGTTAAATAAAGATGAGAGTTACTATGAGGACAGTTGTTTCATCTTAAGAGTATACCTGTATTTAAACTGTTAAATGATATGTGAATGATCTTCACCCTTTATTTCTTTTTCTTGTATCACTGCCTGAGTTCTTCAATTGAAATCCTTTGGGTTAAGAAAATTACGACTTCTTTAGCTTTCTGCATGAGGGAGTTGAGTTGGTTCACTACCTAGTGCCATTGACTCTATTTCAAGTTGGAACTCAGTAGCATTATGCCCCAAATTTTCTAAAATTAGCCATGAGGCTCCCAGAGGAATTCACTTAATTTAGCTATTTTATGTTAGATTTCATTACAGAAATCTATTAGATTATCATTAATCTTAGAACATATCATAATATTAAATAAAAATAACAGAATGAGTGTTTCTTAAGTTGAAATATGCCCAGGAATTACTCAGTGCTACCAAATAACTCATTGGACCTTATGTAACTAACTAAAGTAAAAAGTTGGCTTAAAGCTCAACATTCAGAAAACGAAGATCATGGCATCCGGTCCCATCACTTCATGGGAAATAGATGGGGAAACAGTGGAAACAGTGTCAGACTTTATTTTTTTGGGCTCCAAAATCACTGCAGATGGTGACTGCAGCCATGAAATTAAAAGACGCTTACTCCTTGGAAGAAAAGTTATGACCAACCTGGATAGTATATTCAAAAGCAGAGACATTACTTTGCCGACTAAGGTCCGCCTAGTCAAGGCTATGGTTTTTCCTGTGGTCATGTATGGATGTGAAAGTTGGACTGTGAAGAAAGCTGAGTGCCGAAGAATCGATGCTTTTGAACTGTGGTGTTGGAGAAGACTCTTGAGAGTCCCTTGGACTGCAAGGAGATCCAACCAATCCATTCTGAAGGAGATCAACCCTGGGATTTCTTTGGAAGGAGTGATGCTAAAGCTGAAACTCCAGTACTTTGGCCACTTCATGCGAAGAGTTGACTCATTGGAAAAGACTCTGCTGCTGGGAGGGATTGTGGGCAGGAGGAGAAGGGGACGACCGAGGATGAGATGGCTGGATGGCATCACGGACTCGATGGACGTGAGTCTGAGTGAACTCCGGGAGATGGTGATGGACAGGGAGGCCTGGCGTGCTGCGATTCATGGGGTCGCAAAGAGTCGGACACGACTGAGCGACTGAACTGAACTGAACTGAAAGTCAGATCTTCTCTCCTACCAGTATATTTGTCATATTTCTCTCTTTGGCTATCCTCTCCTCTACCAATAACTCAGGAGCAATTCCTAGTTAAAGAATTTTCTCTCAAACTAGTATTGCATCCTAAAATAGACATTTCCCTAGTGTGGCAGTTCTCCAGAATATTTGTTTCACTTCTGCACATGGGAAAAGTGTATTCATATGTGTAACATACATGAACACACCCAGATTTCTGGCTAAAATATAGATTAAAATATGCTCTTTACAATTGCTAAGGGCTAGCTTATACTACACACTGACTCCCTGTTAAGTGATCAACTCATCCGTGTGTCTGTTGTGAGGGTTCAGCTGAGAACTGTTAATTTGGATACTGGCTCAAGTTTAGGATTTCTTATTGACATTTGGATAACAAGCAGGGCTCTGGAAGTAACTGGTAAACAAGAAAGATGATGCTAGTTTTATTATTCATCTTCAGTGATGATGGTGGTTTTAGTTGCTATCGTGTCTGACTCTTGTGACCCCCTGGACTGTAGGCTCCTTCGTCCGTGGGATACTCCAGGCAAGAACACTGGAGCGGATTGCCAGTTCCTTCTCCAGGGGATCTTCCCGACCAAGGAATTGAACACTTCATTGCAAGCAGATGATTTACTGACTGAGCTATGAGGGAAGCCCCGTTCATCTTCAATAAGTTGTTTTAGTAACTCTCTAAAAGGAGTGTTAGACATCACCTGCAGTATGACTTTATTAATAAACAGTTGGCAGTCAAACCTAATAATACCAAAAGCTAATTTTAAAGGTTTCTTTTGCTCTGTTCCATAGTATTTAGTCTATATCCTTGAAACAGCCTTCACCACATTTTACTGTGCCTGTTGTATCCTTCAGAATGGAAGTTCATGGAACCAGAGAGCTGCTGTCGTTCTTGTCATCATCTGCTGCTGACTTGACAGCCAATACCTAAATGGAAGGAGCAGTTTATTCCCAGGGCTCCATTCCTTTTCTCTAAAGCCTTAACTCACTGCTGTGGCCTCTTCCCAGTTTCTTCTCTCCTTCCTTTCTTTTTTCATTCCTTCCTTCCTTGATGATACAGATATTTTTAACACAGTTGTTCTGCTCTAGAAATTGAAGAAACAACAGTGAACGAGACTAAGTCCCTATCATTATAGAGCTTATTTCCCAGTAGGAAAAAGTATCGGCTTTGATACTGACTCATGCACATTTGTTTTAATCACTATCCATAACTCAATAGGAAAACTGAATTACAAAGACACTTTGGGGTTATAATTCTTACGGATTTAAAGAGTCCTAGGAGCAAATAACCTCTCTGACCCATCACTTTTCTCAGGAATATCTCAGTGTTTTTAACCATATGCACTCCCTTGTGAAAGCCTACTGACATATACAGGACACACAGTTATTTTCTGCTTCCCAAAATTCTACTTTTCCCTAATCCATCCTTAATCTTTGAGTACATCATCACACATCCTTCTGTTTTCCAGTGAATTTTAGCGCTTTACAGTAAGTAAAAATGAAAAGAATTCCCATTACACTAACTGATTGTACAATGTATATAGAACTAAGTGCCTAATTTTCTTTTGAGGAAAACAACATAGAAGAGAAATAAATGCCTATATTCTAGGTCAAACTCACATTTGATGATAATCTCTCTGAATATTGTTCTTTAGCAGCTTAGGTAGCAGAGCACAAAACATGAAGCTCTACTTTTAAAAATGCAGTTATTAAACTTGTTAAATGAGAAAGTAAATAGAAATTTCAACATAGGTGGTTTAAAAAGAAAGATAATTTCAGAGAACAGTACAATTTCTTGAATGTACTTTTATACTGAAATCAAATACCACTTTAAATTTAGACACAATTAACCTTTCCACAGGTTGTATATAGTTTCTCATTAAGATAATTTGTTTATACTGTGACTCCAAGCATCACGGCACCAAATTGGTGCAGAAAAATTATGGAAAGTGTTACCCAAGTTAAATGTAACAGTATGACAGAGAATCAGGAATTTAATTGTAGAATTTGAGTTCAGTTCACTTCAGTCACTCAGTCATGGCCAACTCTTTGCGACCCCATGGACTGCAGCACGCCAGGCCTCCCTGTCCATCACCAACTCCCGGAGTTTACTCAGACTCACGTCCATCGAGTCAGTGATGCCATCCAGCCATCTCATCCTCTGTTGAATTTGAGTACATTATCTTAAAAATGACAAGCTTATATCTGAGCTTCATGGTTCATCCTATATACTGATAGCAGAGTCAAGAATACTTATGAACTCCAGAGAGGAAGATATAAGTCAAGTGGTGTGTATATAGATTAAAAGAGGATATTGACTAAATTTATGCAGTCCTATTAATACACTTTTAAGCCGGAGCTACTAAATATTTGCAAATGTGTTAAAAACATGGATTCTAAGTATTCACCCACTCAAAACTGTGAGTCTGATACAATCTTTGGGGGCTGAAATTGAAAATTTGTATCCTTATTAAGGATGTAAATCAGAACAGAAGTTCTCAGACATTGCAAAATTTTCACTTAACTAGGTGTGAAAGTTTGAAACTATGAAATAGCTTAAATTTTGGAAGATGGCTTTTGCTTACTCCTTTGCAAATATATTCTGCTTCTGTGTTCAGAGACATTAAGCCCACCCAAAACATAATCTCCTGAATTTCTTCCCCATTTGGAAGATAAGCAGTAGTTGGTCATCTTCAAAAGAAAACTCATGCAAGAGTGATGCATGCACAGGAATTATTGATGCCTTCTTATTGGTTGCCAGAATATGCTAATTCTAAAACAAAAGGCCCGATAGAATTTCCCAGTCACATCTAAGTTCATCCATGTATGTGTTGTCCATGGTTGTCCATCTTCCCTGGTGGCTCAGAGGTTAAAAGCGTTTACCTACAGTGCAGGAGACCCAGGTTCGATTCCTGGTTTGAGAAGATCCCCTGGAGAAGGAAATGGCAACCCACTCCAGTACTCTTGCCTGGAAAATCCCATGGACGGAGAAGTGTGGTAGGCTACAATCCATGGGGTCGCAAAGAGTCGGACATGACTGAATGACTTCACTTTCTTTTTCATTCATGGTTGTTTTTGTGCTACAATAGAATAGAGTAGTTGGCAGACTGTACAGTGTACAAAGCGTAAAGTATTTACTCCCTGGCCCTAAAAAGAAAGAAGTTTGTTGAACCCCTGTTCTGGTGTTCTAAAATTTCACCATGCTGCTGCTGCTGCTAAATCGCTTCAGTCGTGTCCGACTCTGTGCGACCCCACAGATGGCAGCCCACCAGGCTCCCCGTCCCTGGGATTCTCCAGGCAAGAACACTGGAGTGGGTTGCCATTTCCTTCTCCAATGCGTGAAAGTGAAAAGTGAAAGTGAGGTCACTCAGTCATGTCCTACTCTTTGTGACCCCATGGACTGCAGCCCACCAGGCTCCTCTATCCATGGGATTTTCCAGGCAAGAGTACTGGAGTGGGCTGCCATTGCCTTCCCCGAAATTTCACCATAGATTGGCATATATTACTTTTTAAAAATGTGTTTGTGTTAGGCCTGCAGTACATCCTTCCCATTTGAAAAAAAAAAAAAAAAGGCTTTTCAAATTTGGAAAATATTCTTTTTTGTGTTTCTTTAAAAATGTCTTTCCTTGTGCTTGCTAATCTATCCAGGACACCCGTTAATTTAGATGTCGTCTTTCCGGATTGATCGAAGTCATCCATCTTTGCTCATGTTTTCTCTCACTCTGTCCCTTTGCTCCCTGATATGAGGAATTTCCTTGTTCTTGCCACTCAACTCTTCAATTAAATGTCTTTAAATTTTATCCATTATATATATTTTTTAATTTTTTGAGGTTTTTTTTTAACTCTTATTTTTATTGTTTATAGCATCTTTGTCTTGCTGTATTTCCCTGATTCTTATATTCTTATCATTGTTCTTTATGTTTTACGTAGTCCCCCAGAGGCTATCTCAAGAATTTTATTTTATGTGGTTAATCTATAATAGAATCAGTAACCACAGCTTTTCCTCTTTGGTTTGTCAAAGAGGCAAATACAAAAAGTATTTCCTAGAGGAGAGAGATAAAAGGTCAGTGGCTTGAATGGTTTTCCTGTGGTATCCAAAGTAATGACCCACATCACGGGCAAAAAGTATTTGTACCTGCTTCAGTTATAAGGAAAGCCAGACATGATAAGCAATAGGAACTTCAAAAAGTTAAATAGGAAAAAACTTCCTTATGTCCAGTCATCACCTAGGGAGGAAGCTGTGGAATTTATAAAGATGATCACACCTTTTGGAGTTATGGCAGTCACCCTCAGCGAGACCCAGGGTCATCTCCAGAACTTAATTGTTCTCTTGAAATCCCCCAGACTAGAGATGATGAACAAGACAATCTTCTGGAGCCAGAGCAAGGCAACACTGGCATTCAAGGACACTTCGTAACTCAGTGGCTCGAGCTTGGATGACTGAATCTTTAAATTACTATGCTAAGCACATCAAGTAATCCACATCAGTAATAAATTTGCAGACCTAACATTCTTCCCACAAATGACTTTTTTTTTCTGCCTTTCCCTGAAAAGGAAAAGCATAATTTTAACTTTGTCTTCTCTCTTTAAATTGTTCATCATTGCTTCAGGGTACACGAGTGAATGTGTGTTTTATTACCCATCTCAATCTACACTGTTTTCTGAACTGCAGTTTCATAGCAGTTTGTCAATATTATCTTTCCAAAAGGAACCAAGCAAACTGCCACAATGCATTTTTAATGGCCTCCTGGTGATAATTAAAATGTCATTTATGAAATAATGGCCTGTTTGTTTTACCTGACTTCAAGTAACTGCTCAGTTTTACTTAGACTGCATGCTCTTTCCATATTGAAGACCTACATTGAAAGTAATTGAAGGATGCTGTATTTCTTGAAGTGTAACAAAACTTCAGAAAATCTAGCATGCCTTCTCCAAGATGGCCTCATTTGTGAAGTGCTTGCAGCTCAGTTTAGATCACACCTGGTGTCTCTGGCTCTTCCCTGCCACCAATAGAAAGGTCAGATATTGTATTCAGTGAATTATTTTCACGTGACCACAAGGAACATCTGTTTATCCTTGTTACAGAGAGCTGGTGGTAAAGGATAGCAGTTTCCTGAGAGGAAATATAATAATTAAGTGCACATATTGACTGTGTTCAAATCCCAAATCTGTCACTTATCAGCCATGGACATTCTGGACAAGTTGTTTAACTATTTACTCTGGGCTTCATTTATTCGTCTGTAAAATGGGGGTAACAGTTCCTTTCTCACAGGAACTTTTGTGAGGCAACTGATGGAAAATCTTTGGACTAGTACCAGGCACACAGTGAGTGCTATTCATCATTATTAAGATTGGAAAAATAGTTGCTTGGTGAATTTTTGAGAGTCCACGTCGAAATACTCCAGGCCAAACTGAAAAATTACCAAGGAACGGTTCTGAAGTCGGTTAGGCATTCGAGGGGAACGGTAGCATTTTTTTTTTTTTTTTTTTTTTTTTTAACTCTTATTTTTATTGTTTATAGCATCTTTGTCTTGCTGTATTTCCCTGATTCTTATATTCTTATCATTGTTCTTTATGTTTTACGTAGTCCCCCAGAGGCTATCTCAAGAATTTTATTTTATGTGGTTAATCTATAATAGAATCAGTAACCACAGCTTTTCCTCTTTGGTTTGTCAAAGAGGCAAATACAAAAAGTATTTCCTAGAGGAGAGAGATAAAAGGTCAGTGGCTTGAATGGTTTTCCTGTGGTATCCAAAGTAATGACCCACATCACGGGCAAAAAGTATTTGTACCTGCTTCAGTTATAAGGAAAGCCAGACATGATAAGCAATAGGAACTTCAAAAAGTTAAATAGGAAAAAACTTCCTTATGTCCAGTCATCACCTAGGGAGGAAGCTGTGGAATTTATAAAGATGATCACACCTTTTGGAGTTATGGCAGTCACCCTCAGCGAGACCCAGGGTCATCTCCAGAACTTAATTGTTCTCTTGAAATCCCCCAGACTAGAGATGATGAACAAGACAATCTTCTGGAGCCAGAGCAAGGCAACACTGGCATTCAAGGACACTTCGTAACTCAGTGGCTCGAGCTTGGATGACTGAATCTTTAAATTACTATGCTAAGCACATCAAGTAATCCACATCAGTAATAAATTTGCAGACCTAACATTCTTCCCACAAATGACTTTTTTTTTCTGCCTTTCCCTGAAAAGGAAAAGCATAATTTTAACTTTGTCTTCTCTCTTTAAATTGTTCATCATTGCTTCAGGGTACACGAGTGAATGTGTGTTTTATTACCCATCTCAATCTACACTGTTTTCTGAACTGCAGTTTCATAGCAGTTTGTCAATATTATCTTTCCAAAAGGAACCAAGCAAACTGCCACAATGCATTTTTAATGGCCTCCTGGTGATAATTAAAATGTCATTTATGAAATAATGGCCTGTTTGTTTTACCTGACTTCAAGTAACTGCTCAGTTTTACTTAGACTGCATGCTCTTTCCATATTGAAGACCTACATTGAAAGTAATTGAAGGATGCTGTATTTCTTGAAGTGTAACAAAACTTCAGAAAATCTAGCATGCCTTCTCCAAGATGGCCTCATTTGTGAAGTGCTTGCAGCTCAGTTTAGATCACACCTGGTGTCTCTGGCTCTTCCCTGCCACCAATAGAAAGGTCAGATATTGTATTCAGTGAATTATTTTCACGTGACCACAAGGAACATCTGTTTATCCTTGTTACAGAGAGCTGGTGGTAAAGGATAGCAGTTTCCTGAGAGGAAATATAATAATTAAGTGCACATATTGACTGTGTTCAAATCCCAAATCTGTCACTTATCAGCCATGGACATTCTGGACAAGTTGTTTAACTATTTACTCTGGGCTTCATTTATTCGTCTGTAAAATGGGGGTAACAGTTCCTTTCTCACAGGAACTTTTGTGAGGCAACTGATGGAAAATCTTTGGACTAGTACCAGGCACACAGTGAGTGCTATTCATCATTATTAAGATTGGAAAAATAGTTGCTTGGTGAATTTTTGAGAGTCCACGTCGAAATACTCCAGGCCAAACTGAAAAATTACCAAGGAACGGTTCTGAAGTCGGTTAGGCATTCGAGGGGAACGGTAGCATTTTTTTTTTTTTTTTTTTTTTAGTTAAGTGCATAGAAATAACCCTTTTAGAAATCAACGGCACAGCCTTTTGGGATGAGCCCTGCCCTAGTAGTTAGGAAGTTTGGCAATTCGAGCTTGTTGAGTTTCCTGACGTTGGGCAAGATTTTTGTCCTTTGGCAGCCTCTTTTACAGTTTCTTTCACTGTAAAATGAAGATGTTGTACTAGATGAAGTCTGAGGTACTTTTCAGTTCTCAATTCCTATTTTAAAAATCACCTATTTGTAAGTCAACTCACATTTTGAATGCACTGGGAAAAATTGCCACTTAAAAGTGAACACTGATGGTCACAAGTGCTTTGTAATAGCAAATCCTTCCTGTTGATTTTGGCTTGTAAATGTGGCTGTTCTAAAATCCAGTTTATTTACAGCCAGCACACCAATGTTGCTATTCCACAAATGCCTGAAACAAGAAGTAAGATGCCTTAATAGGAACTGGACCAGTCATCTGCCACAAGCTTGTAGCTTTGCCTTGGCTTGACATGAATACACCTGGGTGACAGCAAGTTGGTTGAGACCAGCTTAGCACCCTTTGCTCCTGGATTGATGCCCAGGTTCTAACTTCCATTTGCACATATGTTATCTGTCTCTACCTCCTGCTGAATGATCTCCTCCACAGCCCCCTGCTATACAATTGGCTTATAATAACTGTGCATATTCCATGTCACCCAAGGGATTTTGAAGTTATTAATTAAATTAAATTTATTCCTTGAGAAAAACCCATATACATACATACCAACTCATGCTTTGAAGTTAAACATTCAGTGTTTTTGTGCCAAAGAAAATGAAAAGGGAAGAAATATGGTAATCAGGATAAAATGTTCCTCTGGATAGTTGTCATATAACAAAGATGAAAATTAAAGTGTAAGGGGGAGAAAAGAGGACTAACATTAAACAAGCACCTATTCTTAGAGGCCCCTAATACTAAATGTTTCTTAGCAGTGCTTATTTCATAACTGGAATGTAAGGATTGTATTCTCTAGTTTACTTTTTTTTCTTAAGTTCCACAAAGATTTCTTATTCAGTCTCACACAGCCAGTAAATTCTGGATCACTGGAATTTAATGTCATCAAAAGAGACTCTATTCCGTTTCCTCAACATTCTTCTTATAATTATAAAAAATCTGCTTTGTCTGCAATCAATATAACTAAAACCCATTTTAATATGCAAATGTATATTTTTATAGGCCAATAAACCCATACATGTGCGTGCTCAGTCATGTCCAACTCTTTGGGACGCCATGGACTGCAGCCCTCCAGGCTCCTCTGTTCATGAAGTTTTCCAGGCAAGAATACTGGAGTGGGTTGCTATTTCCTTCTCCAGGCAATCTTCCCAACCCAGAGGCTGAACCCACATCTTTTTGTCTCCTGCACTGGCAGGCAAATTCTTTTACCATGAGTGCCACCTGGGAAACTCTATAGGGTAATAAGATTATTAATATAAATTCAGGACCTTAACTTCAAAAGAGGCATTATTGGGGAAATTGCACTGAATTTATCATATTCTCAATTTTTTGAGACTGGGGAAGAGTCTTTTGTTTTACTGCCAAATACTTGCTACTACAATTGAAATCTAGACAAAATATGGAGAATGATATGTGGTACCAAGAAACAAAATATAATCAGATGGCTACAGCTTAATCTACTGATTTAATCCACACACCTACCACCTAAAGAAAACGCAAGTGAATTTTATAATTGTCCTATTTTTTTAAACAAATGCAATCCAGAAAATAAATCATTTCAGAAGCTTTTTCAAAACCAACAACTGAAACAGAGTTAGCTGTAAATCTACAGACAGATGCTAGGTCAGATGAACTGAATCACATTTTTAAATGAATTGCGTTCAAGATGACTAACTTGACTTAAATATAACAAGCGATTTACAAATAACACATAGGTATAAGTCCTCTGTGGTTCTTTTCTTAGTTTTTCATCACTGATCTTATTAGGTGTTAGTACAAAATCTTAAAGACGCTTACTCCTTGGACGGAAAGTTATGACCAACCTAGACAGCATATTAAAAAACAGAGATATTACTTTGTCAACAAAAGTCCATCTAGTCAAGGCTATGGTTTCTCCAGGGGTCATGTATGGATGTGAGAGTTGGACTATAAAGAAAGCTGAGCACAGAAGAATTGATGCTTTTGAACTGTGGTGTTGGAGAAGACTCTTGAGAGTCCCTTGGACTGCAAGGACATCCAACCAGTCCATCCTAAAGGAGATCAGTCCTGGGTGTTCACTGGTGGGACTGATGCTGAAGCTGAAACTTCAGTACTTTGGCCGCCTAATGCGAAGAACTGACTCATTTGAAAAGACCCTGATGCTGAGAAAGATTGAAGGCAGCAGGAGAAGGGGACAACAGAGGATGAGATGGTTGGGTGGCATCACCGACTCAATGGACATGGGTTTGGTTGAACTCCAGGAGTTGGTGATGGACAGGGAGGCCTGGTGTGCTGCGGTTCATGGGGTCGCAAAGAGTCGGACATCACTGAGCAGCTAAACTGCTGTCTCTTATACACATCTAGATGTGTATAAGAGACAGAGCTTATANGATGAGATGGTTGGGTGGCATCACCGACTCAATGGACATGGGTTTGGTTGAACTCCAGGAGTTGGTGATGGACAGGGAGGCCTGGTGTGCTGCGGTTCATGGGGTCGCAAAGAGTCGGACATCACTGAGCAGCTAAACTGACTGACAAGCTCTTAGAATAGTCATTAGAACAGTTATAATTTTAAAAAAAAAGTGTTTGTGAGGATGTGGAGAAATTGGCTTATATTACAAACCAGTAACCCTATGCCTTACTGGTTCCCTATAGCATCTATGGAAAAGGGTACATTAGCCCCTCAAAAAATTAAAATTAGAACTACAATACAATCTAGTAATTCCCCTTCTTGATATGTACCCAAAAGAATTGGAAACAGGGACTTGGAAGAGATGTTTGAACACAGTGTTTATAATAACCAAAAAGAGAAACTGAGTGTCCATCTACAGATTAACAATTCAAAAATGTGTCTTATATATACATACACACAGTGGAATATTATTCAACCTTTAATATTATTATTATTAAATATTATTAATAGTATTCACCCTTTAAAAGGAAGGAAATTCTGACACATGCTACAATATGGAAGAAGCTTGATGATAAGTGAAATAAGGTTATCACTAAAGGATAAACACTGTACAATTCTATTTAAATGAGGTACCTAGAAAAGTTAGGTCCAGGTACAGAAATTAGAATGGTGGCTGCCAGGGCCTGGTGGGGAGGAGAATAGAAAGTGTTTAATGGGCACAGAGTTTCTGTTTGGGAAGATGAAAATGTTCTTTTTTATGGTAACAGTTGTACAACTATGTGGGTAGACAATGTCACTGAGCTGTGTCTTTAAAATTATGAATTTTTCATTGTATATATTTTGCTAAAATAAAAAAAAGGAAGTTGTGCGGAAGAGAAGAACATAAGGGATTGTCAGCATTAGTTCAGTCTACCTTGTTGCCTAAACCAGAATTTATCCGTGTGAAAACTTTAAGCCTCAGTTTCCTCGTATATAAAATATTAATCGTAGTGCCAGATTCACATTTGTTTGAATGTGAGGAAGGGAACAAAAGTTCTTAGCCAAAACTCATGATGTGAGTCACTATCTTTTCTACTGTTTCTAGTTATCACAACTCAGCTAGCCAAATTCCTACCTAGGTCAGTTCTGAGATATTAACTGCATATAACTCTTCAGTTGTTCAAAAATGGAGGAAATTAACATCACTAAATACTTAACTATATGCCAGGGTCAGATATGCCACCTCTGGCCTATGAAGCAGATTATACTATTCCCATTTTGCTAATAGAGTGACATGCCTAGAAAGACTAAGTATCTTGACCAGAGTTGTATTAATATAATTTGCTGCATTCAGTCCATTTGATGATGGAGCTGATATATGAATCCAGTCCATCTCCTTAAGAAGAAATAAAGGGAACTGAAGTTTAGCATCGATTGCCTCTCATGTATTCATCTCTGATGATAATTTCCCAGACTCACCATTCCCTGGATCTACATAAAAGTTAATGGTGTTAACATGAAATGGATTATTGCCCACATCTGATCATGCAAGACTGAAAAGTAACCCTATTCTGTCATTTCTCTTCTCAAAGTGTTCCTGGCAGTACTAAGGTGATGTTTTGCTCATATTCACAAGCCAGTGCAGTCAGCTATGTGGTCAGCACATAATTTTGCTGCTGTTTCCCCTGAGTAACTCATACAGGCCAGTGCCTTTGCTGTTTGCCAGCTATCACACGCCACAAACCACTAACCACCCTTTACAAGTGCAGCTACACCTGCTGCACACTGCCAGCCACTGGCTGTGCGTACCTCTGCTCCTTTCACTCGGCGTCACAACCCTCCATCCCCACCGTTTACTTATCCTGCTGCCTCTTCTATCTTTAACTACATTCCCAGGCAGGGACCACTGGCAAGCAGTGCCCCCTTAGGTCACTAGGCACTGCAGCTCTCCTTATGAGTGGTCACCATAGCCTGGAGCCTTCAGATATCCAAGTATTATGACTGATGCTTCATTGGGAGAGAAATGCCCTCTTTTTTCATTCTGGCTAACCCTTTTACATGAATACTAGAGTGAGGTTGCCTGTGTCCCAAGTCTAACAGGGTTTTCGAGAAGAGCCCTTCAGGTTGTATTCCCAGTCCTCTGTCCCCCTTAACTGCAGACATGAACGGGGATGCAGGACTCACCTGGAATAGAATTGAATAGGCAGATATCAAGCTATGCAAAGTCATTCCTCCCCACTGACTCCAAGACCATTACTGGCTCCAGTTAACTCCTCTCAGAAGGTCTTTTTCTGGAGGCTTTTTTTTTTTTTTCTTCACACAAATAGCCTCCTGGAGAGCCTACTTTAGAGTTTCATCAGACTTCTCCAAATATATTTAATTCCAGGTCACAGGCACAGTGTAAACCAAGCCTGGGTATCCCACTACACATTTTCAGTCTCATTTAAATCTCACAAAACTCTGTGATGTATATATTATTTTCTCCCTTTTATAGATAAGGAAATTGAGTTGCTAAGAAACCTGCCATTAAACAGCTAAGCCATTAACATTAAACATTAAAACAGCTAGTTAGTAGCAGAATCAAGATTTGAGGCATATATATATGTGTGTATATACATATATATATATTTGAAGCATATCTTTGGCTGATATCGAAAGACCAGACACTTTGTTACCACCCTGCTTCACCTCCCAAGCCTGTGCTGCTGCTGCTGCTAAGTCACTTCAGTCGTGTCTGACTCTGTGTGACCCCATAGACGGCAGCCCACCAGGCTCCCCCATCCCTGGGATTCTCCAGGCAAGAATACTGGAGTGGGTTGCCATTTCCTTCTCCAATGCATGAAAGAGAAAAGTGAAAGTGAAGTCGCTCAGTCTGTCCGACTGTTAGCGACCCCATGGACTGCAGCCCACCAGGCTACTCCGTCCATGGGATTTTCCAGACAGGAGTACTGGGGTGGGGTGCCATTGCCTTCCCCCCCAAGCCTGTGCAGTACTTATAAAGTACCAGCTCCCACCTTTATTCACACAGCTCAGCAGCAGTATTTCTCAGGCAACAGCTATTACTACCCCTAAATTACAGCTGCATTAGACCTACATTGCAAGGAAATCAAGCCAGTCAATCCTAAAGGAAATCAGTCCTGAATAATCATTGGAAGGACTGATGCTGAAGCTCCAATACTTTGGCCACCTAATGCCAAGAACTGACTCATTGAAAAAGACCCTGATGCTGGGAAAGATTGAAGGCAGGAGGAGAAGGAGCCAACAAAGGATGAGATGTTGGGTGGCATCACCGACTCAATGAGCTTACTCTGAGCAAGCTCTGGGAGATGGTGAAGGACAGCGAAGCCTGGCGTGTTGCTCCATGGGGTTGCAAAGAGTCGGACACCCCTGAACAACAACAAAGACCTCCATTCTACCCCATCTTCATCACCGCTGTGTCTCATGTGCTCTGCACTGTGCTGATGTCAGGCAAGGGGCTATACAGACATTCAGATTTTTATGTGAGAAAATAATGTTTTCTTTTCTGAGTGCTGACCAGCAGACTCCTCTCCATATCCTTTAATCTAACCCTCTCCCCATCCCACTCTCCACCCTGTCCTTTAGACAAACTTCTGTTCTAGTTGAAAAACCTCCTTTCAGGGGGACCAAATGTTTTTCAGAGCTGAACTTATTGCAAAACTGTTCCACTGAGCTAGGACTCTCATGTGTAAATTTTTTTTTTTTATTATGGTTATATTTTGTTGTGCTTTGTTCTCATCACATGCTGGTTATATAAGGTTTCTATCATAAAACTCTGCTTTGTGACCTCTGCTTCTTAGAAGCACTTGTGTAATGTATTCTGTACGGGCATTTGGTCTCTGTGCAAAAGGTGCAATTGTCTCCATTTTTCTTCCCCTGAATTCTCTATCACAAAGACTCAATTACTATAGACAAGAGAAATGAAAGTGACCTTTAGGTTATCATCTCATTCTTTCCTGCCAATATATGATTGTTCTCTTCAATGCCATGCATAATATTACTGATTCTAATTATAAATGAATCAAGTAACAGATCTTCATTTACAATTTCCCCTGAAGGGATTAGGTTAGTACTTTCAGACATTTTGGCTATTTCTTAAAGTATTCAGTTTGAATCTAACCTTGTCTTTCTTCACACTGTTCCCCAATTGATACTGTTTTAAAGGAGATGTATTTTCAATTCATTTATATATTTGGGTAAATTTTTTTGTTTTTATCCTTTTCTAAAAATGCTTATAGTTCTCATAATAATTTTTTAGGGGGTAAGCGAAGCTCATCTTTACTCAGAGACCTGTTTTATATGTATTTTTGGACAAAGTTTTTCAGCAAGTTATCTCAAGGTGGATTTTTAAAAATAACCCCAGGTCTTTCTCTATGGAAACACTTTTAAAGCACTGAATTGAGTGGTATCCAACATTAACTTAGTTTTCATGTATGATCAAGAACCACAGAATTTTAAGTATGGGGAAAGGTAAGCAGCAACTAACGTAGGAGCGATTTGTTGCAAACACTTTGACATGGGAAACCAAGGCCCCTAGATTTTTGGGTGACTTGATTCAAGCTTCAGTTAAGAGCCATGTTCAGATTCATAGATCTTTCTAAAATAATGTATGAGGTGGTTGTTTATCCTCCTATTTCCTTTTCGTAATCAAACTACATTGTTGGCCTCATTGTTTCCCAAGTTGTATATATTAACATTATATTAATATAATTATAGTAACATTATATAATTAATGTAATATATATTAACATTATAGTTAAAGTAACACTAGATGCTAACATGGATATGTCCTAAAATCTCAGTAGCTTAACACAATAAAAATGTATTTCTTGCTCAGTTTCTGGTAATGGAAATGGAAACCCACTCCAGTATTTTTGCCTGGAGAATCCTGTGGACAGAGGAGCCTGGTGGGCTGCTGTCCATAGGGTCGCACAGAGTCAGACACGGCTGAAGCGACTTACCATGCATGCATGCACTGGAGAAGGAAATGGCAACCCACTCCAGTGTTCTTGCCTCAAGAATCCCAGGGACGGGGGAGCCTGGTGGGCTGCTGTCTATGGGGTCGCACAGAGTTGGACACAACTGAAGTGACTTAGCAGCAGCAGCCCAGTTTCAGTTTCAGTTTAGTTGCGCAGTCGTGTCTGACTCTCTGAGACCCCATGAACGCCAGGCCTCCCTTTCCACCACCAACTCCCGGAGTCTACCCAAACTCATGTCCATTGAGTCGATGCTGCCATCCAACCATCTCATCCTGTCATTACCTTCTCCTCCTGCCCTCAATCTTTCCCAGCATCAGGGTCTTTTCAAATGAGTCAGTTCTTTCCATCAGGTGGCCAAAGTATTGAAGTTTCAGCTTCAGCATCAGTCCTGCCAATGAACACCCAGGACTGATCTCCTTTAGGATGGACTGGTTGGATCTCCTTGCAGTCCAAGGGACTCTCAAGAGTCTTCTCCAACACCACAGTTCAAAAGCATCAATTCTTCAGTGCTCAGCTTTCTTTGCAGTCCAACTCTCACATCAATACATGACCACTGGAAAAATCATAGCCTTGACTAGACGGACCTTTGTTGGCAAAGTAATGTCTCTGCTTTTTAATATTCTGTCTAAGTTGGTCATAACTTTCCTTCCAAGGAGTAAGCGTCTTTTAATTTCATGGCTGCAGTCACCATCTGCAGTGATTTTGGAGCCCCTCCACCAAAAGTCTGACACTGTTTCCCCATCTATTTCCCATGAAGTGATGGGACCAGTTGCCATGATCTTCATTTTCTGAATGTTGAGCTTTAAGCCAACTTTTTCACTCTCCTTTTCACTTTCATCAAGAGGCTTTTTAGTTCCTCTTCACTTTGTGCCGTAAGGGTCATGTCACCTGCATATCGGAGGTTATTGATATTTCTCCTAGTAATCTTGATTCCAGCTTGTGCTTCATCCAGCCCAATGTTTCTCATGACATACTCTGCATATAAGTTAAATAAGCAGGGTGACAATATACAGCCTTGACGTACTCCTTCTCCTATTTGGAACCAGCCTATTGTTCCATGTCCAGTTCTAATTGTTGCTTTCTGACCTGCATACAGATTTCTCAAGAGGCATGTCAGATGATCTGGTATTCCCAACTCTTGCAGAATTTTCCACAGTTTGTGGTGATCCACACAGCCAAATGCTTTGGCATACTCAATAAAGCAGAAATAGATGTTTTTCTGTAACTCTCTTGCTTTTTCAATGATCCAGCGAATTTTTTGCTCAAGCAACAGTTTAATGCTGGTGTTTTGGTTAGGTCTCTTTCAAGTGTTCACTCAGGGATTAGACTCCATCCTGCATCTCCACCATCTTCAACATGTGGTTCCTAATCTGGAGTTGTCTGCATTTGGTTGTCAAGGAGAAGAGAGTCACCAGTTGCCTGGGAAATTGTCAAGAATCAGGCCTGGAAATAGCACACGTCACTTCCATCTGTACTTCATTCCCAAAATATGCTTTTGCTTCTCCTTTACCCACAGGGTGCAAGAGTCTTCTTGTCTTATGTTGCAGAATCATTTAACAGATCCCAAGTGAAGCATCCCAGATCCTTCACTGAGAAGGAGTATATCTAGACCTAATGTTTGTCTACCACATGCTTCTGTTCTCCTTCACTTTCCACTTGGCTGCTCTTAGAATCCATCCTTCATATCTTATGCCTGAAGACTAGTTAAGTGTGGTAATATGCTACATTTCTAAGGTCAAGTCTTTGTTAACATCCAATTTATTTTGCTGAACTAAGCATGAAAACACTGTTTTTGCTACATAATCATGTAAATATGATAAAGGAAATTCATTTCTACATTATTTAGTTTGTAGTTTTTCTCTTCAAAACTAGTTAAGAAAAAAGTTAATCGTCCAAAATGTACCACTCTCGTTAGTGTATAGAAATGCCGCAGATTTCTGTGTGTTAATTTTATAAACTGCAGCTTACCAAATACACTGATTAGCTCTAACAGTTTTCTGGTAGCATCTTTAGGATCTTATGTGTATAGTATCATGTCATCTGCAAACAGTGACGGTTTAACTTCCCCTTTTACAATTTGTATTCTCTTTACTTCTTTTTCTTCTCTGATTGCTGTAGCTAGAACTTCCAAAGCTATGTTGAATATAAGTGGTGAGAGTGGACATTCTTGTCTTGTTTCTAATCTTAGAGGAAATGCTTTCAGCTTTTCACACTGAGTATGGTGTTACTTATAGGTTTGTTGTATATGGTCTTTATTATGTTGAGGTATCTTCCATCTTTGTCCAATTTCTGGAGATTTTATTTTTTAATTATAAATTGGTGCTGAATTTTGTCAAAAGCTTTTTCTGCATCTATGGAGATGATCATTTGGTTTTTATTCTTCAGTTCTTTGCTGTGGTATATCACATTAATTGATTTGCAAATATTGAAAAAATCCTTGCATCCCTGGGATGAATCCAGCTTGATCATGGTGTATGATGTTTTTAATGTATTGTTGAATCCAGATTGCTAGCATTTTGCTGAGGATTTTTGCATCTATGTTCATCAGAGATGAACTGTTGGCCCATAATTTTCTTTTTTTGTTATGACTTTGGTTTTGCTATAAGGGTGATGGTGGCCTCATAGAATGAGTTTGGAAGTTTCCCTTCCTTTGCAAATTTTTGGAGCAGTTTGAGCAGGATAGGTTATAACTTCTCTAAATGTTTGAGAGAATTCATTTGTGAAGCCATTGGGTCCTGGCACTTTGTTTATTGGGAGTTTTTTACATCACAGTTTCAATTTCAGTGCTCGTGATTGGTCTGTTCATATATTCTATTTCCTCCTGGTTCAGTCTTGGGAGACTGTACCTTTCTAAAATATTTGTCTATTCCTTCCAGGTTGTCCATTTTATTGGCATACAGTTGTTAATACTAGACTCTTATGATCCTTTATATTTCTATGGAGTCATTTGTAATTTTATTGATTTGAGTCATCTTCCTTTGTTTCCTTGATGAGTTTGGCTAAAGGTTTATCAGTTTTGTCTATATTTTTAAAGAACCAGCTTTTAGTTTCATTGATCTTTGCAGTGGTTTTTCCTTGTCTCTATTTTATTTATTTCTGCTCTGATCTTTATGATTTCTTTCCTTCTACTAACTTTAGGTTTTGTTTGTTCTTTCTCTTAGGTGTAAGCTTAGGTTGTTTATTTAAAATTTCTCTTGTTTCTTGAGGTGATTGTATTCCTATAAACTTCCCTCTTAAAACTTCATTTACTCCATCCCATAGGTTTTGACCATTGTGCTTTTGTTTTCATTTGTTTCTGGATTTTTTTTTATTTCCACTTTGATTCTTCAGTGATCATTGTTGTTTAGTAGCATATTGATTAGCCACCTCATATTTGTGTTTTTATAGTTTCTTTTTCTTGTACTTTATTTCTAATCTCATAGTGTTGTTATCAGAAAATATGCTTGATATGATTTCAGTTTTCTTAAATTTACAAAAGCTCACCTTGTGACCCAGCATGTGTTCAATCCTGGAAAAGTTTCCGTATCCACTTGAAAAAAATGTATAGTCTGCTTTTTTTGAATTGGATGTTCAATAAATATCAATTAAGTCCAGCTGGTCTAAAGTATCATTTAAGGGCTATGTTTCCTTATTAATTTTCTGTCTGGATGATCTCTGACATAAATCACAGCAATATCTTTTTCAATCCCTCTCCCAAAATAATGAGAAAAAAAAAAAAGGAACCTACTGAAACTCAAAAGCTTTTGCACAGCAAAGGAAACAATATACACAACGAAAAGAACCCTCAGCTTGGGAGAAAATATTTGCAAATGATGTGACTAACAAGGGATTAGTCTCCTAAATTTACAAACAAGTCATGA
Source organism: Oreotragus oreotragus (assembly GCA_006410675.1). Lineage (NCBI taxonomy): Eukaryota > Metazoa > Chordata > Mammalia > Artiodactyla > Bovidae > Oreotragus > Oreotragus oreotragus. The sequence goes on along the minus strand of SJYX01010015.1, from coordinate 163,365 downwards.
CCCTTTACAACATCAAAACAAACGACCCAATCAACAAATGGGCAGATGACCTAAATAGACATTTCTCCAAAGACATACAGATGGCCAAGAGGCACATGAATAGATGTCCAACATTGCTGATTATTAGAGAAATGCAAATCAAAACTACAAAGAGATACCACCTCATCATCAGCCAGAATGGCTATCATCCAAAAAAAAAAAAAAAAACCAAGCAATAAATTCTGGAGAGGGTGTGGGGAGAAGGGAACCCTCCTACACAGCTGATGGGAATGGGAATGTAAATTGGTACAGCCTCTATGAATAACAGTATAGAGGTGCCTTAAAAAACTAAAAATAGAGCTACCACATATCCCACAGTTGCATTCCTGGGCATACATTCATATACAAACATGATTTGAAAGGATACATGCACCCCAGTATTCATTGCAGTGCTATTTACAATAGCCAAGACACTGAAGTGACCTAAATGTCCATCAGCAGGAGGAATAGATGAAGATGTGATATATGTAATACAATGGAATATTACTCAGCCATTAAAAATAATGAAATAATGCCATTTGCTACAACATATATCAACCTAGAGAATGTCATACTGAGTGAAGTAAGTCAGGCAGAGAAGGAAAAATATCATGTGACATCCTTTATATGTGGAATCTAAAAAGAAATTATGCAGATAAACTCACAAAACAGAAAGAGGTTCACAGACTTAGAGAAAGAACTTACGGTTGCTAGTGGAAGGGATCGGGGTAAGGGATAGTTAGGGAGTTTGGGATGAGCATGTATACTTTGCTACATTTAAAATGGATAACCAACAAGGACCTACTGTATAGCACAGGGAACTCTTATCAATGTTATCTGGCAGCCTGGATGGGAGGGGAGTTTGGAGTTGAATGCATACATGTATGTGTGAGTTGAAGTCACTCAGTCATGTCTGACTCTTTGTGACCCCATGAATGGTAGCCTTCCAGGCTCCTCTGTCCATGGGGATTCTCCAGGCAAGAATACTGGAGTGGGTTGCTGTTCCCTTCTCCAGGGGATCCTTCCAACCAGGGATCAAACCCAGGTCTCCCACATTGCAGGTGTCTTCTTTACCATCTGAGCCACCAGGGAAGCCCAATACATGTATGTGTATGGCTAAGTCCCTTCATTGTTCACCTAAAAGTATCGCAATATTGTTAATCAACTATATCCCAATAAAAATTTTTTAAAGTTTTTTTTAAAGAAAATAAAAAGAACTATTCTTAAAGAGTTGCTTTTGTCTCGCTCTTCCTGCTGCTGACTTATAGTTGAAGTTCTAACTGTATACTAGCTATGCTTATCTTTTTTTTTATATAACAACTTGAACTGTATTTTATTGTCATTACTGTAAACATGTTTCACTGGATTGCTGCTGAACTCCTCTGGCCTGTTTCTACTTGTGGTATTACATTACTGAGAAGCATGCATCTTGAAAGGAAAGGAAATATTATTAATAACAGTGATGGTGTGTGTGTGTGTGTGTGGTGTGGTGTGGTGTGGTGTGGTGGTGTGTATAATGGCCCTGACAGAACCAGGAAGGGACTCCCTTATAGATAAAGAGAAGAAATATTTGACTTTGCTTTATCTGGTTGGAGAAGGCCAAGCATCTCGGAAGTAGTGGTTGCAGTCAGTATTCTTGTACATCTCCCCAACTCAATCCTGAGGTTATGACTCTGCCTCAGGGTCTCTGAGGAGATATTTTCCTGGCTTTCACCAGGTATTAAGTCATGTCAAGGTTTTCAGCTGATATAGCCTTATCTCATTGTGTGTTTTATTGAGCATTTTATTGAAAAGTAGAAGTTGAAATTATGCATCACTAGCTACCCACTATCATAATTTGAAAAGTATATAATTTATAATTTGGCAATAAATAAGGAATCCTATTGAAATTAATAGTTAACTATCATTATCTGTACTCATAATTACTTTTGATGGGACGGAGAAGGAAATGAGATGTTACTTGATCTACTCAGTAGATAAACCCTGGATTGATTCCTGGGTTGGGAAGATCTCCTAGAGAAGAATTAAGCTACCCACTCCAGTATTCTTGGACTTCCCTGGTGGCTCAGATGATAAAGAATCTGCCTACAATTCAGGAGACCTGGGTTCAATCCCTGGGTTGGGAAGATCCCTGAAGGAGGGCATGGCAACCTTCTCCAATATTCTTGCCTGGAGAATCCCCATGGACAGAGGAGCCTGGCTGGCTACTGTCCATAGGGTCACAAAGTGTTGGACATGACTGAATGACTAAGCACAGCACAGCACAGATAAGCCAGGCTAAACTTTTTTATGATTTTGATTAAAAATGATTTCAAGTCAAGAATGAACAATATTACTGAAGTTTATCGTCATTAAATGTTTGATAGAAATAGATAAAACCTAGCCTCTTCTGTCTTTCTGATCTAAATGACTTTCTGATCTGAATCTGATCAGTCTTTGTAAGGCATCTGAGTCTACTTAAGACTTCTACATGGAACACTGAGAGTCATTTGCTGAACTAGCTGAGGTTTTTTTTTTTTTTTTCCTAGCCAGACTTGGCAGCTAAGGATAATCACAAGGATGCTGAGACATTCCCAGTACTGTGTCAGGATTATGCTAAAATTTGATGTCCTGAACCCTGTCCGTACCCCACTGGGATGAAGTGTCCTTGTTCTTATTGTTAGGTCCTGGCAGTCTGGCTGGGTTGCATATGGTGTATTCATCAAGAGGAAATAATGTCAATTATCATTTGTAGATTGTTCTATGCGTTACATGTTACTACACATGAAAGCCATTACTTGGTTTTGAATAAACTATTCCAGCACTGTAATGGAAGATTCAGTGATCACTATCCCTCTTATTTTTCACTGAACCTGTTTTCATCTCCTAACACATTGATAGTAGTACTGCTCTGGCCTATAAGGGATAGTTTTTAAGATGGCATACCTGTTTCTGATCTCATCATGTGTTAGTTTTACATTTTAAAATTGAAAAAGAAAACTAATTTTTCTTATTTCAAAGCTTTTATGAAGTATCTTATAAAATATATGTGTGTAATAACAAATATATTCACTTATAAAAATACATATTATTTGAAAATGTTTAATAATAAATTATGTCGTACAAATTATCTTGTTGAGGGTAACTGTGGTAGTTCCATTAGTTCATTCACTCATTTGTAAGAGTAGTCATATGCCAGTTGGACAATATTAGATGTACTGGAAATTAATAGATAAGTAGTTGGTCCCTGCATTCAAGTATCTTATAGTTTAATTGGAAAGAGGCATATAGACATTTAGGATATTCACCCATCTTTCCATCCATCTTGTCATTCATTTATTTGTCCAGTGTGTATTAAGCACCATTTTTTGTCATTGTGTCAGTTATGGAGAGTGTAACATCATGAGAAACGCTGGGCTGGAAGAAGCACAAGATGGAATCAAGATTGCCAGGAGAAATATCAATANTGGCGTGCTGTGATTCATGGGGTCGCAAAGAGTTAGACACGACTGAGCGACTGAACTGAACTGAACTGAATATTTCATTATATATATGTGTGTGTGTGTATTTTCTTTAGCCGCTTATTTATCAATGGACACTTAGGTTGCTTTCATATCTTGGTTGTTATAAATGCTATGATGAACATACCTTTCAGATACCTTTTTAAATTAGTGTTTTCCTTTTCTTCAGGCAAGAGTACTAGAGTAGGTTGCCATTTCCTCCTCCAGGGGATGTTCCCGACCCAAGGATTGAATCTGGGTCTCCTGCATTGTAGGCAGACACTTTACTGTCTGAACCACCAGGGAAGCCCAGGTCCTCTACCCATTTTTAAATTGAATTGTTTATTGTTTTGATGTTGAGTTGTATGAGTTCTTTGTATATTTTGGATATTAACCCTTTATCAGATATATTGTTTGCAAATATCTCACATTCAATAGGTGGCCTTTTATTTCATTGATAGTTTCCTTCACTGTGCAAAAGCTTTTTAGTTTGATGTAGAAATTCCATTGACTTTTAATTGAGCTTGTGATACATTTCTAAATTAATATAGTAAGAATTGATATCTCTTCAAGTCAATTTCTTCATAAGCGATCTCTACATTTACTCATCTATTTTTATGTAACTTAGTGGTTTTCCTCATATTTGCACATTATTTTTTTTTCCTCTATCTTTTCCTGCAAATTTTGTTGCTATCATGAGTGGAACTTTTTAAACCTCTTTGTTTTTCTAGTTGAAATTGATGGTATATATTAAAGCTATTTATTTTATTTATTCAAATATTTTCTTTTTTCAATATATATTTACTGATTGCTTACTAAGTAATGGATGTGGCTTTAATCACTGAGACCACAGCAGTGATCAAAATAAACAAAATTCTCTGCCCTCAAGAAACTTTCATTCTTAGGAGAGGGGGTGAGGTAAATAGTAAACAGAAAAAATATGATCTGTCAGATGGTAAGAAGTACCCAGTGAAGCAGGGAAGGGAACAGGAAGCATAGGCAAAGAAGTTAATTTTAATATTTAATAGGATAGTTAGGGGAGACCTCACTGAGAAAATAATTTTTGAGCAAAAATGTGAAGAGTTAGGGAGCAGCCATTTCTTTACCTGGAGGAATAAGGTTTCTAACTGAAGGAACAGCAAATGCGAAAGCATGGGGCAGAAGCTGGTGCATCCAGAGAATAAGGAAGCCAGTGTGGGTAGCATGAGGAAGGAGAGAAGTGGAAGATGCAGGAAGGAGGGTAGGTTGTGTGGCCTGGTAGGTTACTGTAAGGACGTTGGGTTTTTGTCCAAGTCAGAGTTTCCTGCTTGTTGCTGCACGATTGTCTTTACTTACTTCCTCCATTTTTTTACTCCCCATAACATCCACAGTCCACTCAGTTCTGGCATCTGTCACTCATCAGTCTATACTTTTCATGATAGTGAAACCGTGCTAAGGTCACTGGTGACCTTGTCAGTAGGTAAAATGGGCACTTCCAGTCCTTCCTATGTGTGTATTAATTCCCTCTCAGCAACCGACCATGCTGACCATTGCCCGCCTCACACAGCCCCTCTCTTCCTGGCTCCTGAGACCCATAGTCTTCTTGCTTTTCTCCCACCTGTTTGGCTTCTCCTTTCCATCTCATTTGCAAGCTCACCTCTTCTATTTAACTATTGAGGTCCAGAATTCCACATCAACTTTTGCCGCGTCCTCTTAATCTCATACATTGTGTCTAAGCATCTTTCTTATTTATGGTTCAGCTTCAGTTATCTTTGAGGAGTTATCATTGATTGCCACAGTAAATGTCTAGCCCAGACTTCTCTTCTGAGCCTCAGACCTGTAGGATAAGTAAACCTTAAGTTCTTAAGCAAAGCCACTCAGTCATGTCCGACTCTTTGTGACCCCATGGACTGTGTAGCCTACCAGGCTCTTCTGTCCATGGGGTTTTGCAGGCAAGAGTACTAGAGTGGGTTGCCATTTCCTTCTCCAGAGGATCTTCCTGACCCAGGGATTGAACCCAGGTCTCCTGCATCGTAAGCAGACACTTTACTGTCTGAACCACCAGGGAAATAAATAAACCTAATTGCCTATAAATAATGCCCACCCCCCAGATTTCTCTAAAACATNCAGGCAAGAGTACTAGAGTGGGTTGCCATTTCCTTCTCCAGAGGATCTTCCTGACCCAGGGATTGAACCCAGGTCTCCTGCATCGTAAGCAGACACTTTACTGTCTGAACCACCAGGGAAATAAATAAACCTAATTGCCTATAAATAATGCCCACCCCCCAGATTTCTCTAAAACATATTAAATTGCACAAGTCCTCTATGGGATTCATGATATCCCCGCTAGTCTTGCTGTCAGCGAATGTGTCCACATGTATACCCACTTACACAAACCAGAAGAAATCTTGGTATCATCCTTGACACCTCCTTTTCCATCTACTTCTATACTGGTTTTACCACCAAAGTCCTATATTTTAATTTAATTTTCATTTTATATAAGAATATAGTTGATTAACAATGTTGTGTTAGTTTCAGATGTACAGAAAAGTGATTCAATCATACATATATCCATATATCCATTCTTTCTTAGATTATTTTCCCATATGAGTTATTATGGAATATTGAGTAGTCTCCTGTGCTGTACAGTAGCCAAGTCCTATTCATTCACCTCCTAAATCTCTCAAATTTGTCCACTTGTTTCTATGTCTTCTCCTACCAGCCTATCTCTCTCATTTGGAGTTCTGCAGATACTCCTAAACAACCTTGTGTCTCCTGAGTCCCTCTTCCCCTCCAGTCTTCTACACTGTAGCCAGGGGAGCTCTTTCTGAAGGATCTGTCTGCGCATGTCAACCCTGCTGAAAGCCCTTCGGATAACTCATGTTCTTAACTTGGCCAACACAAACCCTATGTGGTTCCGCCCCCCCTCTCCTTCTCCTGCCTCATCTAGTTCTCTCTCCTCCTGGCTCTCTGTCCACCAATGACTTAAACCCTTGAATTTCAGCGTCTTCATTTTATTCTGCTGTCAGTTCCCATTCAGTTCTCGTAATAACTGACTATATTCAGCTGTTCTCAAACTCCTGAACTCAGTTTCTGCATCACTTTTCCAGCCTTTCCTTGGCCCTCCTTCCCATCTTTCTTGCCTTCCAAGCTCTTATTTCAGTTTGTAACAATATGTTCACTTGTAGGAATTGGTTGATGAATGTGCTTCTGGCTCACTCAACTATGAGTTCTTGGGAACAGGGACTATCTGGTTTTGTTCACTGTTAAATCCTCAGGGCTAGCACAGGGACCTGTCACCTTGCAAGCACTCAGTAAATATTTGTGGAAAGAATCAGTGAAGTCCTTTTTTCTTCTTAAGCTTAAATCAAAGGTTGCATTACTGGCACACTAGTACACTTATTTTTATTTTTATAGGTAGTTTATTTCTATAAACATAAAAGCACCCTCTTTGTGAGGTTTCTGAGTTTTCCTAGAGTTGCTAAAGAAGAAATTGCTGTTGGGATTTTTCTTACCATATTAAGATCTGATAAAACTCCTCTGTTCTTTATGCATGACCCTGGACTCAGAATTGAGTAAATATACAGATTCTGAGATGATAGCTATCCAACACTGTTAATGACTTTTCCAAATGTGTTAAAAGTGTTGTTTTGACTAGGGTGAAATCCACTTTCTGGAGGCTTCAGGAAAATATTGCAGCCCGAGGTGCTATTTCCTGGTATTTCTGTTGGACACTGCCTAGGGGACTAAGACATAGGCAGCCAGGAAACTCAAGTCTGTGGGCAGATTTGAGATCATAGTTGCAAGGTGTTTCCAAAAAGTGCAAGGCTCTGCAAAGAAAGTAGGAAGTAGGTGAATGGCTGGGTCTACTAAAATCACATCACCACATAGACAGTTCCAGAAGGACAGAGACTGAGCTTTAACAGTGGTCTGCAACTAGTTTTGAAGAATTTTGACATGATTTTGACAAGTCAAGCAAAAAAACTACCAGTATTCAAATCTTACGCATTCCTTCAGTTTCTAATGCATTGTGTGGGTATTAACTGGGTAAGGTTCCCAAACCTGTGGATTAAACCTTTTTACTTTACCATTCAAACTGACTTTCACTTCTAAAAACATTTTAAAATGTATCACTAAAGTATAGTAATTTTTGTTTATGTATTTACTAAATAAGTTGTCACTCCTACTTGTCTTGGATTTTTGACAATCTCATGGGAAAAAGCTTTTACTTCTTGTAAAGTGTTAGTTGGTTAGTCATATCAACTCTTTGCGACCCCATGGACTGTAGCCTGCCAGGCTCCTCTGTCCATGGAATTCTCCAGGCAAGAATACTAGAGTGGGTTGCCATTTCCTTTTCCAGGGGATCTTCCTGACCCAGGGATCAAACCCTGGTCTCCTGTATCACAGGCAGATTCCTTACCATCGTGAGCCTCTAGGGAAACCATTTACTTCTTGTAGCTCTTCCTGANGGGTCACAAAGAGTTGGACATGACTGAGCAACTGAACTGAACTGAACTATAAGTAAGATCAGCATTGTTGCTGTCTTCAAGGAGCTTAAGGACTATAGGAAAATTGATGCTATCCAAACTGAACTTGAGGAAGGCTTCAGAAAGGAATTAGCCAGAAAAGTAAGACTTGATATGTGAACAGAAGCCTGCATATAAGACTACAGATGAAGATGTTCCAGGTACTGAGACTTGACTGTCAATCTCTCAGTCATGTCTAACTCTTTATGATCCCGTGGATTGTTGCCTTCCAGGCTCCTCTGTCCATGGAATTATCCAGACAAGAATATTGGAGCAGGTTGCCATTTCCTACTCCAGGAGATCTTCCCAAACCAGGGATGGAACTAGGGTCTCAAGCATTGCAGGCAGATTCTTTATCATCTAAGTGGAGACTCAAAGTAAAGATCAAAAGGTTTTTTTGGAAAAGCCACTAGAAGAACAAATATGTAAATATCCAGTCTAAGAGATAAGGCCTTTGGATCTGGAAAGGAAAACTTTCTTTGCATGTTTAGTGCATTCATTTTGTTTTTACATCCTGTCACTTCTGAGGGACAATGCCCTGCACCCCCAGTGGGAGCCAGGAACTGTGGTTAATTAGCTAATTAACATTTCAAATGGAAGAATAAAAGGTGTTAACACTGGCGCCTCTGCAGTCCCAAGAAGGGAGTGTGGCAGTGCCTTCAATCTAGAATCTCCAGAGGCATCCTCTTTAGTGCTCTCTTTCCTTTTGCCTTTGTGTTTTCTCTTTCTTACTTCATTCTGTATAAATCTTCCCCCTTTTTATTCTCTCTTTTCCCAATGTCCTCCTTTGTCTCTTTTACATTTACTTTTTAAAAATTTTTCTATTTTAAAATTTGTTTTCTTTTCTCTTTCCACATCCAAGTTCCCCATGCACTGAACTAATTTGTTTAATATACTATAGTGTTTACATTGATTTCTATTTGTTGTCTGTGTTACATGTGTGTGTGGGCATATATATATAATATGAAACATTTGTATCTTCATAGTTCTCTCTCTTTCAAAACAAACAAAAATTTTCATTGTATCTTGAACACAGCCAGAGATAAAATTGTGTGTATTTTGATCATCCTAGGAAATTTACCTACTATCTGCCAAAATTTTCCTACTTAAGTGGATCTGGTAAGATCTTTCTATTTTTAGTTCTAATCCTGTCAACTTAAAATGTAAATTGTGGGAGTGGTTTCAGTAAGATCTTTACTGCCTTGAGACATCCTTTTGATTTATTGTAATAACCAATTGAAAAAGTATATAACTCCCTTTTCTAAGAGTAGCAGTGTGACACTCTTTGTCCTCCTTGTGATGTCTATGTCAGAAGATTTCTCTGTCCTCTTCCACTTTAATAAAACTCTGCTACACACACACACACAAAAAAAATGAAAATAAACATACAAATGTAGGGAGTAAGATTGAATGTCCTTTTCTTTGGTCCTTTGGGCACAAGGAGAACTTTCCATCATACTAATGAACCCCCAAGTAAATAAATAATAAAACATAATATATAGAAAGTGAAAGTCACTCAGACGTGTCCGACTCTTTGAGACACCATGGACTATACAGTCCATGGAATTCTCCAGGCCAGAATACTGGAGTGGGTACCTGTTCCCTTCTCCAGGGGATCTTCTCACCCAAGGACTGAACCCAGGTCTCCAACACTGCAGACAAATTCTTTAGCAGCTGAGTCACCAGGGAAGTCCTTAATATATAAAAATAATATAAATATAATGGAGAAAATTAAAGTCATAAAATTGACAGTTTTTATCCCTTATGAAAATATAATTCAATCTTTGTGATATTGCCTATTTCTAATCCATAATAAGAGTATATTGCTTCTTCATTATTAATCTTATATTCATCTAAGACTGCATATAGTATTTATTGTTTTTATATTTTGATTAGAAAATGACCATATATTTCTAGGCTTCCTATATTTTAGAATGCTTTTTATCACATCAATTATTTTGATTTTTAATTGTTTTTCATATTACTAATAATAGCAACAATTTAAGTTTATATGAAGCATTCTTTTATCTGTCCAAGTAAATGGAATGAAAGAATAGAATTACATGGACTGTATCTTGTTTATTTAGAATCTATTATGTGGAAGGCACAGTGTTAAATAAAAAAGAATCAGTATAAAAACCACATTTAAAGTAAGCTGCTCAAGGAAAGAAGATTGTACATGTCACAGTATGTATACAGAAATAATGATCGCAGGTAGTAGAGACTAATGTGTCCCCGAAGCCAGTTCTAGATTCTTTAGAAAGTTCCCCAATAAATGCTTTATAGAATTACTTTTTGTTATTGTTGTTATGGTTTGTTTTTACCCCTATTAAATTTAAAGAACTTTCTTTATTCTATTGTTATGTTCATTTTTATGTAAACTCACTTAAGAAGAGATTTAGATTTATAGAAAAGTTACAAAAATAGTACAGAAAATTCCTGTGTACCCACATCCAATTTTCTGTTTTGATCTGATATTATTGTAGTACATCTGCTATAATGAATGAACATATTTTTATCCATTGTTAATAACAGAAGTCTGTACTTTATTCAGATCACCTCGGTTTTTAGTCTCATGCCCTTTTTCTCTTCCAGGACTCTGTCCAGAATACTGCTTTACATTTAGTCATCATGTCTCCTCATGCTGTGATACTTATAATACTTTATTTTTATTGACTCTGACAGTTTTGAAAAGTATTGCTCAGATATTTTGTAGAATGTCTCTCAATTTGAACCTATCTGACTTTTTTATCATGGTTATCCTGTGGTTGTAAGTTTGGGGGTGGAGAGCCCAAAGAGATGAGGTAACATTTTCAGCACATATACATTCAAGGGTATATATGATCAATGTGACCAGTGACTTATGTCTGTTGATATTATGCTTGATCACAAGACTGAGTGGCATTTTGGGGGTTTCTCCACTGGCTCAGAGAGTAAAGCATCTGCCTGCAATGCAGAAGACCTGGGTTTGATCCCTGGGTCAGGAAGATCCCCTGGAGAAGGAAATGGCAACCCACTCCAGTATTCTTGCTTGGAAAATCCCATGGACAGAGAAGCCTGGTAGACTACAGTCCATGGGGTCGCAAAGAATTGGACACGACTGAGTGATTTTGGTACTTTGGTACCACTGTAAGGTAATTTGCCCCACCCCATACCTTCTCCATAACTGTAGTCTGTGAAAGAAAATCACTATGTACAGCCTACACTTACAGGGTCAAGAGTTATACAACACATCCTTGAAAGAGAGAAGTCTACATAAGTTCTTCTGTTCAGACTTTTCTGTTCTCTCCATTTATTTATTTATTCAAACATCTATTTCAGTATGCCCTCATGGACATTTCTTTTAAACTTTGTTCTATACTTTAATATTCAGTTATTTCTTTTGTTTCTCAAATTGTTCCAGTTATTAACTCTTTTTAAATAGAATAATAGTGATAGTTGGTTATTGTGTGTTCTTTTATTTGTTGAATATCCTTATTGGGCCAAAAATTTTGGCAAAGCTGTGTTGTTACTTCAACTGGAGAAGAAAGGCCCAGAAGGGAATTATTTTTCATTTGAAGTTAAAAATATTAGAAAAATACAGGTATAGAGATCAAATATTTACAGAAAGATGGTGAGATAATTTCTGGCTTACATATCAGGGAAATAACATTTTAGAGAAAGCATGATTAAAGTATGGTTTGAATATTTGGGGAGGATGAATATTTTTAGAGATATCACTTAATACATTTACCATAGTTGATTATTTGAACTGATGACTCTTCTCTAAATACAAAACAATTATTTACCCTCATCACCTCATCAATACCTAATATTGTATTTGGGACTGACTGCCTCCCTGTAATCTACATGTCTCATAACATGTCATTGTAGAGCACATTTATTGTTTTCATTTATGATGAAGACTATACTTCTATTGTAGAAGGAATTCAAATTGGACCAGAATGATTTTTATTTCACAAAACTATAATGATTGTTGGTCACTTGATGAC